>OY776114.1:6960816-7560816 GCA_963675035.1 Allygus modestus | reverse complement strand
CAAAAATAAATTAGACATGTCTTTCATGAAACTAAACCAATACTATGCAGAGAGTGGGCAAGATTTAGAATTTCTTCAACAAATGTGCGATTACGTTGCACGCGATTCTGAACTGACAGTAGAAATATATGCGAAAAAGGAAATAATTCACCACTTACTACCTTTGGTAAGTATATGTTTTTGTGATACGGTTGACTACATGAGCAAAGCGACGTCCAAGATTATAAGTAAGTTCACGTCGATAATGTACCCCGCACAGGGCATGTGTGTACCATTTAAACTTGTAGAGGATCGTACATTTTCCGGAGATATGTTTGAGTCCATAGTTAACAAACAGTATCGCGGTGCAACGGTATTGAAAGCTCAAAGAACCGTCTATGTTAACAGACCAATTTCGGTAGTCGATTTTACTTCTTTGTATCCCAGTATTATTAGGGAATTTAATATAAGTTCCAATTACGTCATCGATAATCTAAATCAGAATTCTCCCCTTGCTAAAGAATTCCTGAGACGAACTAATAAAATGGACAGATTTTATACAATCAAAAGACAGTATTTAAAAGCTCCGCTGTCTGTTATAGTGGAATATTTAATTGAGCAGAGGAAAAAAACAAAAAATGTCTATCTAAACAAGGCATACAAACTCATAGCCAACTCCATTTATGGGTTATTGGCGTCAAAGGGACGGATGCGTGACCTCCCCTGTGCGGCACTTGTAACGTCATACGGAAGAAAGATTCACTCATTAATCAAATCCTATATAGAAAAACAACTAAAGATGACTGTTGTTTACGGAGATACAGATTCTCTTTTTATTTTACAAGAGAATTTTGATATCGATGTGGCTAACGTCTTGAATAAGTACATAAGAGAGGGTTTGGGTTTAGAGACTATCTCTTTAACCCTAGATTATGAAGCAAAAACGACAATGTTTTTAGCAGAGAAGAAAAACTACATAATGAAGCTTAAGAGTGGGTGTTTAAAAATAGTGGGGGTGGCTAGAAGAATAAATCCAAAGTTTAAAGATTTTGTTGAACTCTTCTTTCGCCAATTTTTAGAAATGATTGAAAATTATTATGATAAGAGAGAAGAATTCAACCCACGTTATAACACTTTTATTGAGACGTTTTTTAAATATGTTTTGGAGAATACCTCAATAAACGATTACGCGTTTGTTTGTAACTCGAGGGTTTTTTATGAATATACAAATTTGAATTCCTTTAACGCCACATGCAGTTATAGGCGAAACGTTCTCGGAGTTGATGAAAATTTTTCAACAAATGGTGAACTACTGCTGTCTTACGTTTTGCCAGTCTTTGATAAATTTTATAAAGACAAAAAAAGAAAAAAAAGAGATTCTGTAGAGTTCTATGAGAGGATAAATAAAGTTGGATTACCAATTGATAGAACGGAGGTGATAAAAAAAGTCTTTAATTTCATTTCCACAATAGAAAAATATATTTTAAATACAAACAATATTTTTACACGCTATTTAGATTCTATAAAGTGTAACGAAATAGATCGGTTTAGTTTACCCTTCAAAGTCAATATTTGGATGCCAAAATATACAAAGAATATAATATTTTATTACGATGATTTATTTAAACGGCTATCAGAATACAGCATCCATTTTTGGGATTCCAGAGACGTAAAAAAGTCATATCAGACTATTATAGAAATAAAAAACTGTGGCCGTTTAGGTCACATGAACGGGGACTATAGCGTCAGCGATTTAAATGAATTCCTAAAAACACATAAAAGCGTTCGAAAACTCAACATTTTACTCTTTCCAGTCGCAGATTTCGTGGTCAACAACGCGGACAGTTTAATTTGGTTTCTCGATTTGCTGTACAACAGGCCAACTAATTTCATCAGAAATACCAACTTTCATTACATACCAGATAAAAAATTGTTAATGGTCAACGAGTGTGGGGAAATTGAAATCAACGTCGCCTAACGCGGATGGGGCTTCCTCAAACACGCTTCTTACAACGTTTTCAGAAATAAAACATTTCGAGATGAACCTATTATTAACTCCTTTTATTTCAAACACCGAATCATACTTTCCACCACACTCTGTTAATGAATCTTTGTCATATATATACGGAATGCCATTGTAAATTACACCAGTTATACCCATAGGTATTTCTTTGAAATACATATATTTATTGTTGTATTTAAATATCTCAAAGGTTCTACTGGGGCGTTTGTAAATTACCATTATGATAACAAGTATAAAAATATAATAATATGAATATAAAAAATTCATTATTTTTATTATCAGTCTTATTTTTTATTGTATTTTCGATTATATTTCAGCCCTATAATATCGAAAGGTTATCATTCATTATTAAATATTTTTCAACTATGATTATTTCAGATTCACGCCATAAACCAATTGTGGTCAAAGAGTTGGTTTCTAAATTTATAGGAAACATTTGATTGCATTGTATAGGTGTATATCTGGACCGGAGTTTGGATTTTTATACGGCACAATATTAATTTTAAAATCGTACTCATTTGTTGTTTCGTTTTTTGAAGCTAAATCATCAATCAATATAAATTGTATATTGTACATTTCACTTTCCCTTTTCAATAAATTCTTTATAAAAAAACAAGATTTATTTTCACCGTATAGTTTAAAAGAAACCTCGCAGTCTTCTCTGCTAAGAACCTTTTTAAAATAATGACTCCAATTTAGTCTTATAAGTATGTTATGAACATACGTAAAATCAGCAGCCGACCATAAAATTAGCATATTACTCTGTGTTTTATTTAATGCTTGTAGAATAGATTCTGAGTACGGCCTGACAAAAATATCCTTTCCTTGTACGTAAACCAAAGTTTCATCCAAGTCAAACACAAAACATTGCATAAAAATCATTTTTTTCTTTATAAAAAATGAACACTATTTTAAATAACCCTCCCACCTTTTTAAATGCAGAGGATTTCACTTTACAGCGAGATATACCCAACCCGGAAATGTTAGATATATTCGCTGATTTAAATTGGATGGATGATAGTAATAATAATAATAATAATAATAATAATAATAACAGCAACAGCAATTCCCAACCACAGATAGTTCCATCACCAACACTCCCCCCGCCGCGGACACCGCCTCCCTCATCAATATCGCCCTCTGACTCGTTAAAGAAAGACATTATTAAATACTTGTACAACACGGGATCCTGCGCCTACTTACAGAGTTGTTTTGCAAAGCTAGAGGACATTGACGGTGTTAATGACAATATACTTTATAAAAAGTTTAAAATTGGACTCATAATTGATTCTGTTTTGGGTAAAAACAGTTCAGATAAAAACATGGCGAATTACGTGTTTACATTTTTTGAGGTATTACTGACCGAGGCAAAAAAGTTTACCCCTCCGGATATTCAAAAGTACATAGAAGTGTTTTCAACGTCCCTACAAAAGGATAAAATAACCATTTTAAATGATTCTGGATCGAACATCATCGCTAGAATATTAGGAGCCAAAGACGTCGACGAAATTCTCAGATCGGTTCAGGATAACGATTCGCCTTCATTGAAGGCGTTAAAATCGAGCCTGCAGAACATATCCCTTCTGGTCAGCCTTACACTAACGAAGAGGTTGTTTTCACCATATGTGGCATCGCTTTTTAAAAATGAGGAAGAACCACCAGCTAAGAAATTGAAAATGCAATAGTAAAATTAATTATCGGTTTTTTTTGGTAAATAAAAAAGAAAATGACAACCGGAATTTATACAACGCGAATAAAAAACTGTGTTGTTCCACACTACAAGAAAACTGGAGGAGATTCGGAGGAGTTGTTTAAAAATTTCATTATGAATACCGTTTTCGAGCGTGAAATATACATGTATAATAAGTATGGCAATAAAATCAGCTCGGCTATTTCCGGGGTGTGTATTAGCGACTTATTCACACAGTATGGTCTTACACAGCGGGATGATTATGTAAAGACTTTGTTCAGCACCATCTCGTGTTATCAAGGAAAAGATAGTGTTATTTCGTATTTAATTGCTACCAGACCGTATAGAATCACACCAATTTCAGAAAATAGTTGCCCCGATAATATTGTATTTGATAAAAACACTCTTATAGTACCTAGAGGAGAGATATTATGGTCTCTATTGGGAATACCGGGCGATAAAATTGGCGTTAGTAGTGACCCGAATAATTTTAAAATATTCATACAAGCGGTGGACGATGGAGAGAATATCCCAACGGTGGGTACTACTGGTGATGAGTTTAAAACGCATAGGGAACATTTAAAGATAACAAAAATTGAGCCCTACACAGCAACAGATGCATCAAAACCAGGACTACATTATGTTACGTTAAACCCCTACATTTATACAAGGATAAAAGCATATCGTTGTATAGATACAGAAGGTAGAAACTTGGATGAACAGTATTTTATGTTGCATAAAATGAACCTTCTCTACTCGCAATCCATTGGCGCACTATCTGTTATACCAGTAGAAGCTAAGCGGCTTTTGCAATATCCGCCCGGTACAAGAGAAAGTATTTGTTGTAAGGAAGATACTCTTAATATCGGAGTGCCAAAGACGTATTGTGGTGATATAAGCAAATGGGCTTATAATGATGACGATAAGAAGGGTCAAGCCTTCAAGTACACGGGAGATCTTCCAAAAAACACTATCGCATTTCCAGAATCTCATAGTTCAGACGTTTGTAAAAATAACCGCGACGGGTTCCATAACTTCATTCAACAATACGAAAACTCTCACATAGTGAAGATTAGAGAAGAATATTCCGATATTAAACCAGATGAAACTATTCTGGACTGCTTCGACGATAGCCACAAGGCCTACTGGTATAAGTTTATCAGAAATACCTACCCAACAGAATTGAAGTTTAAAAACGAAGCCGTGTCATCGTTTACTCCAAACTGCAAACTTACGCCCATCGGTGTAGTTTCAATAAGGCGAATATGCGAAGGCGACCCCCTAATTTTCGAAGGTAATAGTTTGGAAATAGATCAAATTCACTCTCCTCATACGAAATCTCTGTGGGATTGTGCAATTGAACAATTGGAAATTCCTGAATATAAGAAATTGGCAGACGAAGAGAAATCTGGAGAAAGTAGGAGTACAACCGCCAGGGTTTCTGCCAACCCCTTGAGTTATTCGGGAAGCGCTTTTGTGACGTCATTAGGAACCAACATCACAATTCTTCCGAGACATTAAATGGAGTTTAGATGCATCATGAGCTTAGAAAAGGCTATAGTTTTTAAAAAATATCCAGAACTTCTCATACAGTTCTTAGAGCTCAAGCATAGAAATAAAATCAACATTTTAAATGTTTACTACAAGAGAAGTGATAAAAACTTGAAAATGAAATCTGTATTATTTTGTATAGAATATAATATTAATTAGAATTTTTTAAAATTAG
The DNA here is from genome assembly GCA_963675035.1 of Allygus modestus. Classification (NCBI taxonomy): domain Eukaryota; kingdom Metazoa; phylum Arthropoda; class Insecta; order Hemiptera; family Cicadellidae; genus Allygus; species Allygus modestus. The sequence continues at coordinate 7,555,398 of OY776114.1, read as the reverse complement.
AATTATAACAGAAATTATGAACAGTAATATAAGTAATGCGTTAATAATTCCGACTTTTACGGCTGATATTGAAAAAATTATCGTAAAAACTACTCCAAGAAGTGTCACCGTCATCAGTGAAGGTTTGCCATTCATTTCATTTTTTTCGATTCTATGGGAAGGACTATTTTGAATGAATTCCTTTAATCTTGTTAAAAAAATATTTTGTATTTTAGATTTTGGTTTTTCATTTTCGACCTCAACAATTTCCATTAAATATTTTTTATATATAATTATTTCATTTAAAATTTTTCAAATGTTTATTGTTTATAGTTTTCACTTGTTATTTTTGTCAGAACAAGACGAGTGCAACAGTCAGACAGTGGGTTTTTCAATTTCAAATATATATCATATGTTTTATTATCTGACAAATTAAATAATTTTTGAAGGCTCCTATCGATTCTCAAACATCCCAGACATTCTATATTGTTATGGTGAAATACAACTACATATGTTCGTATTGTTTCCTCAGTCTTTTGGGATATAAATTCCTGAAGGCTATCGCAGTTCTTCATTCAAATGACTGCAACCAACCAAACACCTCCTTTAAATAGATTAAAACTTTACTATGTAGACAATCTTCCAATAGATATAGAATTAAAAAAAGTTGAAGATTTTCTAAACCCTTACGATTGCGATGTCATACAAAGTATTTTAGAAAAAAATGACTATACTGACACAGCATTAATTTATACTCAACCAGATTTAGATGTAAAAGATGTCTATATTGAAAACGCATATGAGGTAACATATCCACACGCACTATTATTACTCTATAAGTTCCCCAAAGCGGGGTTGAATATGTTTATAACAAAAAATTCACCAAAACCACTCGTACCCAGTATAATTGATACCCACTTCCAAATTCTTAATGTTGAGGATTTAAGAATGATAAAAGTTCCAACTTCAAAAAAAAGAAAATTTGATGATTCTATAAGTTACATCGATGCAAAACAAATACTTGATAAATATATAACAGAAGTTGAAGACCACGAACTATGGAGAAATAAGTCTCAAACCAAATATTAAATATAAAAAAGAATATAAAACAGTTTACAAGACAGGATCATATTGAGTTTTGGAGTAAAAAGAAATGTAAAATTTTAAAATTTTCCCAAAGGTATTTAATCCGCAATCAATCCCCATTTCCTCATTTTTCACGATGGACGTGCTATGTGAAGTATGTGGCGTTTTATATCCCGAACTTGACACGCACGAACACGTCACTTCATTTGAAAACCATTTCGTTCAAATTGAATCGGCTGCAAGGTGCAGACTCGTTACACTAAAGGCTGACAACCCCCTCGGGTTTTCTTGTGTTAAAACTTACATGGAGTGGTTGAGGGGGAATGTTATTTATTTATTGAAACACTACCAACAAATGCACGATAGCATAAAGTATAATATGTTGTTGGAGTGTAAGTTTTCAAAATCTAACGACGAATTGCAAACAAAAAGTTTTAAAACTCAAAATTTGACAGTTTTCAGTTTAACTGATTTAAATCAGCAGTACTCTTCCAGTATAAATAAATTATTATTAGAAAAATCCACTTTGGAGTTACGAGGTTCGGGTTGGGCTATATACACGATTGTCAAACTAGAGCTCCGTATCAACAGATACGAACCAGTCTGGGGTTCATCTACCAGATTCAAACTACCCCCCTTTCTTAGAGGAAAAAAATCTCTTGTAAATCCATTCCGCGGTAGGGGTAGTAGAAGAACGTGTTGCAACGATATCTGTTTCAAAATCGCCATAATGGGAAAAATTTTGGCTGATTCGGGAAAGAATTATCACAATATATTAAATTACTTCAAATACGTGCATTTGAACGATAAGTATAAATGGTCGTGCGTGTCTTTTCCCGTAAAACTAGACGAAATACAAACATTTGAAAACGTAAATAACATCTCCATAAACGTTTACTCTATAGAAGATAGAAATAGAAAAATCACTCCATTAAAAGTAACACCTCATAGAAAACCCGATCACAGAGATATACTGTTTTATAAAAACCACTATATGTGGATTAAAAACTTTGACGCATTTATCGGTAGACAACTGGTCAAAACAACTACTAGGTTATACGTTTGTCGGCAGTGTTTCAAACACTTTTATAAACAAGACCGACTCCTCATTCACGAACTCGACTGTAACAGTCACTCAATACCAACCGTCACCTTTCCAAAAGAAGGAAACAAGTTTTTGTTCTTTAAAAACTACAACAGACAGTTGAAAATACCGTTTGTCATATACTGCGACATAGAACAACAGCTAAACAAAGAAGATACTTGTGAACCAGATCCAAACACTTCTTTCGTTCATTGTATAGGCACATTCACTATAAAAAGTCTCACATACAATATCGTCAATGAAAATAGTAAAATAATTAGAACTAGAAATTTTTCAGACATTACAGCTTTTATGAACTCTTTAGAAAGAGAGTGTGAACTAATCGGTAGATTGTACAAGAGAAATATACCTCCAAAGGAATTTCCACATCCACCCATAGAAGGTTCTCCCTGTCACATCTGTGGTAAAGGTATGTTCAACGATTACGTTCTCGATCACAATCACTTAAACGGATCAATAAGAGGTTACGCCCACTCTACTTGTAATATAAACTACCGATTACCATACTTTGTCCCAATAATTATAAAAGATCTAGGAATAGAACTGTTAAACTACTTCACTAGCGTCAATGCCAATATAAAATTCATACCTTTCAAGGGTCAAATAGAAAAGTTCCTATGCATTTCAAAGAGAATTAAAAATACTACAATGAAGTTTTTAGACTCTTCTCAATTCTATCCAGAAATTGATAAATTAGAAACTATAAGATCAATCTGTATTGAAAACTATAAACTCGACATGTTCTACTACCTGACAATAGGAGCTTACAGTTTCGACGTCATGCTCAAGATTACAAACACTCGCATAGAACTTTTAAACGATGATAAAATGTATAATATGATAATGAAAGGTATAAGAGGTGGATTTACACGTGCAGTAAAGAAATACGCAAGTTCCAACCACCCCTCACTCCCCAATTACGATCCCACTAAACCCGACTCACTAATTTTTTTTTATGACATTATCGGTCTTTACTCCGCTGTAATGTTGAAATGTCCACTTCCTCTGGACGGTTTCAAGTGGGTATCTCCAGACTCGGTTCATTTAGAAAGTAAACCAGAAGGTACGGGTTACATCTTAGAAGTGGATTTAAAATATCCATTTAACTCAGATCACAGGGACTATCCACTATGTCCTCATCACGTAGAAGGTAAATTAATATCTTCTTTTCAAGACAGAAAACATTACGTAATACACTACGAGACATTAAAACAAGCTCTCTCAATGGGACTCATATTAGAAAAAGTCCACAGAGCTATTTCATTTAACGAATCATGTTGGTTAGAACCCTACATAAAAATGAACACAGACTTGAGAATGCACTATTCCCAAGACAAAGCCCTATCCAATTTCTTTAAACTCCAATCAAACCTGATATATGGTAAATCAATAGAAAGGGTAACCGATAACTTAAATAAACACTTCCTGTACAACAACACTAGAAAACTTATGAGATTAATAAAACAGCCCACCTTTGTAGACAGATTAATATTAAACGAAAATAACTACGTAGTCTTTATGTCAAAAAGAAAGGTTCGTTGTAATAAGCCAATATGTTTAGGTTTTTCAATACTAGATCTAAGTAAGAGATACATGTACGACATGTACTACAATAAATTAAAGAAAACCTTTCCCCCCTTCGATCTCATATACACAGACAACGATTCCTTCGCATTGCACGTATTCTCTAAAACCGATTCGTTTACAAAACAAGATTTCATTCACCCTTCACGTCTAGGTTTATTCAAAGATATATCTCCCAATAACCCCATACTAGACTTTGCTACAGTAAGATGTAAAACATACGGTTACAAAACTCTAAAAGATTCTCAATTAAAAAACTTACCCCAATCATTTAGTTTTGAAAATTACAAAAATATACTATCCAGTATAGATACATTAAAAATATACGCATACTATAACAGAGTAATAGATAAAAGAGTATGTAAAATTACACAAAATAAATCTATTATATCCTCATCACATTAACCCCCCCCCCCCTCCACACTTAGCCCACACTTCTCCGTTACAAGCCGTGTGATTAAAAATAAAGTTACAACTATGTATTTTCGTTATGTATTATGAGAAAATAAAAATATTCTATTCTGTTAAGACATTTTTGGAACAGACTAATATATAAAAGTTGTACACGAAGCTATTGTTTTTCAGGAGATTAATAATGCTGGGCCTACTTATCACTATTAAACGAATTCCACGACCATCTGCCACGTTTGAGACCCCTCACACCCACACCCCCCGCTCCCGTTGAGACCACGAAGCAAGGGGCCTTGAGAGCGCCGACCAACCAGTTAGTATTTATAACCCATTTTCACTACCTAGAAATATTTACAATTATATTGAAAACAGGACCTGGCAAGACTGGTGATTTTAAAAGTGGTTATAACCCATTTTCACTACCTAGAAATATTTACAATTATATTGAAAACAGGACCTGGCAAGACTGGTGATTTTAAAAGTGGTTTGTCAATGTTTCGTTACATTACTATTAATTTATTGGAATGTAAAGATTAATGTATCAAAGTATTTAAAACGTTTAATTAAACAGGGTTAATATTTTGTTGTACTTTTATTTCGATAGTTCTTTTATTTCTAAAATCGAATCCAAGGTGTACCGATTTGGAGTCGCAAAAACCACACCGTTCACTACCCGACAGAGTTCCTCGACTTGGCAACAGTACCCAGCAGTACCAGAACTATCTGCCATAGTATATTTCGTTAACTTTAATTCTACTTTAAAAGTGTAAAATGTAATTTTAGTATTGTAAAATTATGTGGGTTGTTAATATTTTTAGTTAATCTGCCACTTATGTACAACCCGTACGAAGGGCGGGTACATCTGCTAGTTTATTAATAAACATTAATTCGTCCCCATGCATTACTGAACATTACTTACTCGTGTAGGATTGAAATAACCCAAGATAATTTACCATAAAAATAATTACCCGTGATTTTAATCAAACTGCCCCGATCTTTTAATTAATAACGGCCGAGTTACATTTACACCTCGGAAGCTAATTATCATATCCCCGAGTCCTGAACCTGTTGACCGACGTCAGGACCCGACACCCGAACATCAAGGTCAACACCCATAGTTTTGACAAACCATCTCCGGACTACAGAAGACGGGCGAACTTCAATGCAAACTGTTATCACGGAATTCCATAACAAGAAGGAACCACGTCCTTCAACTGCGTCAAGAGACAACTGGCAGCGCTGTTATCACAAAAAACCACCGTCTACGTAAAGGGTCAAGAGAAACAAGTGTTCCTTCAAAGACTTTTTAAGAACGCCAAAGTTGAAAATTTGGACGACATCCCATCAACTAAACAAAATATTTAAATAGTTTTTGTTTTATCATATATTTAACGGTTTTACGTGTGCAGTCATTGCGCACATTTTTAAAATTATTATGTTTGCAGGCTCAAATTATTTTGAATCGTCGGGGGTCGAATTGACGTTTGTAAAAGATGTTAATATAGTCTCCAACTACGGTAATAGCTTCTTCCCCGCAGATGGCATCAGCCAACAGCTTGCCACATGGGACAACCAGTTATTTTATTTACTAAGAATTTTTACAAATTTTTGATGGTATCAGATATTCTTCGGGGCTCTGCTCTGATTATATTAAAGAGCAGTCTTTAATATAATCATCACAAATAATCCTACTCAATTAATGGGGCTAAAATTTAGTGGTAAATTTAGTGGCCAATTTTATCTGTTGTTCCATATAAACAGGTGTATGCCTCTCTAAAAATATATTTTATGTAGTGGCTCGGCGCGGCAACGCGCATGAGCAGTGAAAGCGAGAGTGAACTGCGCGTTGTACCGCCGTAAGTGCCACTTTCACCCGATAGGACAGCTACCGTCACCGGGTTCCGTTACACTAATAGCGTATTGTGTCCCCTTTGTTTTTTGTGCAACTGTCGCATTTCTCCGATCCTGGGGCTGAGGATATCTTCAGCTTTTCCCCCTTTAATCTAGACACGCAAGAAATAAAACATGTGGCTCAACTTGAGAGTAATGAGTCATTTCTTTTTTAGATGTTTTATAGGTTTGCTAGTATATGTTAAATTTGTACACATCTTATTATCATATAATCATAAATTTATAATAAAACACAAATACATACAATACACGCACTTCCCCTCACAATCTGCTATATTTGGTAAGAGTAATATATTTTCTAATATATCAGTATTATTATAATAGTGCTTTTGTTTGTAATTCTCAAGTTATATATTACTCTTTATCCAGATGGTAGAAAAAAATCTGTCCTATTATCCGTGGCCACGGATAATATGCGGATTGGGAGGAAATCCACACAATATTTATTTATAAACAAACCCCATATCTAGGCGGGATTCGGCCCTAGAGGCGTTCCCCATAAAACAGCTGTTTAGAGTAGTGTAGAGAACAATTTTTATGAATATCCATTATTCCTATCAATCCCATCCCAGTTTTCTCACATCACTCATTTCAAACAAATGTGGATCGTTGGGCACCGCGGAATGGTTCGAGGTCGGCTATTAAAATTGTAATCATCAAAATAATATGTTGTAGAGTGTTTAATTACATAAGGCCTAATAATGTGTGTTAAAAATGGGGTTACTGTAATCTAGAGTATCACTTACTATTTATATAGTGATAATTTAGTGATAATTTTAATATTTTAGTAGGGTCAAATTTATAGTTTATCATGGGGAATTTTAATATTTTAGTAGAGTCAAATTTATAGTTTATCATGGGGAATTTTAATATTTTAGTTGAGTCAAATTTATAGTTTACATAGGGAAATTATTTCTAAGTATCAAACAATAGATATAAGATAGATAGTCGCGAAAAAATTTTTCCGTTTAACCGGGGAATATAACGGTAATATATAATACGTGCAGATAAGTGTTTACACCAGACGAAACTGAAGGAACCCCGTGTCAAGGCGGCTCACCCACTAACATCTGCCGTGATAAACGCCCGGCCGCCATAAACCACAAACCTAAAATTCTTTAAACGTGCAAGAAAAATCACAGCAGACGCGTTTCTGGGATTCTACAAACTCGCTACACATACTTTTGATTCAGAACGATTGAAAAAACTCCAATTGGGACCCCACCGGACATCTGAAAATACCGGCGTCTTCACCTGATCAGAAGAACATATTACAACATGGACGTGTTCAACCTACTTCAACGGAATCCGTGGTGGACAGAGGTGGGGCGTGACGGGAATGTGCGGGAGTACGGGAGCGACGGACGCCATTGGGGTCAGCGATCCAGAGAACGAGGCGCAATCACCCCGAGGCGCAACTACACATTCAACAGGAAATGATATTTTTATCAGCGATCCAGAGAATATGGCTGCGAGAAGAACGAGGCCACACCATTCAACAGGACACGATATCCCACAAAAGAAGTTAAAAGAAATTCGCATTAAAACACCATAGGCGATTACATCAGATATATTGCACTAAGTATAACAAAATATACTACCGATATATTCCCGCCAAACCATTTTAGCTTAGTTGTAGTTTAATTTAATTAAGTCAATGTAATTAAAATATTTTCAATATTGGTACTTTTTATGGGGAGAACGGGGTTGTTTAAAAATAAGTTTGGATGGTATATGGATAGTATATGGATAGTATATTTATTTTATATAGTATATTCCAAACACACATTATTTGTGCCGCATTAAACAAATTATAGAGAGGGTAGACGAATTTACACCGTGTCCACTCCGGAGTTGGACCGAATAGACAACAGTTTTTGTCCAAGCCGCAACCCCGCGCTCGTTAGGTTCATTTTTCAAATCCCAAAACCCCGAACCACAAACCCTCCCACTCCCGCATTTAGATATCGGTTGTAAAACAGATAATAAATAGTAAATAAATAGTAGCCTCTTATTGTTAATTTTTGAACTCTTGTTCCTATATTGAGCCCAAATCCAGATCTACATTGACAGTCAATGCCAAAATTAATTGGTAAACAAGCAGGCAAGTTTTGTTGTTTTACAAGATTTCTATCAAATTAAAACCACAATCGATTTATTATAAAACTCTTCATCACACTTTGCCACCAAATCAAACGATGCAGCAAAAGCAGTTGCCGTTCGTCACGTCGCGGTGTAATGGGAAGTGTAATGGAAAGTGACTGTTGTAAGGAGGTTAATGCAGGCGTTGTATCGTGTACACGTTGACGTTACCTTTCCGCTCTGAACCGAGAAAGCGGACTGCAAAAACGTTTTGCACCGACAACGTCAAGAAATAGGGATGTGCGGTTTTTTGAGGAGGGGGAGTATAAAAGGTTGCAACGTGGGTGCACACTAAGTTTATTCGACTTTTAACTCCGGCCTGCCCACTTCTCTCAACTTCGTAAGTAAAATGATTCAAGTAATATTTAAAAACAGTGTTACAAAATATCTTATTAAAAAAAAACATATAAAAAGGGCTACAAACATATCAGTTTTATTAAACTCATTAAAAAACATAACAATGAACAATAACAACTTTGAAAAAAGATTTATGATTTTTACTCTCAAGATTCAATTCAAAAAGGGGCCACAACACTTTTATTTCAAGATTCTTCGGAATACCCAAGAACTTCTTCGGCGGGTTCTTGATGAAAATATCATGCTTGTAGAAACACTATTAAATAATAAAAATAAATTACAATCAACGACACAAATACAAATCAAAACGCGCTATTTTAATTGTTGTTATTGATTTCAGTGTCAACACGCTGCTTCGTCAAAACATGTTTGAACTTCTCCCCCCTGAATTAAAAATTTTCATTTTAATCAAGTTAAAATTCTCCAAAGTGAAGTGGGTAACACTGTCATGGTTTTGGACACAATTTGTCCAATTCCATAAATTAAAAATTTATAAAAACGTAACATGTATGAAGACTGTTGCGTACTTGAACGATAAAAATGTTCGTAATTTAAAGTTAATTGGGACTTTGTCTGGGCGGCGCTTAACATTGGGAATGTCACTTCAACTCTTGAATTACGTAAAATTTTGTAAAACAAAAAAATTTAACAAACCCAAGCAGTTTTTTATTTTCAATGAAGAGCTGGGTAATGAAATGAATAGAATAATCATTTTAATCAACAAAAAAAATAAAACCAAATTTTCCAAAAAACTTTCGTTGAAGAAAATTGGAAACGATACACAAATGTTTCAACACCCAAGATATATTAGACTGTGTAATTTATGCAAAGCCAGAATTTTAGATCAAATTAACCCCCAGTCTCCCGAAGAAAAAGTTTTTCACACGTTTCTTACAACCGATAATCACCCCATGCGCCGCCTAAAAGATCTAACTTTAGTCAAAAGCCACAAACTATCAACCAAATTTAAATTTTTTAGAGACAATCATTCGAACGTAACCCTCTTCATTCCAAAAACTCAAATCCAGTCATATAAACAATCTATGGCAACATTGGAACAATCTCCGGTTTAAATATGTAAAGTGGCCATAAAAACAATTTTACAAATAAGAAACCAAATTAAACCAAATTAAACCAAATTAAACCAAATTAACAGCGTTGAAAGACCCGCATAGTCATCCGCTGGCCGCGAGTGTGTGATTTGTGTTTATGGTGCGCCCACTCCATCAAACGCGATCTAGACTCTGTGCTCCGCCCCGGACTCAATCGACCCCAACCCACGGTAGGACCTCGTCTTCGCCGAACACACCTGGACCCCTCGGCGCTACTCAGCCCGACACCGCCGCCACCCCGGTTGGACAGCAAGCGGCCGCCAACCCCCGGGAACTTAAAGGCGACCCGGACTTTGACTGGGATCACATAGAACCCTCAACTGCAGTCCCCACACCTCCACCCCGCAGCAGCCCAACGCCCGGTGGCAGCCAACGCCATGGACAGCAACGACGGTAGTAAGTCTTCGGCTAGTGCTCGCCCCGAATTGGTGTTGTTTACATTTTTCTTGTTTATGTTTATGTCTCGCCATCTTTTACTTACCCGACCCTTCTGGTAGGGGATATCCCGCCCCCAAAACCCCGTTAGGGGGACTTATACTAACAATACAGTGTTACAATAGCTAACTTTTTTATTTTATGTCTGACAGTAAACTTCTTACCAACTTTTTATGGGGGACCTTCTTTATTTTTTTATGCTGCTTCTAAGTATTTATTTCAATTACCGAAATTTCTCGCCATTTTTTCAATATGGCGGACGGCTTTTCTAATAAAATTTTATTATAGACCCCGCATTTTATTATGATTTTAGATAGCAAACGAGATTTTAAAAAGTTTTTATTCTTGGTATTTTTTTTTGGTAAACCTAATCAACGAGGCTCTAAATTTCTCGAGTAGAGAGGTGCTGGGTAACCATAAATGGGGCCAAAACATCTGCTTCTGTATCAAAATCGGTGATAGGATGTGTTCGATTCCGTTTTCTAGGACCCAAGTCACCCGTTAAACAAGCCCCCTTTCAAGGTGTAAAAAGCTCATACCCGATGGATGCCACCCGTTGGGAAAACGAGTGGCATACAGTTCAGCTGTGGATCTTGTGTTTTTGTGGAATTCCCCCAACAACATATTTATTTGTTTGTTAAAAGTCATTGTAACAATAAAAAAACACTATTACAATACACAGTCACATTAAATTGTACTCTTAAAACAGTGCATAAAATGCGGGGTCTATAATAAAATTTTATAAGAAAAGCTGTCCGCCATATTGAAAAAATGGCGAGAAATTTCGGTAATTGAAATAAATACTTAGAAGCAGCATAAAAAAATAAAGAAGGTCCCCCATAAAAAGTTGGTAAGAAATTTACTGTCAGACATAAAATAAAAAGTTAGCTATTGTAACACTTTAGGCCACTTTAGGCTGGGTATTTAATTAAGTTTGTTTTAACACTCGTTTGTAAGACTCTTCTGCCCCTTCTGGGAGGGGACATTCTGCCCCTATACAAATCTTGTACCTTACTAGATTTCTTTATTATCGTTCTATTATCGTTCGTTTGTAAGACACTCACCTGCCCCTTCTGGGAGGGGACATTCTGCCCCTATACAAATCTTGTACCTTACTAGATTTCCACTTATTATCGTTTTATTATCGTTATTATCGTTTGTGAAAACAATAAAGTACGGGAGGGGGGGTAAGACACCACAACAACAACCACTTTATATAATATAAGATATAATTTTTAATGACGGGTTGAATCCCCGGACTTGCACCACTTAATTTCGGCCAGTTTAATAACATATAATAAGTCAATATTTTATTATGCAATTTACGATATTTAACCGTTTAACTATCAAAAAAATATTCACATTTTTTGAGCCTTCGCTCACGGGACCCCAAGCGGATGTCGGCCTGCAACTTACGGTTGCGAGCTCTAGCGGACGGTACGCTAATTTTATATCTTTGTTTACTTACTGAAAAACCATCAAAAACTTCCTTGTAATCGTAAATACCGCCATATTTATATATTTAACCCGCTTTTTGTCTTGGTTTGGGTAGTATTTTTAGGGGTGGTTGATTGGGGGGTAGTGATAATTTCACATAATTTGTCAATAATCAGACGTTCAAAGTTGTTCTCCTTCTGAAATGTATAAAACTATGCTTAACATATATTTTAGAATATTCCATTTATTTAATAGCTGGCTGATAAATAGAGTAACCAAGTCTTAAAGAACAATTATTTTTATAAACATATATTTACTGTCCAGAATAAAAGTTTACTAAAGATTGTTTGGATTATTTTAGTAGCCTCAAGTAATTTTTCTAATATCTCATAACTATCCCAACAAGTCAAAATGTCAAAGCACAATACAACTCTTTATATAATCTATTTACATTATCCATAACAAAGTGGCAATTACATTGTCACTTGTAAACCTGTTTCACAATAGATTGGGTTATTTGTCGGATTGAGTTCCCGGAGTCTAGCGCCATGTAAAGTCTAGCGCCATGTCAATTCTGGAGCAAAACCACGGGGCCCCACATCTGACGGAATGGCATCGGCGGCTGGCCCCACCAGGTGACAAGGGTGGTAATGACTAGCGGTCCGAGTAAATTGGAGAATGCGGGAATGTACGGGGTTGGCAGTAGGAAGCTGACTAACCTTTCCAACACGCCAGAACATAACAAATACGTTCTGTTGTACATCAGAGTTTTTGAGGTAAAAGAGGTAATTTCATTTTTTTTATTAGACCATTCATCAAGTATTTTAGAAAATCTTTACTTAGTCTATAATTGCTAAAGAGAAAATTGGTAAATTTGGGTATAGATTTTTGAAGCCATCCTACGACTTAGGAGACTGGAACTTGGAAGTAACAAATTAGATGGGGAACAAGCCAACAGAGCCCAGATTTGTTGCCAAAAATCAAATCGTAAAATAAGCTAATGATTAGCCGTAATTATTTCTAATATTTCTGTAATGTAATCATTTGTGTATTGAATTAGTTTCCAGCAAACATCAGTTTTCCAATAAAACTAATTATTTCTAATATTTCTGTAATGTAATCATTTGTGTATTGAATTAGTTTCCAGCAAACATCAGTTTTCCAATAAAACTAATTATTTCTAATATTTCTGTAATGTAATCATTTGTGTATTGAATTAGTTTCCAGCAAACATCAGTTTTCCAATAAAACTAAAAAAGTAGGTAAGAAATTTAGCCCCTACTAGCCACTAGTCTATATATTTAAAAGGAAACCCTCAGAATCAAATTTTAAGTTTGTATTGGAAAACAAATCCTATGGCAAATCTAAATGTTCGTTATGATTCTTAAATGTTCTAAAATTAAGAAAATATTTAAATATTTTTCTTAATTTTAGAAGGATTCTCCCCTTTGACCTTTAAAGCTTTAGGGGCTATTTGTTGCAGAAAATGGTTTGCACGGGTAATAGTTTAAAAATAATTTTATTTTGTAATCCTTCCCGTGCAACTTAGGATTTTGAGACTAATAGTAATATTTATCCGTGTAATATACTTTTACCACTAATAGCATCCTACTTATTTCAAGAAATAAGTACTTCCTATTATTTGTGAATTTATTTCAAGTGTTTTAAAATTACTTGTGTCGCTACGTGGCTAACCAGCCAAGCCACTTGGAGGGGGTGGAGATGCGGCTGAGGGGCCTCCTCACCAACAACGAGGTGGCAGTTCTACAGAAAAGGGTCATCCCCCTCTTTTAGTTTTTAAGTTTTTGATAATAAATAAAAAAATATAAAAAAAACACAAAAAAACAACAAAAAATACAACAAAAAACTATAGTTTTAGTCACTTCTCTAAGAATAAATTATTCTTAGAGGCATCGCGCTGGTTCTTGGAGCAACTGTATAAACATGTCATAGTGCCTAAAGATGTAAGCAATTGCTATCAGAGAATATCAGAGAATCCGGCTATCACTCATTGATAATCTATACAACACGTTCCATGATTTTATTTTGTTATTTTTGGTACAAGGTTTTTTATTTGAGTAATATAAAATTGAGTAACATACCCAATCAACTACAAATTAATACACCGTGCACTTCAGAAGCTATGCACACAACCAGCAGTTTTGGGAGTCCGCACATTTTAATCAAATTACCAATCCGCCTTCACTGTAATCATAACAGAATAGCTACCATTAATTTAATAAAATCAGTGAGTTTATTTTCTGAAATAAATTTCAAACTATTATTCCTCCTAGGGTGGTTTATTTAATAATCTATTTACTCATACACGTTTGTTTATTTTTTCATGGTCTACTTACGAACCCGTCCCCGGAACGGTGTGCATCGGCGTGCACCGGAAGCTCACACAACTCCACGGTCTGGAAGAACCACCAAGTCCACCGAGTCCCGATGTCAACCGCCTACAGACGATTCCGAGCCCCGACATCGAACTCCCCAAGGACCCAGGACCACGGACCAGACATTCCTCAAACGTTTTTTCTTGAACTATTTTTTCTTTTCATTTTTAAATTGAGAAATTTAAAATAATATTTGTTATTAATGTTAAACATGTAAATTTAAATTTCAAACTAAAGTAACTGTTTATAAGTTCTTATGGAAATGTAATCAAACTAATTACACAATTTCGCTTTCAATGTTTATCAAACCAGTGAAAAAAGAAAAACCCCATTAAAGTTAACTTGAATAAATAATAAAATTATTATCCACAAAACCGTCTTACCATTATTAACCCGACTATATTAAGCACACTTTCACTATGTATAGATAATTTATTAAAAATTAACATATTACTCATTGTAATTTGCTAAATAATAAAGAATACTTAAAAATATATTTATATTGAAAGGGTTACACTCTAATGATTAATATTGCAATATGGTTTTTAATAATTTTTAATAATTATAATTGAAAATCTGATAAGAGGTTATTAAATAAATAGTTATCCAAGTGTAATTTGCTCCAGAAATCTTGGACTAGTTGGGGTATGCTTACTCTAAACTTCAAATTTATATATCTTGTATTTTTCCAAATAATAGTTAATAGTTGTTCATATTTATTTTTTATGTGGGATTCTGGGGTTGTTTTTTATTTTGCTTGAATCTCACTGTTGGATATAAGTACTCGGTTGTGTTTCAATCGCTGACTGTAATCTCGCTCTCGGCCAGATACGAGTCCAAATGGTGACGAGATGGCAAACACTCTTTCGGCTGTAAAAAAACACAGCCCCCTCTTTTGTTTTAGGCAAGTCCAAAATTAAGATACGCTCACTCATTTTCACTAGCACAAACGTTACTCAGCAAATAGCAGGTAAAAACTACACAGAGAAATGTGATTGGTTAATCCAAGTTTATAAGTTAGTTCAACCAGTGTCAGAGGTTACTATATGGACAATTATTTGTATGAGTTCATTTAACTAAGCTCAGAGAGTTAAAAAATATATATATATTTTATAAGTTAAGTTAACCAATAAATTCATTGGTTAAACTAATTTGTTTAGAAGTAGTTGTTAAAACCCGAACCAAACGGCTTGACTGAAAATTGAGGATTTGGTTAATTTAACCAAAGTAGTTGTAATAACCCCATATTCTAGTTTGTTACAACCCATTTCATTTTCATTCATTTAGTTGTTAGCCTCAATGCTTAACCCAGACAGTCCTAGAACCCCGGGCTTAACTTAGCTCTCGGAGGAATAGCCAAAGTTGCCTTGAAACAACTACTACAAAAAGTTAAACTAACTGTTGTTTTGTTTACGATAACCTTTCCTGGCCAACCACTTTCGTTAACTAATCGTGGTTTAACTAATATTGGTCATGACAACCAATATCCATTTTTCAAATTCCATTTTTCTCTGTGTACTATTAGCAAAGACTGCTGTGGCAATATTACTGTGTGGCTACTGTGTGGCTACTGTGTGACTACTGTGTGACTACTGTGTCAGACGCCCACCGACGACAACAGGTGGTGATAACGACAAGTATTGTTGCCACGCGGAGCACTGACCCTCCCCGCCGTCACGCACGCGCCCTGACCCAGTTGAGGGTGTACACCGCTGGCCTATTCTACATCGTAGGCAGTAAATAAACTTGATTTAATCATCGTATAAACTATTATTCGGGTGGCCTTCGTCAGAATATACCCAAATATTAAATACCAATAAACTTAATTAAAGCTGATACATTTTTGTTTTTTCTTTTACAATCGAATAACTGAAACATATATTGAGCTAAACGTATTGTAACTATATACAAATTAAAAATGTAAAATTTGGTGCTCTAACAGTAATAGCACAATTCAAGGATTAACAGTTTCTAACTTAAAAACAACAAACCCCCGAGTGACCTTTCATGTCCCCCGTTTTAATAATTGAAAATATTAAACCACGGTAAAATAAAACAATATTTATATTTTCGGATAGTTATATATAGAGCAAGTACAGTTACAGTACAAGTATAGTTATATATAGAGCAGCAAGGATTTTGAGACTCATATCTTCAAGTTTGTAGTTGTCTACAAAGCCACTTTTATTTTATCAGACAGCTTTTTCTCAACTTACAAATTAAGTCTGATAATATTAAACAATTATTGAAATAAGTCATTTCTCTGGCTCCCCTGTTGTTAGGCTCACTGGCTGTATAGTGTTGGGCGCGTAAGGATGAACCACCCATTTCGCATAGTTAGACACTTTATAATGACCTCCATCTTAGTTTATGGAATTGACACGTTTAAGTATATAGAATGTATAGTTAAATAAAACCGGTTATACATTACGGACTAGCACCGTAAATCTTAAATACTTATTATATCTTCTTAAACAGTTTATTTTCATTTTATCATAGTGATTTTGTCTTTAAAAATATGACCAAATATGACCAAATATGACCGGACCATAATATAGTTCCCCGTTGTAAATTTACCAGCTGTAACATATTGTTGTTACCTTTTTGAGCTGCTAATCTGTGATGTATTATTTATACGGTATGATAGGTAAAATGTTTGGATGTTTGAATGTTTGGATCATCTTTTGGTAATTAATAATATATTTATAAACTCTAGACAGACTCGTATAAATTCTTAATAGAGTTGCTTTACACGTTTATACCAAATTTAATCCAAAGTTTTTACGAGAAGTATCTTGCTCACGGAAACACATATACAGTATTTTTGGATCCTGCGAACCCGCGACACTACGCTCCAAGAACCAGCGCGATGCCTCTAAGAATAACTGATTCTTAGAGAAGTGACTAAAACTATAGTTTTTTGTTGTGTTTTTTGTTGTTTTTTTTGTTGTTTTTTTTGTTTTTTTTGTTTTTTTTTATATTTTTTTTATATTTTTATTTTCTTTATTATACAAAAAAAACTTAAAGACTAAAACTTAAAAACTAGAAGAGGGGGATCACCCTCTTGTGGAGGAGGGCGACCTCGCCGTTGTTTGTGAGGTTCCGGAGCCGCATCTCCACCTCCTCCAGGTGCCCGGGTTGGTTTGCCACGTAACGCCGTGGCAGCAGGTGGTGGCGGCCATCGGGGGCGAGAAGGCCCCATCGAATTATGACGAGGCGATTGGTCGCCTCGCCTCTGATCGTGTTCATCACATTTGTGACGCTAGCGTCATCCCACAAGGTATAGGACGTTGAGGGTGTCATGGCTTCTGCTTGTGGAATGAGCGTTAACGTGCGGAGGAGCATTAAATACCACTCGATGGGTGAAAGACCGGAGACACGCGTACATGCACACGCACTCAACCATGTACAGTAGTGAAAGAGGTCACAGGTGTCTACACACACTGAAACTCTAAGGTTCAAAGACATCGTCCTATACCAGTGTCTGTACATACTCTGTATAAACTCTTTTAAAAATACACAAACACGCATTGCACATATTCTCTAATAATAAAAACAAGATTCACCCCACATTTTGCTAATATGTAAAAACATACGTTTACAGAACTCTGATTCTCAATCATTTACAAAAATATACTATAGATACTTTAAAAATATACGAGTAATAGATACTGTCAAATTACAAAAAAAAATAAATCTCTCATATCCTCTTAAAATCACATTAACCCCTCCTCCATCGTCACATACTATATAAAACCATCACATAATAACACACTCTTATCCCACACCCTTACCTCTCCTAGTATCCTATCCTTATCCAAGTAAACTATATAATACCCTTACCATAACCTTGTCACACCCTTAACCAAGTAAACTTACAATACCCATATCCCACTACCCTTACCCCATCATTTACACTAACTAACCCCCCACACACCCATACACACACACTCACTAGTTCAATCACACACTCGTTCACAATGAATCGTTCACTTACCATACACCCACTAGTTCACTAAAAGGACGAATTTTCACTTACAAATAAAAATTTAACTAACATGTCAATTAACCATGAAACACTACACTTACATAACTACTCTTGTACTCAACCTTGGTACAGGATTAATGTAATAACTGCAAATATTGCTGAACAAAATCAATTGTTGTAATATTGTTTAATCAATTATTTAAATCCTTTTGTTGAAATTAAGTTATTTGGTGTATGAAATTTGTATTGTTTAATAAAGTCAATATTTCCTATCTTATACTCACAGACGTAAGAGACCTTTATACACTAGCTTTGTACCCGTCCTTCGTACGGGTTTTATGTCGAAATAATAGATTTCTTTTAAAAGAATAACAACCGAATTAACTTTACAATGTTTAAGTTATAGTTTACATTTTTAGAGTACTATTAAATACAAGTTAACGAAAGATACTGGAAGTACTGTTTCTGAGTTGAGGATCTCTATCGGGTATCGAAATTCAATATTTACTTTATAACATAATATATTTTGTTGATAAGAAAACATGAAACTTCAAAATTTACTTCGAAACGTTTAAATGTTTAGGATTATTATTGTATTACAGTATAAAGACTTAGTTTATCAAAGATTTATTGGAGGAGTTCGTTAAAAGTTTCAGCACACTTTAAAATCATCTGATTGATAACAATCTTCATGCATCCATCATCTGGGTATTCCAAATGAACGGTTTATTGTTCATGATAATTTTTTAATTATTATTAAAATTTAATAAAAGCACCTTTTGACCAAACAGTGTATAAATAATATTGGTAAACCTTCAGCAAAAGTAAGCTATACTACAATTATAATCCTTGCAAGGAACATTGGAAGCTATTATACAATTACAACACCCACCATAAGTTATTTATAGCCTGATAAAACAATTGGTGAGTGTTTGAATTTATGGGCCTGTCAGCGCCATCTTACAGCGGGTTAAAACATTTAAGCTCCTTCTCACGTCACTGTGGTTGCTGATAAACGTTCTGCGGACATTTTTAACTAAGACGGTCTGACGAATGGATGGGTACAGCCTTTTCTGTGTTAGACAGAGTAGAGACTGCGAAATAATAATAAATTATTTCTGAGAATGCCATTATATATAATGTATAAGTGATAATGAACGGCTATTAAAACAACTAATTTTGTAAAATACGATAGTGAACCTCGTTTTTAGCGAATTTCCCCTATAGGAAAGAAGCTATTACCGTAGGTCTCATGGTAAGACTTAAGCCCGAGACCGTGACAAATTTTTTTTTTAAGGTCCCAAGATGACTAAAACACTATTCGTTCAAATTTATATATATGTATATATATATCTATATATATATATATATATATATATATATATATATATATATATATATATATATATGTGTCCGTGAATGCGATAACTTGAGTAAAAAACGTCCAATTTTGATGAAATTTGGCTCAAATGTGTAAAGTGACATTTATGACTTTAAGTTCGAAAACCAGAAAAATCGGACTATGGGAAGGGGGGTTTATGGGGGTTTTAAATTTTCTAAAAATCAGTTTTTTGCATTTTTCAGCCTAAAATTTTTGAAACACTTAATTTTGGTTTTGACCATGTTATAGAGCTTAAAAAAACAAATAATATGGTATTTTGAATTATTAACCTAGGTTAAGTGGTTGCGGAAAAAATCCAAAAAAACATGCTCATAAAATCTCCCATGTTAATCTTATGGGAAAAAGGTTTTTGGCTTTTCCTCAGTTAATTTTACTTTAAACTTCACATTTGCTTTTACCAATCACTTCAGCTCCACAAAACAATCATTTTGGTGTTTAAATTGTGATTCTACGTTCAACCGTTGCAGAGATATTCAAAGTACTAAACACAGTACGTTGTCCAATGTTATCCTTATGGAGAATAAATAAAATTTGATATCTCGATTATTTATGAATGTATATTGATGAAACTTGGTATGTGGCTTCATGTTGTACTGGTATATTGATATTTGAACAAAAAACAAATGTTTTGTTGGTTGTCCCCGTAGCAGCTAACCTGCATACTCAGCCCTAATGTTATTCTTATGGAGAATAAGTAAAGTTTTATATCTCCCTTAATTATTATCATAAATTAATAAAAATTAGTATGTAGCTTCACCTGATTGAGTTAAATTGATAATTGCATAAAAACACATATTTTGTGTTCCTTGTTGCAGCAAACCTGCATACTCAGTCCTATGTTATTCTTATGGAGAATAAATAAAATGCTATTTATCACTTATTTATTAATTTATTTTTATAAAACTTGGTAAGTGCCTTTATGTGGTAGTGAGAAACATATACATTCATTGGAAATTCGCTGAGTACGCAGGTTTGCTGCGACGGGGGTATTTTATGATACTTCTATATTTTCCCTCAAAAACTATTAAGAAATAAGTACAATGTTTTGATTTTAAATATATATATTTGGATACTCATGAAACTCGTATAACCTAACATAGTCAGTTAAGTCTCTTCTATATCCTGTAAGCGTTCCTGCACAATATACTGACGCAATGATGCTGTTATTGTCTTTATCTAGGCATTTAATAAATACAACTATGGTAATGGAAAGGAAATTTAAGCTTGTTCAAGGATATAACAAAATAGACTACTTTTTTCATTGATAAAAATTATTTTTTTCTTACAATGAAATATACCGGGTAGGTTTTAAATTAGTCCCCCCCTTATTTTTCTACATTTCTTAAGATATCGACTCCAGGCCACCGTTTTTAAAAATTAATATTCGTTCTCAAGATATTGAAAACATTATTTTGGAGGGAATGTAAAATGTGCTAACTTTAAAACATGCCCGTATTTTCATCATTACATTAAATAATGACCATGACCAATCCGCCAATTTGGAATGAGATATGCATTGTCAACAAAATATGGGGTTGTGACGTATAATTTCCATTTGCTTTTCCATGCTGAATCCAATGACGCGATCCTATTAACATAACACCTTTTGTTCTCATGATATTAAGAGATTTACCTTTACATTTTAAAAAAAGGCCAATATCATGAGAAAGAAAAGTGATATTTAAAAACGGATTACATCATTGGTGTCAGCGTGGAAAAACCCATAGGAAATAATGTCACAACCCTACCTTTACTTTTGAAACAAATTATCTTATTCCAAAATTGCGGATCCAAGATGGCGGCCTAACATTTTAATTTTGTAAAAATGAAGGAAATTCCACTTGACAATTATTGTTAGTAGTTTAAGGTCAATATTTAATGCAATCATGAGAATATGAGCATGTTTTGAGGTCGGCACATTTAAAACCAAACTATTTTTATTAAATCATCAATATCTTGAGAAAGAATATTGATTTTCAAAATCGGATTGCGGCATTGTGTTCACCGTAAAAAGGTACTTCTATATGATGGATCACAGTCCCACTCTTACATTTCAAAACAAATGGTTGAATCCAATATGGCGGATCCAATATGGTGGCCAAAAATATTAACTAAGTCAAAATTAAGTATAAGTTGATCAACAATGATCGGGGGTTGGTCCGGAGTCGAAATCTTAAGAAATGTAGGAAAAATAAGGGGGGACTCATTTAAAACTCGCTCTTATATGTGGTACAACTACACTGATAAATATTTAGGTCACAAAGTGTATTACTATCATTAGGATACTAAGATTTGCTGTAACATATCACATAAACAGTAAAGTCACTTGGAATACGAGAGCTGTTTTACAACGCTGTAGCCACAAACCTCCGGGGAAGCAGTGGTTACAACGCGCCCTGTGTTGAATAAATGTTGTTACAGTGAAAACGACACAAGGGTTCATGTGTTATTCGCTAGATATCATTGGCTACTCAGAAATTATACAGGGTGTAACAAAAAGTGCAGTATACATATGTTTTCTAATTATACACTCATAAAGAAACAACAAATATAGAGGGACATTTTTGGATATTCTGCTCCGTTTAGCGTTATTTAATCTGTTTGTGATTTTTACTACATTAAGTTTATATTTTGAACCTTTAAAATTATTGATACATTGATACATTGTATCTATATATGAGGCTATTTTCTTATTGAAATTTAAGTTTCTACCCTTGACAGATTCTAAATGGCGGCCCTTTTGTTGTTCAAAGCTAAATATCTTTAGAATTGTTACAGTTAGGGAAAAGCCTATAAATACAAAGGTATGCATATTTTTGTTTTATTCTAAACATAATGCTAACTACTAAAATAATAAAGCTAAAACCATTTTTCACTGAGATTTATCACAAATTTAAACATGGAGGTGTTTATTTATTTATTTACGGAATACCCATTTTCACATACAGAATTATACGGTAAGTTTCACATCGACAATGCGGTGGTCAGGTTCAAAGTTAAACCTGTCGTATACGCCTAGCATAATTTTGTTTATAAATTATATAGCAAGAAAATATTATTCTTATTTTTATTGAAACTATGGGTGTATGATTTGTTTCACTGATACAGTCTTAAAGTTAGTGATGTGGGGGGAGGGGGAGTTTTACATTCCTCTAAGTGTTCTTCCATATTTTAAAGAATTATTTCACAACTTTTAATCACTTAAATCAAGACCAATGCCCACAACGTCATTTAGGGGTCAAGTGTTGAAGCTGTTAAAACTCGCCCACTCCTGCTACAGAACTGAACAACAAAACACAAAGATACACCCATACCTTGATTGGGTTAATCTTTGGTTGTTAAGGTTTTGTGTTAAGTCAGTCGCGTTTATTACGTTTCCCTCAGTCTAATTTCCGGTAAGAAAGTTATACTTATTGATTAAAGAAATACTTGTATTTCAGTTGTAGTTCTACCACTAAAATAACATTAAAACATGAAACTGAAATCGGTTTCAAATATTTACTAAGTTTTATCAGATGTGTTGACAATATATATATATATGATTCTCTTAACATTTGCGGAGATGTAAAATACAAAGTGGGTAAACGAATTGTTGCGTTCAAAATTTTACGGATATTCAAACAGCTACAGAAAAAAATAAAATAAATAAAATAAAAAATAAATAAATAAATTTTCAAAATATTTAATAAGGTGATAATTTGGGCAAGAGTTTTTCAAATTATACCAAGATATTTAATTATACTCGGATAAAACACGCTGTTACACTCTTCAAAATGTTTACATTCTTCTAATTTTTACTTTCTCCCCCTATACATAGTATATGGAGAAAGTATTGTTTTCGTAAAAATTTTCGAATTTGAGTTGTCAGTGGAAATATTCGTTTTGGTGCTCCCTGAACCCAAAAAAGTGGTTTTTACGTGATGTCTGTCTGTGTGTGTGTGTGTGTGTGTCCGTGTGTGTGTGTGTGTGTGTGTGTGTCTGTGTGGATGTGTACAGAGCTAGAGCCCTAACCTATGGGCCGATTTTTATGAAATTTGGCGTTTAGGTACTAATTCACGATATCTCCAGGCGTTTTTTTCATTTTTTTGAATTTTTGATTTTTAAGGGTAATTATCCCCCAAAAACCGCCAAAAAACATGAAAAATCCAAATTTCTCAAAAACGGCTCTAACGATTTTGATTAAACTTTCGTGGTTTGTAGAACTTTAGGTTTCCAACAAAATGACACCACCCGCATTTCTGGAAAAATGCGGGTTCAGAAATTACAGGACTTAAAACATCAAAAATTCAGTTTTTTGGATTTTTCATAAAAAATCATAAATGTTAAAAAAGATTACTATTCACCATCAAAAAGAGCTCAAAAAACTAAATAAATTAGTATTTTAAATTTTTATTCTACGATTGCTAGTTGCGGAGAAAATTGAAATTTTCATTTAGCGGTAAACACAGTACGTTGTCCAATGTTATTCTTATGGGGAATACAAAAATAACTATTTCTCTCTTATTTACTGATCAATTTCATTTGATATGCAGGTCAAGTTAGCATTGACCAACAGATGATGTTCGAAATGTGTTGCTATTTAACCCTGGGGGGGGCAAGGGGGCATTTCCCCTCTCAAAACTACTGTGTGTAGCAACGGACTCTATAGTGCCTCCAAAAAAGCAATTTGGGTGGATATTTCTGAAAACAACTATTTTAGACAATTTTCTGTACATTTATCTATCCTTCATATTCTATATTTAGTAAATAACAAATATTTTTGTCATTAAAGTTTGGCTAAAAGGGAGAAAGTATGTGACAGTTTCCTGATACCGTTTATTAGTTTTAGATAAGTTGACAATTAAAAGGTTATTGTTTTTTAAATAGCGGTATGCGACTCACAACAGTATTTCTTTGGATTAATAAAATGTTATTAGGAAATTTGTGCGTAGGTTAATTTAATGAAATCGAGCGCTTTATTGTTTTAATCCTACAAACAATTAATTTTTCTTATTTATTGAAAATAATATTCTTCAACTTCGGGCAATATAAAACAGATATAAATGTTACCAGCCTAATCATACAGAAGTAAATTTATATTTCTACACACTGTATTTCACAATTAATAGAATACTTTAATTTGGATTATAAATTTACACGAAAGTCTGGATCAACAATTATTAATAACACGGTGATTATAAAAGAAGCAAACACTTTGTTAGTCAAATACAGCTTTGGTTTATTTACAAGATGGGTGTTACTTACATTTTCAGAAAACACATATTTTGAAGTTTTTTCCTATTCATCTCAAGTGTTCAATATGTGCATCTTGGTTCACATGCAGATAGTAATCTTAAAGTGGAGCTCTCATCAAACTGGCCGCAGTAATGGGCTGATCAATACTTTGTACTGCAGCTATTATTTTTTCTATTAACTGTAAGAGGTTTGATGAGGAGAACAAAACTATTGATTTTCACATAACCCCACAAAAAAAAACAAATCAGGGCTACACGGATGCGACCTCAACATTAGGTTGTTGATGTCAGCTGCACGGCCATCAAGCGCTGTGCTATATTCCCAACAAGATATTCCCAAAGTGGCGGAGCCCCATCTTGACGACAATCAGCAGTATGACACAAAAATGAGGTATTTGCTTACCCCTTGATACCAACTACACCGAAACAAATTATAGTTTTTAGTTTATTGATGTATAAAGTTGTTTACTTCTATCTTAATAACTCTGTATTATACTGCACTACAGCTGAACAAATTGCATAGCATGTAGAAGCAATGCAGTATACCTAGTTAATTAGTATCTGCATTTCTCTCAAGACAGTGGCGAATATAGATAATGTCTTGTGGGGGGGGGCAAGACCAAAAATAAGTTACTAGTAAAGTAAAAATACAATGTTTTACATTAGTTTTGGTGGCCAAATTCAGTGAAAATTAGCGCTAGATTCTTTGAATATAATTGATTTAAAAGAGTTAAAGAAAAGTTAGTAATTGTCAACGCAAAAAATGGTTTATTTATGAATTATAAAACTGATACTAAGGACGTAATCATGAACACCAAACACCACCGTACATCACTTTGGTACAACAGATATTACCTAACCAAACTTCTGAAACCGCGGTCTCCCGGATAAATCTAAAGACGGAGGTACTACAACCTATACACCTTGTCTTATCATCTTTGGAGGTTATAGTCATGAATAACTTCAATGATGTTGACTGCCTTTACACCATAATGCAGAAATTATATAACTACATCAAGAAAGATGGTCTATTATGAATATCTACTAGAACTGTTCAGTTGAAAAAAATCATCAAATACAAATTGTCATGGGAATCTAGT
The DNA here is from genome assembly GCA_963675035.1 of Allygus modestus. NCBI lineage: Eukaryota > Metazoa > Arthropoda > Insecta > Hemiptera > Cicadellidae > Allygus > Allygus modestus. Next base: position 7,529,719 of record OY776114.1, on the reverse strand, counting down.
TTTGGCCTTAACTTAAATTTACTGTATGTCGAATCCTATGAGATTGCAAGGACCTTAGTTAAAATAAAAATTAATCTATCTTGACAGTTGACAACATATTATACAAACACTGAATCTATATATATTAGCTTCGATCCTTATTATTATAATTAATATCGAATTATTAAGTTTAATTACATCAAAGACTACCTCATGTGTAACAATGAATATACTGAACGTGAGTTATATAAAAACATCTAGAGAAAGAATATACAACCTGCAGGTATTTTCACCTTCTACCTGGTTTTACACGAAGAAAAATAATAATACCTTTAATGTATTGTGTATTTAAGTATATTAACATATCTTTAACAAATTCATTCTAAGGTTAATGTTCTTTCAATACTTTACAACCAAAACTGTATGAAAATAATGACGTGAAGTTATAATGAAAAGTTTAATATCGCGACAATAACCACTGTGACAGAGGTGGCGAATTGAGGGAGAGAATTCATGCTCAACTCGTTTAACTGAAAGAACTTCGTATTATAAAACTTTGGTCTCCTGACTTTAACTAGTTAGTCCTAGACAAATTGTGCTTTTTTTATTTTTAAATCCCCATTTACAATTTTCAGACTGGTTTCAGACGGATGTAAACATGTTTTTGTGGAACTTAAATGATAACATGATTAAGCCTGTTATTATTTAACATGACATTGTTTTGAGTGAAACAAATGTAAGACATTGATCTTAGACAACTCATTATATATAGTTCATAATAATAAAAATACTTTTACATTACACTAATTACAAAAAACGTTCATGTTCCACGAACTAACTAAAACAATTCTCATAATTTATTATAGCAATAAATAGTTTAAGTAATTTTAGTTGGAACAACTAAAATTTATAACTACCAGGCTAAAATAAATAAATATGTTTGAATGGACTGTGACTGTAAATATTATATTTCTCTTATTTTATTTGTTTTCTTACTTTTTTATAAAAGAGGTTAGCCGCCTCTTTTTGCCTTATTTGGAAGTTCCACTTATACTACAGATCTGTGAATGGAAAGTATCCGTAAAGCAAGGGATTTGAATTTATTGTATAGCAAATTGAAAAGTATTGTTTTCTTATTTGAGTTTACTTTGTTGATAATTCACTGTCGGTGTGATGACTATCTTAGATAATTAGTGCCTCTGTTTTCTGGTTTAAAGGTAGATACCAGAAAAAAGAATACGTATAATATAACACGGTTGATAGGATATAGCAATCTAAATGATTTTTGATAGCAATTCTGATTCTAAAAATTTAAATTTCAACCCTCAACACTCACCAAAGCTAATTTGTCTCTAACAAATGATATTAAGTGAAACTCAAAAGTAAACTTTATTTAAAAACTAAAATAAAGACCGCCTCAAAAGATAAATGGTTTTCGTTGTTTTAGGCAGCCTCTTAATTTAAACAAAATGATTATAATTACTTTTACGCATTACGTCCATAGAATTTATGGACGTAGTAATAACACGTATAAGCTGAGTCATATTCAGAATTCTTTATTCGTTGTAAAATACGTTATGTGCATGGCAAGATTTACTTATAGGTAAGGCTTATGTCTATAATCAAAACTTCATTATATAAACTCGTTATGTAAATGTAAAGCAGAAGTGGATTGTGTTTGTGCTTGTTTTTACATTTACTGGAAAAAAAGTAAAACTGCCAAGTAAACTGTGATATAAATAGCGTTGGATGGAACTTTGATACTTTTGATGTAATAAAGAATTGTAATACGCTTACAACAAATGCGAAATATTAAGATTTCTGTTTTCACTACCACCTCAGACCTGTGAACGGCAAGCAGACAAAGACCACGGAGGGGGTGGGAATGTCGGAAAACATCAAGACAAATCCATCTCACACAAAGTTAAGTTAGTTTTAATAAGGGCATGAATATCACAGGTACTTGAAGTAATAATAAAATGCACAAATATACTCTTTAAATAATACACGACAAGGAGTGATATAACATGCAGATTCACCAACCCACGCTTACAATTCTCATTTCTGGGCTCAGATTATTTTAATAACATTAGTTTATTTTTTTATTACATCAATTTTTAATATTATACTATACTAGGGTTTTGTTCTTCAAAGTATCAACCGAATTAACTTTTACTTTAGGTTAAGGTAATGACACAACGGCCGGCACCGCGACGTCGCAATGTAGTGGCGTCGTACAATGCGTTGAACGAGTGGCATACCAGGTCGCCCATAACACTGATGTTAGTTTTTAACTTTGGGCTAATGGGCGGCCTGATTTTTCTGTCACTGTATGAACAATGGTTTTACATCGGCTATAAAACCGGTTTTAGTTTTAAAATAGATATTTTATAACGTAATGTTAAAAGTGCCCTCAAAGTTTACTAATCAAAAAGCTATTCAGGAAAGATAACATTACAAATATTGTATGTTACTGGATGTCATATAGCTGAATATTACTCATATGGTTCTTTTCCACAAGGTAAGTATCGCTGATAATATTTTCAAAATTGGACTACCATAGAACTATAGAACAAAATGTATTACATTCTTTGTCTGGCCCTTCGGTTTACACTATTTTTACTATTCCCTACCTCTAGAAATACAGATATTATACAATTGCAATTTTTTAAGTTCTCATTATTTACATTGAGAATGAAGTACCAATTAAATAATTTTCCTGCCTATTTTTTACGAAGCAACATATAACATTCTAAAGCTAATTAATACCCTAGAAAATATCCTCATAAATACCTTTCATTTAGGTATGTGGAAGACTTAACGATTTATCTATAAAGTTACTGCTTGAATTTATTTATATTTATACCTACTAACACAAAGTGATTAGTTACTAACATTTGCAATACTTTAAAATAATTAAAGATTAGTGAAATATTATTGTATTATTAAAGTAAATACTAGCAATGGTTACTATAAAACCACTGTAATTTAGTGTATCCACCCTCATTTTCTATAATTATTGGATTATATAATTGTCCATAATTTTTAGTACATTCATTTATTATGTATTTATTACGAAAAAGTAAAATACTTATTTCAGAGATTAAATCTCGTTTAGTTTGTTCTTGCAAAAGTCATAAACACTAATTATATTCTAAACATGAGTTCAAAGGTTTACTAACTAATTGGCTTGAAAAACTACCCTTTAAATTATATTTTACATATTACATTTTCTCCTTTAAAATAATATATCGAGTAGTTAAATGCAAGCATGTCGACTCAAATGTCTATATGTGTTATTAAGTGAAACGTGTGAGAAATTTACGGTTTTACGTACTTGAAACTCAATCTCTATCTCACGCATAAACAAGACAACAACTTTAAAGTTTCTTTTTAAGTTCTGATCCCAAGCACATATAATTCGATTTGTAAGGTGTGACAGATTCGTAAAAAGACAATGTTTATTCCACCAAAAATATTTATTAGAGTAGAAACGGATTTCTTGAAGTCTCTCTACGTAGTGCTAGTTTACCTGCCAGTTTATTAGTGAATTTCCTTTGGAAAGTGAACTATTAGCATGACCCGCACGGTGAAACTTAAGCCCGGGACCACCATAGAAGTTCCTAACGTGACCCCCTGTACACGTTTTGGGGGGTCGTTCAAAATTTTATATATATATATGTATATATATATATATATATATATATATATATATATATATATAGACATATATATATATATATATATATATATATATATGTGTGTTTGCACTCTAGCGGTCGCATTTTTTGTCCGATTTACTTCAAATTTGGTAGGGACGTTCCTTTCTGTAATCAGTTGGACAAGTTCGTTGGGCAAATCAATCGGACAACTCTAAACCCCCTTTTTTGGGATTAATCTTTCAAATTTTGAGTTTTTGGGCCCAAAAAGGGTCAGAAAAGCCCCGTATGTAAAATAAATGCATGTAAAAAGATGGGAATTGGAGAGGCAAAAGTTTTAAGCCCTCTCTCGTCATTCTAGCATAAATATTTACCGAGTTATTAAAGAAAATGTGTATCGACCAAACACAGTACGTTGTCTTATGGGGATTTTACATTAGAAAAGCCTGTTATTCATTTGTTGGTGTACTATTATCATCCCCAACAACCTCACGCCTACTTTAAAGCCTGACTGAACCTTCTCCTAACCTTATAATGCGCAAAATTGTATTCCCAGCATTGCAGGTAAATAGAACCAGGAGCATCAGAACAGCCAAAAAATCAATGTTTTCAGATTTGAATAAAAGTTGGAATAATTGTATGTTTTTAACTGATTTTGAGTTTTTATAGTTTTTTAAATGGAAATTCACTTCCCTCACGTCAGCGTGCTGCGTGCGAACTCGTATTAAGTATAAAATGTTATAGTTTAGTCTAAGTTTGAGTGGGCTCTGACAAACTAGCAGTGAGATCCACTAATCAAATTCACACGTAAGACTGAGATCTATTTTACCCAGTGATTCATCCCCTTTCTTCGTATCCTTTCTTCGCAAATCCTTCTGATTGACCATCCTAATATGGTGAGGCTCATGAGTATACTACAAATCCACCAAAACGAAGCTGCCCTCAGATGGCTTGGTTTTTTCCGAAGTGTGTATGTGCATAAGCTTCCAAAAAATGCCACAACGTTGCGCTAGAGTCAGGATCACACACTCACAGCACATGACATCTCGAGGCCGAAACTAGATCCGTCTTTAATCCTATCAGCAAGATTTATTTCTTACATACCATTCGTATAGATACATATTTACATAAATACAAGTATTAAAATAAAAAGAGGGACTAGCCTTTGTGACTAATGACAAATCCAAAATGCTGAAGAAGGGAAACTGTTGCTTTAAATATGTATTATAAATATTTTACAAAACATATTTGTTTATAAAAAGTATTACTAAACCAATCAATATGAAAAATGTCCAATGGGTGGGTGATATGTTTGTATTGTTAAAAATAAATTCGAGAAAGACAATAATGTAGTTATATAAGTAAAGTTTAAGAATTGTACATAAAGCAAATGTTAAATAAGCTCAACAAGCCAAGTAAAATACATCAAATGTTACCATGATATATTACATTCATGTTCTGTTTAAAATATTCAGAATCAATGGAAATTTTATACATAATTAATGATTTAAAAAAGTGAATACCATAATACACTTTATAAACACTAGATAAATACCCACATAAGGTAAATTTATTTAAACAAATTAATAACACATTCTTCTACACTGTGAATATATTCTCCCACTGTGCACAAGTTATATAACATCAGTGGCTCCACTTTGTAAGTAGGGTCTTTAAATAGGATGCATTTATAAAGTCATATACGAATATATTAAAATAGATAAGAGAATAAGAGTCATCGCGGTTCCTTACAATCCAATACAGTTCATCCTAAATTAATTGCTAAGTTCATGTTATTTGTTTAATGTTTCATGTTTAATAGGTGTAACATGACTTAACCTCGATACTTAACATTTTAACATATTGTGTAACTCAATATAAAATTAACGGAAATATTTCCAGCCATCTGTTACAGAGGAGTTACATAAACTGTTATTTTTAAACCTGAATTACAGTTTTAACTGAATTATTTTCCTAGGAGATAACAAAGTATGAGTCTCATACAAAATTAACGTAAGATATTATAAAAAATCTCTTTCTATAGTACAAAGAGGAATTCTACAGGATAAGAATGTATATTCCATCGATTTTTCTTCTAGTCGCAAAGAGATATAACTTCTTGATCGTTGCTATTCGTAGGGATATCTTCTTTAGCGTCTTGAAGACTTGGCCTTGGGAAGGTAATATACCGCAATATACGGACTTGGTCTTGGTACTGGCATGCTCGTCACACCCCAGTTCTAACATGGGCCAGGAGTGGAATACTGGGCCTCACCACTTAGTTCGCGGAAGATCTTTATGTTGGGAATCTTCATTGATAGTTTTGATGGAGACTCATAATAAAGATGTTAGATTTATCATCTGGACAAACATTACATGTGCATACAATTTTAATAGATACTCATTTGCTTTTCCCATTATTATATAACTGAGAGGCTAATTATCTTTATAATTTTGTATGTAAATTTTCAGTACTAAACCTTTTATGTGTATGTATATATATTGTTAAACCTCAACTGCCCTTTACCATAGACTATGTGGCCAACATTTTAATTCATATAATTATGTTATTGTCATGAAGAGATTTTAGGAATTTTGAAACTGTATGCATAAGTTAATAACAAACCCTTTAAAAACTTAATTTAAAGTAGGCAAGGCATTTTTTTTAATTAGAACTGAGATATCTACAGAATATTAATTACCCTCTGAAATATCACATTCAAAGTAAAATAATAAACAGTGTTGACAAAACTGTATATCAGGTAGAATAACATTATACACCACGAATATTTATAACTGCCAGTGAGTCAAATGAATGATTCTCCTAATGTATGGTGTTAAAATTCGTTCGATCAATTACTGTAAAATTACCGTTCTGACGTAATCATCTATATTGTAGTTATATCATATTTGCACTCATCACTCTACGAGTTGTTTTCTTCCAGAGAGAAGACAGTGCTGTTACAGTGCTCAAACTATTAGGGTGAGAGAAGGGGTAGACCGTTCGGAAGTACAACCGCACGGGGCCTCTGTAGAGGACAATACCTGGGAGAGCCCTGAATACCTGCAGCAGCAAGGCAGGACTGGACACTTCTCGTGGAGGTTTTATGTTCCAAGGTAATGGCAAGAACTAACTCAAATAAATTAGTTATTATTTTACTTACGTCGTTAATCCAAATTTGTTCGTTATAGCCTAACACCGGAATGCGTTCATCATGAAAAACGTTGATGGACGACATAAGTAAAATAGTAACTAATTTGACATGATCAATCCGTAGCTACAAACCGCACTTAATTAACTCAAATTAATTAAATGTTTAAGATAGAAATATTTGCCTAGCAACTAACGTTCAACAATAACATATTTTTAACTTCAAGTATTCTACAATAAACCTTGAGTAACAAACTCTGTTTAAGTAAATACCCCCGACGTAGCAAACCTGCATACTCAGCGAATTTCCAATGCATGCATATGTTTCTCACTCAGCAAGTTTCATAAAAATACGTGAATAAATAAGAGATATATAGCATTTTATTTATTCTCCATAAGAATAACATTAGGGCTGAGTATGCAGGTTTGATGTGACGAGAAACATAAGAAATGTGTTTTTAACCCATTATCAATGTAACTCAACTAGGTGAAGGTACATACCAAGTTTTATCATTTATGTTCATAATTAAGGGAGATATAAAGCTTTAATTATTCACCATAAGAATAACATTATGGCTGAGTATTCAGGTTTTTTGCTACGGGGATGGTTAGTAAAATGTCAGTTTTTTTGTGCAAATATCAGTAAACAAAAATAGGGAACCAGTACCAGTTAATACCAGTACTCGGCGAAGCCACATACCAAGTTTCATCAATATAGTTCATAAATAATCGAGATATCACATTTTAATTATTCTCCATAAGGATAACATTGGACAACGTACTGTGTTTAGCACTTTGGATATCTCAGAATCAGAATCAGAAATCATTTATTTCGTGAATAAAAAATTGTTATGTGAAACAAGTCAGATTTAAAACCAATACCTATTCAATACCTACTGAATTGACAATTTTAAAATTTTTCTCTAGTGCAAAAGTGCACATTTCCTTCACATATTTGTGCAGTCTGACAGGAATTCATCCACCGAGTACGAACACCTTTCGATCAGAATATTTTTCACCTTTTTATGAAAAATGCTTGCACTGGCTATGTTTTTAGTGCCGGGCAGTGCATTGTATAGTCGTAGAGCAGAGTAGTGGATGTTCTTTTCAAGTAGTGCCTATCCATGGATAGGGTAGACCATGTTACACTTATGACGTGTATTATAGGGATGCCTAGCAATATTCTCTTCAAAGAGATGGAAGTTGCATTTTAAAAAGGATAAAACCTCCAGAATATAAATACTTGGGAGAGTGAGAAGATGCAGTTGTTGAAAAAAGCTTACAATGCGCTCGGTAGCCAGCTCCACACATAATAGAATAATCTTGTGTAAATACTTTTTTGAGTGTAAATACTCTCAAGAACTCACTAGACGATCCCCAGAAACCAATTGCATATCTCATTCTACTATATACATAATCATAGTAAATATGAAGGGTTTCTTTACCAACTACAGGCATTAATATTCGAAAAGCGAAAGTAAGTGAAGACAGTTTGTTACAAAGGGAGTCAATATGTTTGGACCAGTTCAGCCTTTTATCAATGGTAACGCCAAGAAGACAGGCAGACTCTGATGGACTTATTCCGTTCACACTGAAATTTTCTAAATCACGTTTAACTGTTGATAATACCATCATCTTAGTCTTCTCGTCATTCAAGTAAAGCCAATTTGATTCAAACAATCTATTTAGGCTAGTGTATGTCTGATTCATTACGATCTCTAGGTTATGCATGTTATTACAAGAAGACAGAGCAGTTGTTTCATCAGCATAACAAACATGGTCAGAATTTATATTAGCAGGAAGTTCATTTAGATATACGGAAAACATAAAAGGAGCTAGAATAGAACCTTGAGGTACTCCTGAAGTGACCATCATCCAATTCTCTTGAAATTGACCTCTCTTTGTCAATGAAACAGCCTGCTTCCTTTCAGGAAGGTGACAGAGGATAGAAGTGACAGAGCTGCACCACTCACACCGTATCCCTCCAGTTTACCTAAAAGGACAGAGTGATTCACGCAATCGAACGCCTTGGACAAATCACAGTAAATTGCACCATCACACTGTGACCCGTCCAAGGCGCCCAAAACTGCTTCCATGACATTATTGATAGCGCTAGAAGTTGAACATCTTGGAAACGGTTGGACGTAGACTCACCATTTAAACACCAAAATGATTGTTTAATAGAGCTAAACTGATTGGCAAAAGAAAATGTGAAGTTTATAGTAAAATTAACTGAGGAAAAGCTAAAAACCATTTTCCCATAAGATTAACAAGCAAGATTCTATGAACACGTTTTTTGGATTTTCTGCGCAACCACTTAACCTAGATTAATGATTCAAAATACTATATTATTTGTTTTTTAATTTCTATAAAATGATTGAAAGAAAAATTTTGTTTTTTTACATTTTAGGGTGAAAAATGCCAAAAACTGAGTTTTGGTAAATTTTGAAACCCCATAAACCCCCCTTCCCATGGACCGATTTTTCTGGTTTTCGAACTTAGTCATGAATGTCACTTTACACATTCAAGTCAAATCTCATCGAAATCGGATATTTTTAACTCAAGTTATCGCATTCACACACACATACACACACACACACTCACACACACACACACACACACACATATATATAGTATTTTTGGCATCTGGGGACCTCAAAACCAAAAGGTTATCATGGTCCCTTTAGGGGAAATTCGCTAATATACCAATGAGATCAACATAAAACTTCTAAGGAAGGCGTAGATGTAGACGAAGGAATTGTTTATAAATCTTGCTGTACATGTTTTCTAAAGTGAGTTATAACGAGAAATTGTATTAGTTTTACTTTTTATAAAAATAATAAAATTTACTCAGTTATAACGGTTTAGTATTTATTGGAATTTAAAACACAATTTTTTTAAATTTAAGAGGAACTCTTTAAACCAGGTAGGGTAGACTTGAGTCCTATCTTCCTCTTCCTGGCGGATCTTCTCATCTCAGAAATGATGAACCCGAGAATCAGCCAGTAGCCTGTGCGCCATAAAACAAAATTCAGCTTTATTATATATCTAGGGTAGGATTGTTGTATTCTGTAACCTTACTACTTAATTAAATTTGCCTAACTTTATTACAAAATGGTGGAAAGCTAACGAGATATTTCTTTAAACTGTTGACAAAACAATTTACAACGGTTGCTTTAAGAAAAAAAATAGACATTGTATGTATGCCAATATTTATAATTTCATGATGAATTCAACTCCTAACATAAATTATGAGAAAAATAATGAAGGTATTTTTTTCAATTTATTTGTACATGAGTATATTCGTGTGTACATCTGATTCTCATTTTTTCGTATTTCCTCTTAGACCCCGCCCAATAGGCTTCTAAAGTTTCAATATTACTCTTATTAAATCATATGTTTAAATTGTTCTACTATACATCTACTTAATTAACGCACTGTTTTAATTCATTTACCATACTACATTCACTGTTTTATTTAATACTATAAGTAGATCTTTGGAATGTTTTGTTTACAGTTTTAACCAGTGAATACAGCTTAAATTTAATCAATACCGTTAATCGAATAATTTAAAACCGTTATCGAAATTAATATTGAAATAAGTTTGATTTTTGGTTTCGTAAATTACAATTTTTTTTTTCAACAAAATAACAATATTTATGAATGTTTAGCTATACAAGTGAAACTTTAAAAAGTAGACTAATTTGTTATGCCACACCTAGAGAAAATGAAAGTAAACTTGTCTTCAGTAGTCATTAAAAGCTAATTAAGAAAGTGAATTAACCCTAAAATACCCTAATTGAATTACCCCTTAGTAAAATGTAAAATCGAATTCACTCCTCAAAATAAAACACACGAAAAATCACCCTCATCTTCAATAAAATAGTTGCCTCAGCTGAAACCGGGAAGCTAGTTATTTAAGGTAGCAGTATTAAATGTAATTGATAAATCTACCAAAACAAAACTTCATTAAAACAAAACCTTAACATTAAAGAATTTACAAACCATCTTGTAATTATTTGAGATACAAACTAATGAGTCATATATTTTACTATACGACGCATTTTTTTTATAAATAATCTATATGATTATGAATAATCGATATAATCATAAAGACCTTATGATTCCAAATTGCTTGCAGAGGTATATCACTTAATAACATTAGTTGATTAGTTTTCTCAGCTCCTACAAGCACAATTGAATAATTGTTAATCTACTACTAATTTCTGATACATTTTTACTACAGATGTAAAAATATCAAAATATTTAATAATACATGCAGTTTTTAGGTCACACTGGTTTAATATGTATGTCTGCTTTTGTTTTTTATAAATAGTCAAAGCGTATAGAAACTCCGAAGACAATTTTTGATTCATGATTTAAAAAGGAAAATGTCATGGGTTACTAAAATTTAACCGCCAGTTCTGTTATGAAACACTTACTCCTTACAAAAGAAAACTGATTGAACCAATTTTCGTGTGACAACCTCAGGGGCTGTGATATAAGACACAAAGATAACAATGAGCCTTTGTGTATTATGGCGAAGTATCACACTATCCAAGAAGAATCAATGTGTCATAAACTAGTTGAAAACACGACAGTAACTAAATTAATAGTAGTTTTATAAGCCTTTCGAATTTAAATAATTTATCATCACATTCTAGAACAACTGTAACAGGTTCAATAATCTGTTGTCAATAAATATAGTTGTTATTATATTTTGTATTTAAACTTATGCAGATTAAGACTAGGTGCTCAAACAAATTACAAACTTTAAACATTTATGTAACTTTTCAGAAAGCGTGATAACTATATAGTTTTACTTTTTTTGGTATAACTTCAAAATTAACGGAGATAATGTAAACAAATAGTATTTAATACTAGTAGAAGATGGAAAATAATGCAGATGAAGTAATTCTGATAATGTATGAAGTTTTATTGATCTTAAATAGTCAGTTTTGGTAGGTACTTACGTTGGATTTAGATGAAACCTCTTGTAAAGTGTATTCCTAAGGGGGAATTCCCAACCCCTATTTTTAGTGACAACTAGAATGAATTCTACTGCTTGAACTTTTCCTGAATAAGGGGAAAATATAGTCTCATACATAGGTTTGTATTGTTGTATTTTAGGTATTTAACGGTTTACCTCAAAATCATAATTTCCGAATGTAAGCTTTTGTTATAAACATTTTAATTTTTCTACTAGTGTCTCGCTGAAGGGATAGAGGGCCTCTTTTTTTCGTAGTGTATAGCACAACACGCCTAAATATCAAAACGACATACGTTTTACAATCTCAAATATTTTCTTATGATCATAATTATGGTCAATTTTGGATTATAATTTCTTGGATTCAAAACTGATTAGTTATTTAAATCTTTATTTGTTTTATTTTACCCACCCACATTTATTAAATTCCTATACGTATCTAAACAAAAAACATTGTATAACAACAATTTAAAAATGTCAAAATTACTTCAATACAAACTATTTAATATTTACAATTAATCTTATTAGCTAGGAAATATTATACATTTGTCATCATAAGAAGCTCTTCTTATTGTAATTTAATTTAATTTATGATTAAATACTTCGAATGATCCTAAAATTAAATTTTATATTTTGCTAGGCCTTTCAATTACCAAGTGTTCATACTCCGACCAACACCTGATACAAAAATAACTATGTTTACGATTTAACTTATGATAAATTAATAAATAAATATTGTAAAATATATAACTCGTTTTTGCAAGGCCTAAGCAAAAATCAAATGCAATTTTATTGATTAACTTCCAGTGTTCAACTTCTAATTTAATAATATATTGCACTATAAAACAGCAATAAAAGTCATTTCTGACAACTTTATAAATTCAACACTTTAAATTATATTTATTTGTTTTATTATTTTTGTAATTATGATGAAACCGACTCATATTAACTACATCAATTTTAAGAGCGCTAAATTTTAAGAGGCCACCCCCCCGCCCTTCCTTATGTTACAATGTCAGCACTTCAACACTTTGCTTTAGCATTTAACCCTAATTAGTACTTCCCCCTTGCCTTTTAAACAGTCAAGATCTCTTTCCTCTAAAGTTTTTCAACATTAAGCTGATTTAATAAGATAAGTATTTATATATATATATACATATTAAGTTATTAAATTTTAAATAAGGTACCTCATTAGTTTACAAATAAAATATCGTTCTTTCCTTTAGGGTATATTTTTCCTGTAATAAAATACGGATTTTAACATATATTTACAACAGATCGTGTTATGATACATTTACAGACTCAATTCGCTAAACCGAACAAAGAGGTGCCACATATTTATATAAAAAACAGTACCTGATGGTTCGAGCTTTAATCGGGGGAGTGTCTATAGTATGTCTCAAGTTAAAATCACATATTTATACCAGATTGCGTGAGTGTACTTAATTTGTTGTTTCGATTAGCTGTTATAAATGTTTTGTTTTTATGTGAAACTTCTCGAGCGCATTGAAAACTTTTATTTGAATTTAAAATCACTTTGTTTACTAAATTATGTTTTTAGATTGGGCCCTAAAACATATATTAAGTCAGAAAAATAATGATGTTGCTGATAATATGCTTTAGTGAAAGTGAGGTTAACCCACGTAGGCCTAAAATGCACACAGAGAAAAAGTAATATATAAAGGTTTGTTTTATAAATTTATGTTTTAAATTTGTGTTAAGTGTTTTAAGTGTCGAATATGTTAATTATGTTTTCTATACCATCATCTAAATCGCCTGGATAAATAGGCTTGTCGAACCCTGATGGGTGATGCTTCTTAAAATACGAAATCGATTTTAGGATCAAAATTAAAAACTAAGGTTGCTAAGGTTTGTTTGGTTTGCTTTGAGTTGTAGAAAAATAATGAACAATTCTTTGAACAGTTATTTCTTTAGCAATTTGATTCCATCTACTTTAAATTAATATTGAAATGAATTACACATGGAAATAATATAACCTAATTATAAACTATTCATATTCGAATTATAATTGAACCTATGGACACGAAATATTAAAATTATATTACAGAATTATTAAAAATAAAACGTTTAAAACTATTTGTTTTATAATATGTTACTTGACACTTGGGTTGAATGCTGAAACGATGTCTCCCTCCCGTTCCACCACATAATGTATCACACAAGTTGAAAACTACCCAATGCTAGCCAATGGAGTTTTGTCAGTGAGCTCTGACTAAGGACTTTTTTAAATTTTGCATACCTGATTAAAGTTACCAAATAAAGTTATATAAATCATAATTTATAAAAACATATTTACCAACAGGAGATTGCGCCTAATTTTTGTACTAAAATATTCAAACTTTCTAGTTCAACGATTAGTCAACAGCAACTTAACAATAATAAACACCCGTTATGTCAAAAAATATTCGTTAAAAGTAGTTGACAACATTTTCAACTTAATCACCACCCTGTCGTGTAAATAACTAAGGTTATATGATAAAAATGTTAGGGCAGTTCAGATTTTCCTCAGCCGTTTCTCTCTGACTGTTTTACAAAGCGGGTCGAACCCATGTTAAATAATCTTGGGTTTAACATATTAAGCGTCTAGCTTAGTTCCATGATATATAGATGTAAGTCGCTAAAGGTGTAAAGTAAACCAAAGTCGTAATGAAATCGTACCGTTAGGTTGGGAAGGACAGTTAATAATACCGGGACTACCGATTTCATTCTCTTGACAAATAACAGTTTCGTTTTATCGCTTATAAAGTTACCACCAAAAAGTATAACGTATATAATCAATATAGTTGTGGATGGAGATTCACTGAATGTATTAGCGTTAAGGCTTTTACATCGTTCTTAATTTCATGGCCATTTTTAATTTATAACTTTATTCTATAACAAAATATTTCTTATTACCAAGTTCTCATTTGAGTTTTTCATGTTTTTATGGGTATTTACGATCGGTTCGTTAAGATGATTGTAAAAGGTACGATATCTTTTCTTAGCAGCAATGAATGTAATAAATTTTTAAGTGGAACTAAAAAATGTTATTCCGGCATTTCGAAGAGTCCTGCTATCAGGAAGATTTTTAAGGATAGCAAATGAGATTTATTTATAGAAGCTTTCAAATGAGCAATGTTATTGACAAACAAGTAATTAATAAATCCCGACTAAAAACCACAGCAAATCCACAACAAATAAAAATGTCAGATGCTTTAACAAGTTTTTTGGAGGTAACCTTCGGATTCATTTGAACCATTTTACCCCTTTCAATTTCCTATACACATACGTTTATTTATGTATTGGTCACGTGACCGTTTGCTAAAGGACAGAAAGTCTTTATATAAGGTAATACAATAAATGCCTCGTAGTTTTAAATCCCTAAACTCAGAAACTAACCACATGGAAGTAAACGGTCCTATTACAAACTATCTATGTATATGCCTAATAGCGGAAGATTAAATTGACAGTTGAGGGCGTGGTTTTCCGGACTATCAGCCAAGATCAGCCAATAGTAGACGTGTTGCATTGCCAAAACTCCACACCAGCTGATCGGAATAACATTTAAGTGAAATTTTTTTATGGCAAAATGGCAACAGTGACATCGTATAACCATGCTATTGGCTACAGCCCAACGTCAATTTAATTGTTTGCTATTATAGTGTCTATGGTTCTGCGCGAGTACTATAATAGTAAATACGAGAATTTAAATTATAAAAAGGAATAAAAATATGACAAATCTTGAAAAAGGTGAGACTAAAACTAATTGATATATATGTTTCCTCTATAAAAATAAACAACTCTGATTTTTTAAATGTAATTTTAATGAGAGATGAAATTAGTATATCCAGTTTTTTGCATAATAAACATACTATATAAACTCATGATAAGAAATAAAACTCAATTTACCGAAAACATTTTAAACTAGACCAAATGACTTTAGCATTTATCACTGATAAATGAGAAAGTTTTATTATCCACCAAATTGTTCGAGTTTCCTTGAGTAATTGCCGATTGTTAAGTATTACAAGAATCTTTACTTAGAGGGTAATCTGTGAACTTTGCTCGCTAAAACCTAATAAGTCAGTCTTATGTTTTGTTCTTTAAAAAGTCAAATTAGACTATTAAACATGATTAATTTCATATTTTATATTATTTTTGCTTATGTAATTTCATTTAGTATAATTATTGTTTGATATATCTTACCAACAATATTTTATTTTAAATCCTATTTTAAATCATTCAAGTTGATTATTATTTCCATCTATTGCTTCGTTTTTGAAGATAGTATAAATGGTATACTTTACCCCTGTGAGCCTTATTTTAATTTGAGTTAAATTAGCCACTTTAGTATGCTAAATTTACAAACTGGATAGTTGACTACATTTTAGCGAATTTCCCCTATAGGGAAGAAGCTATTACCGTAGTCGGCATGGTAAGACCTAGGCCTGGGACCATGATAACTTTTCGTTTTGAGGTCCCCAGACCCCAAAAACACCATTCGTTCGAAACTGTATATATATATATATATATATATATATATGTGTGTGTGTGTGTGTGTGTGTGTGTGTGTGTGTGTGTGTGTGTGACCGTGGGTGCGATAACTCTCGTAAAAAAGGTTCGATTTTGATTAAATTTGGTATAAACGTGTAAAGCAGCATTTATGACTTTAAGTTCGAAAACCAGACAGATCGACCTATCCGAAGGGGTATTTTGGGGGGGTTTTGTTCCCCAAAAATGGGGTTTTTGAGTTTTTTACATATAATTTTTGAAAAGGTACAAATTTATTTTTTTCCACTGGAATAAGCTTAAACATACCTACAATTTGGTGTTTTAATCATTGCTCTACGTCAATTGGTTACTGAGATATTGAAAGTGCTAAACACAGTACGTTGTCTAATGTTATTCTTATGGAGAATAAGACAAATTCTATATCTCGCTTATTTATCAACTTATCCTGACGAAACTTGGTATATTGCTTCATTTCACTGTGTTCTATTGATATTTGCACAAAAACCCATTTTTTGGTCAATAGTTCCCGTAGCAGCTAACCTGCATACTCATCCTAATGTTAAAGTAACGTGTTATCTCCTTTAATTATGAACATAAATTAATAGAACTTGGTATGTGGCTTTACCTAGTTGAGTTATATCGATATTTGTATAAAAACCCATTTTTAGTGTTCCTTATTTCAGCAAACCTACATACTCATCCGCCATGTTATTCTTATGGAGAATAATTAAAATGCCATATATCATTTATTTATGAATGTATATTGATGAAACTTGGTATGTGGCTTTGTGAGGTATTAATATCAATTAATATGAGTAGTGGTGAAATGGCAAAGAGGCATACTATTCGGCGCTTTTTCCCCATGTTATTCTTATGGGGATCAGTTTTTGGACCGACACCCGATCCCGCCTATACTAATAAGCCACAAGTTTCCTTGTTGGCCTATATTAATACCCAACCCTTGCCTATATTAAATATATTGTCCCCATCCCTCCTCTATATTTTTTAAAATTAATTTTCAAATTCTAAAAAACTATCTTTAGTGTTTATGGTCCGATTTGTTTAAAACTTGGATATGTTATTGTCGTAGGCAAGTCCATAATGTACATCCATAATGTACTGGCTAATAACTGTGTAAACATAAGGTTTAGTATATATTTGAAAACTATCTAATTATAGTTTTCTACTGCATAATTTTAATGCTTATTGTATTGTACATTTATGGAAATAAAGAATTTATTTATTTATTTATTTATTTATTTAAGTGTTTTAATAAATTACACTTACATTTCCCAAATTCACTATTACGGTCAAATTAAAAATTATTTTTGAAAAATACTGCCAATTGCCAACTTCTTTATTTACTGTCCGATTTGTCTGCAATTTGGATATGATATTGTCCTAGGCAAGTGTTTTAATAAATTTCACTTACATATCCCAAATTCACTATTACGGTCAAATTAAAAATTATTTTTGAAAAATACTGCCAATTGCCAACTTCTTTATTTACTGTCCGATTTATTTAAAATTTGGATATGCTATTGACCTAGGCAAGTGTTTTAATAAATTCCACTTACATATCCCAAATTCACTATTATGGTCAAATTAAAAAATATTTTTGAAAAATACTGCCAATTGCCAACTTCTTTATTTACTGTTCGATTTGTTTAAAATTTAGATATGTGATTGTCCTAGGCAAGTGTTTTAATAAATTCCACTTGCATTTCCCAAATTCACTATTACGGTCAAATTAAAAAATATTTTAGAAAAATACTGCCAATTGCCAACTTCTTTATTTACTGTTCGATTTGTTTAAAATTTAGATATGTTATTGTTATAGGCAAGTGTTTTAATAAATTAGCCTTACATTTCCCAAATTCACTATTACAGCCAAATTAAAAAATATTTTTGAAAAATACTGCCAATTGCCAACTTCTTTATTTACTGTCCGATTTGTTTAAAATTTGGATATGTTATTGTTGTAGGCTAGTGTATATGCACCATCCACATTTTACAAATATTGCGGTTAAATTTTAAAAAAATTTGGAAAAATACTGCCAATTGGCAACTTCTTTATGGTCTGATTTGTTTAAAATTTATATATGTCATTATTCTAGGCTAGTGTATATGTACCATCCACATTTGACAAATTAAATATAATGGTCAAATTAAAAAAAATACTAACAATTTCAAACTTCTTTATTTACTGTCTGATTTATTTTCGGATATGTTATAGCTCTTATATAGGTAACAAGACCACACTACCACACGTTCCATTACCCATTTGTCTTTTTGTTTGTTTATTTTGCTGTAATCCCAAAACTGACTTTGCTGTTTATTGTCCGATTTGCCTACACTTTGGATATTGTCCTAAGCATTTATTGTCTGATTTATTTTTGGATATGTTATAGCCCCCAACTATTATATCTAAAATTACAATATTATTTCCACCTATAATACAGTTGATGTGTTGTTTGTTTTGCCGCAACCTAAAAACTAACATTGGTATTTGTGTTTTTACAAAACTATATTTTGTAAATTACTACCAATAACTCCTTTATTTACTTTTCGACTTGTTATATCCCCTTATATCTAAATTTACCGTATATTATTTACCTTTTAGTTCTGTTTTGTCGTAACCAAACTTTGGATATGACTGCAATATATTACTGGCCATTGCATAAGTAAATACCCCATTTCCAAATTCACTATTACGGTTGGATTAAAAAAAATAAATACAAGCTTATTATATACATCCAGCTGATAAGTAATATATATCCACATTTATGGTCAGAACTGCCTAAATTTTGGATATGTTTTAAGCCAATGCGATAGCAAAAAATAAATTTTTAAAACACAAAACACTAATCTTTCTTTGTGCTTGTTTGGAGTAGTCTTTATTTTATCCAACTTAATTTTGCAGTTAAAATCAAACTTCCCACATTCTAGCTCCCTTTCCAGCCAGTGGTTGGAGACATAAAGGTTACAAATATTTTCAAACTGTACAATATATCTTTTTCTACCCCTATGTTGGACTTGTTTAATAGCGCACCATATTCCAAATCCTCCAGTCTACTACATTCTTTAAATTTAACATTGCCTTTAATATCTTGCATCTCTATGTCTTCTTGTCCATTGTTACGGAAACTTTCTATTTTTGGAAAGCAATTACCATAAAATGTTGCGGTTCCGTTAGTGTTAAAGCTTGCAAGTGGCTCGTTGGTAGGTAGATAAATAATGTCCAAATCACCACTGTATGGCAACACGCTATAACCTTGCCTATTCTTATTTATCTCTATAAATACAGTTTTACAGACACCTTTAACATAGTATACACCCCTCCATCCTTTTCTGCCAACACTCCCACAAACTTGTTGTTTACTACAAACGCATACACTATATAATGTCCATAATGCTCTAGATCCTCGTCGCAGGAAGTAATCTTTTAATTTATCCTCTCTTTCCCTTCTTTCTTTAGCCAACTGTGCTTTGTATTCCTCTGCAACAGTATTTTCCACACATTCCAATTTACGCTTATTACTGTCAATGTCTTCTAATTCCAATTTCCTCTTTTTGGAACAACTCTCTAAGAAAGGCTTGGAAAGTGGCTCTATTTCTTTAATAGTGTATGGGTACAGTTTATTGGTCCGGCTTCTTAAAACGTAGGGAGTAAGGTTAGGACTTTCCACCAAGCCTAATTCTTCTAAATTGATGTGTTTAGGTATAGTGGAGAAAGGTGTATTTGATTTTGTAAAACATGTGCCCCCAGATTTGATGTAACACTTATGCTTTACACTTATGGCATCCTCCTCTATTACCTCTACATAGTTGGTAAACAGTTAAAGCTAAATGCAGATAGAGCATACTTTATTAACTTTTCCCTTTGTGTACTATCTTTTGGCAGTTTTAGTTGTACTCCAGTTATCTTTTTCGTATTACTATTACCCCAATATGCATCGTTAAACACTAAACAACAACTGTTTTGTAATTGATTGGCAACTTTCACATCTTATGCAGAGGTACAGCATAGAATGGAGCATTTTGAAAGTACTGTTTGTTGTATTCTATTAGACTTAAACAATCTCTTAAAGGTTCAAACCCTTTACCAAAACCTCTACAATAGATTGTTGCCTCTAACCTTGTTATTCCATTCTCTCTAGCTAGTTTAGACGAGAACGTTTCTTTTAGTCTCGCATCTGGACAGTTTACAAAGTTTATTATATGGTTTCCTATTCTTTTAACTACTCCAGGGCTTGTAATCTGGCATATAAATTTATTATATATTTTTACCCTGCTATTAAACCATGTTAAACAGTCTTTACTAACATTATCTACAATAACATTATATCCATTCGCCCCTTGGTAGCAAAAGTTTTCTGTAAGATATTGGCACATTTCCTCTTTATTAAATATTCCAGCCAAATCTAGTGTTATATCGAAATCCATAAGATAGTACATTTCTTTTTCCAGATCTTGCAGTATCTTTGGAAGATCTTCCAACAAATCCTTAATTTTAACATTTGCAAGCTCTATTTTATAGGGAATTGCTATAGGATCATCATACTTTTGTTTAATTTGGTCAATATCTTTCTTTATTATTTGTAACACACCCTCGCTTTGGGAGAATGGTAGTTTGGCCACAACACCATGTCGAGCTAAAGAGAACTTTTTAAATATTCCTCGTAAGTAGCTATTAAACGAGCCACATATTTCCTTCTTAACTTTAAATTTATTCCGAACGTCCCCATCACAATCCGTAACATTGGTTATCTTAACTAACATTATGTTATCACAAAACACATGCGTTATAGATGTTAAGTTATTTAATTTTGTTTCGCCCTCGCAATAGTTTATATTACCTATGTCTGTAAGAAGGTTATTATTACGTAGATTTTCTAATAAAAACCATATACCGAATTTTTCGTTAGTAGGTTTAATACAATTTCCCAATAAATGGCTAACAGAGTACATTTCTTTTATACAAAAAAAGTAGCGGAAACATGTAAACAGGACAGATTACACTATAGGCATATAGAGGTTGTAAATATATGGATATTGTATATAAACATAGGCGAGCGGTAAGTGTAACATGCAAGTGGACACCCATATGCAAATATGGAATACCCACAAATTCGACTAAATAGTCTCAATATAATTAACATATTAACATTAGTACCCAAATTGTCGAAATTCTATAATTCTATTCTTAGTCCTTGTATTAGGTTTTGTACTATTAAACCCTACATCCTGTGCAGTAGAGTAATATATGTATTTAATACGCACATTCTACAAGACCTGTACATCTGTTGTATAAGCAGCAGAATAGACGTCTCATTGTGTTGTTGTAAAGTAAAACATAAATGTGCTGGATACAACCGGCCAGATATTAGACAGGAAATGTGTTGGAAGTGTATTGCCAAAGACAAACACCACATAGTGCAGCATGTAATCAATCCATTACTATTTAGACAGTATTGGTACAACATCCGATATATTAGCCAAACCCAGTCCAAACATTGTGTCCTCAAAATGTTATGATTGTGTTAAATTTGTTTATATTACATATATTTCTTACACAATTTACAAACTATTTTTGTGTCAGTTGACAGAACCTGTAAAGTTGTGTAAAATGGCTGTAAACCAGTATCTGTGCCTGTGTCGGAATGTGTTGGAGTGTGTCATTTATTGTGTCTCTGCATTTGTGTTGTTTTATAAACTTTAAATATTACTATGTCCTTATACTCTTACTATTTCTGTTACTATAATATTATTTTTTTACTGTTTGTTTTCCAAGTTTGATTGTGGGTTTGGCTAATATATCGGATGTTGTACCAATACTGACCTTTGTCTAAATAGTAATGGATTGATTACATGCTGCACTATGTGGTGTTTGTCTTTGGCAATACACTTCCAACACATTTCCTGTCTAATATCTGGCCGGTTGTATCCAGCACATTTATGTTTTACTTTACAACAACACAATGAGACGTCTATTCTGCTGCTTATACAACAGATGTACAGGTCTTGTAGAATGTGCGTATTAAATACATATATTACTCTACTGCACAGGATGTAGGGTTTAATAGTACAAAACCTAATACAAGGACTAAGAATAGAATTATAGAATTTCGACAATTTGGGTACTAATGTTAATATGTTAATTATATTGAGACTATAAACTTATTTAGTCGAATTTGTGGGTATTCCATATTTGCATATGGGTGTCCACGTACATGTTACACTTACCGCTCGCCTATGTTTATATACAATATCCATTTACAACACATATATACCTATAGTGTAATCTGTCCTGTTTACATGTTTCCGCTACTTTTTTGTATAAAAGAAATGTACTCTGTTAGCCATTTATTGGGGAATTGTATTAAACCTACTAACGAAAGATTCGGTATATGGTTTTTATTAGAAAATCTACGTAATAATAACCTTCTTACAGACATAGGTAATATAAACTATTGCGAGGGCGAACCAAAATTAAATAACTTAACATCTATAACGGATGCGTTTTGTGATAACATAATGTTAGTTAAGATAACCAATGTTATGGATTGTGATGGGGACGTTCGGAATAAATTTAAAGTTAAGATGGAAATATGTGGCTCGTTTAATAGCTACTTACGAGGAATATTTAAAAAGTTCTCTTTAGCTCGACATGGTGTTGTGGCCAAACTACCATTCTCCCAAAGCGAGGGTGTGTTACAAATAATAAAGAAAGATATTGACCAAATTAAACAAAAGTATGATGATCCTATAGCAATTCCCTATAAAATAGAGCTTGCAAATGTTAAAATTAAGGATTTGTTGGAAGATCTTCCAAAGATACTGCAAGATCTGGAAAAAGAAATGTACTATCTTATGGATTTCGATATAACACTAGATTTGGCTGGAATATTTAATAAAGAGGAAATGTGCCAATATCTTACAGAAAACTTTAACTTTTGCTACCAAGGGGCGAATGGATATAATGTTATTGTAGATAATGTTAGTAAAGACTGTTTAACATGGTTTAATGTAAATAGCAGGGTAAAAATATATAATAAATTTATATGCCAGATTACAAGCCCTGGAGTAATTAAAAGTATAGGAAACCATATAATAAACTTTGTAAACTGTCCAGATGCAAGACTAAAAGAAACGTTCTCGTCTAAACTAGCTAGAGAGAATGGAATAACAAGGTTAGAGGCAACAATCTATAACTATTGTAGAGGTTTTGGTAGGGGGTTTGAACCTTTAAGAGATTGTTTAAGTCTAATAGAAGACAACAAACGGTACTTTCAAAATGCTCCATTCTATGCTGTACCTCTGCATAAGATGTGGGTGAAAGTTGCCAATCAATTACAAAACAGTTGTTGTTTAGTGTTTAACGATGCATATTGGGGTAATAGTAATACGAAGAAGATAACTGGAGTACAACTAAAACTGCCAAAAGATAGTACACAAAGGGAAAATTTAATAAAGTATGCTCTATCTGCATTTAGCTTTAACTGTTTACCAACTAACTACGTGGAGGTAATAGAGGAGGATGCCATAAGTGTAAAGCATAAGTGTTACATCAAATCTGGGGGCACATGTTTTACAAAATCAAATACACCTTTCTCCACTATACCTAAACACATCAATTTAGAAGAATTAGGCTTAGTGGAAAGTCCTAACCTTACTCCCTACGTTTTAAGAAGCCGGACCAATAAACTGTACCCATACACTATTAAAGAAATAGAGCCACTTTCCAAGCCTTTCTTAGAGAGTTGTTCCAAAAAGAGGAAATTGGAATTAGAAGACATTGACAGTAATAAGCGTAAATTGGAATATGTGGAAAATACTGTTGCAGAGGAATACAAAGCACAGTTGGCTAAAGAAAGAAGGGAAAGAGAGGATAAATTAAAAGATTACTTCCTGCGACGTTGGGAGGATCTAGAGCATTATGGACATTATATAGTGTATGCGTTTGTAGTAAACAACAAGTTTGTGGGAGTGTTGGCAGAAAAGAATGGACGGAGGGGTGTATACTATGTTAAAGGTGTTTGTAAAACTGTATTTATAGAGATAAATAAGAATAGGCAAGGTTATAGCGTGTTGCCATACAGTGGTGATTTGGACATTATTTATCTACCTACCAACGAGCCACTTGCAAGCTTTAACACTAACGGAACCGCAACATTTTATGGCAATTCCTTTCCAAAAATAGAAAACCTAAGTTTCCGTAACAATGAGTGGGATGTTGGACAAGAAGACATAGAGATGCAAGATATTAAAGGCAATGTTAAATTTAAAGAATGTAGTAGACTGGAGGATTTGGAATATGGTGCGCTATTAAACAAGTCCAACATAGGGGTAGAAAAAGATATATTGTACAGTTTGAAAATATTCGTAACCTTTATGTCTCCAACCACTGGCTGGAAAGGGAGCTAGAATGTGGGAAGTTTGATTTTAACTACAAAATTAAAATTAAGTTGGATAAAATAAAGACTACTCCAAACAAGCACAAAGAAAGGTTAGTGTTTTGTGTGTAGTTGTTTTGGGTTTTAAAAATTTATTTTTTGTTATCGCATTGGCTTAAAACATATCCAAAATTTAGGCAGTTCTGACCATAAATATTTTGTGGATATATATTACTTATTATATTATTACAATGAGAGGTAGTTGAGAGGGTCACAACAATATTGGAAATGTGGCAAATATAACAGCTGGATGTATATAATAAGCTTGTATTTATTTTTTTTAATCGAACCGTAATATTGAATTTGGAAATGGGGTATTTACTTATGCAATGGCCAGTAATATATTGCAGTCATATTCAAAGTTTGGTTATGACAAAACAGCACTAAAAGGGAAAAAAATATACGGTAAATTTAGATATAGGGGGATATAACAAGTCGAAATGTAAATAAAGGAGTTATTGATAGTAATTTACAAAATATAGTTTTGTAAAAAACACAAATACCAATGTTAGTTTTTAGGTTGCGGCAAAACAAACCACACATCAACTGTATTATAGGTGGAAATAATATTGTAATTTTAGATATAATAGTTGGGGGGTATAACATATCCAAAAATAAATCAGACAATAAATGCATTAGCTTAGGACAATATCCAAAGTGTAGGCAAATCGGACAATAAACAGCAAAGTCAGTTTTGGGATTACAGCAAAATAAACAAACAAAAAAGACAAAATACTGTATTATAGGGGGTAGTGGAACGTGTGGTAGTGTGGTTTTGTTACCTATATAAGAGCTATAACATATCCGAAAATAAATCAGACAGTAAATAAAGAAGTTTGAAATTGTTAGTATATTTTTCAAAATATTTTTTAAATTTGACCATTATAGTTAATTTGTCAAATGTGGATGGTACATATACACTAGCCTAGAATAATGACATATATAAATTTTAAACAAATCAGACCATAAATAAAGAAGTTGCCAATTGGCAGTATTTTTCCAAATTTTTTAAAATTTAACCGCAATATTTGTAAAATGTGGATGGTGCATATACACTAGCCTACAACAATAACATATCCAAATTTTAAACAAATCGGACAGTAAATAAAGAAGTTGGCAATTGGCAGTATTTTTCAAAAATATTTTTTAATTTGACTGTAATAGTGAGTTTGGGAAATGTAAGGCTAATTTATTAAAACATTTGCCTGTAACAATAACATATCTAAATTTTAAACAAAACGGACAGTAAATAAAGAAGTTGGCAATTGGCAGTATTTTTCAAAAATATTTTTTAATTTGACTGTAATAGTTAATTTGGGAAATGTAAGTGGAATTTATTAAAACACTTGCCTAGGTCAATAGCATATCCAAATTTTAAATAAATCGGGCAGTAAATAAAGAAGTTGGCAATTGGCAGTATTTTTCAAAAATATTTTTTAATTTGACCGTAATAGTGAATTTGGGATATGTAAGTGGAATTTATTAAACCACTTGCCTAGGACAATAACATATCCAAATTGAAGACAAATCGGACAGTTAATAAAGAAGGTGGCAATTGGCAGTATTTTTCAAAAATATTTTTTTATTTGACCGTAATAGTGAATTTGGGATATGTAAGTGGAATTTATTAAAACACTTGCCTAGAACAATAACATATCCAAATTGAAGACAAATCAGACAGTTAATAAAGAAGGTGGCAATTGGCAGTATTTTTCAAAAATATTTTTTAATTTGACCGTAATAGTGAATTTGGGATATGTAAGTGGAATTTATTAAAACACTTGCGTAGGACAATTACATATCCAAATTGCAGACAAATCGGACCATAAACACTAAAGATAGTTTTTTAGCCTGAATTTGAAAATTAATTTTTAAAAATATAGAGGAGGGATGGGGACAATATATTTAATATAGGCAAGGGTTGGGTATTAATATAGGCCAACAAGGAAACTTGTGGCTTATTAGTATAGGCGGGATCGGGTGTCGGTCCAAAAACTGATCCCCATAAGAATAACATGGGGAAAAAGCGCCGAATAGTATGCCTCTTTGCCATTTCACCACTACTAATATGCATTGGAAATTCGCTGAGTATGCAGGTTTGCTGCTACGGGGGTATTTATATTTAGGGATCTCGGAGAACTAAACCGTAGGGCGGATTCACGAACGCTCCTCCAAGCTTCCTTACCTTAAACTTTCCTTGATTCATCCTCCGATCTTCCTTCAACCTCCCTCACGGAACTGTGTAAGGAGCGTTTAAGGGAGGTTAAAGGACAGGTGAAGGATGGTTGGAGGAAATGGTTACAGCTGATTCGTTACATTATAAAAAAGCTTAGATAAGTTATGTTGTTGACAACTAATAGATGCCCCGTTGGTATACAGTTTCTAACGGTTTAACCTTAACCTAGTGTTATTGTATCCATTGTCCGTACATTTTACAGAATTGTTATTAAGATATTATTTTGGTATTTTCTTACTCCTAAATCTGATTTTCAATTCCAGTAAATTCTTCAGGGTAAATCGTACTGCTGGGTTTAATCTGTTGACAATACATCGGTACTTTTTGATGGACATTTTTCACAGGACAATAACGATTAAAAGTGTTGAATGTTTATACAGTTTTTATCAGAGAGTGTATTATTATTAGTTTAAAACCTTAAGTTATGCATTCTTATGATTCATTTTCTTTTAAGATTAGGTGCGCAAAAAATAGCCTACGTGTTGGCTATGTACATTTTAACTGAGGATATGGTGAGTTAAGGCTATAAGATTGAAGATAAACGAACTGTTGCATAATATATTGAACAAAAAGCATAAATGGTCTTTTAAGTGGAGTTTATCAAAATGTTTTACATTAGAGATAGGCGTAACATAATGAAAGAAGGGCGTAGGCCTAATTAAGCTACCTTCAAAAATATAAACAATCACTGACGTACATTTAGGCTTAGGCCTCACGTGTAATATTATTAGATATCATATAGTCTAGCAACAGTTTATTAAATGTATTAATGGATGTTCATATTTCTTTGAGACCGGTTTTAAAATAAAAATTTAACATCGTTTAAGTATTGCCAGGATATCGGTTAAACTCCTCTTAAATTTATAAATATGCATTTTTTTGAGTGCAGGAAAAACTATGTTGACTATATACTCTCGATGGCACTTTTATGTTTGCAGTCAAATAACTTAATTACTTATTTCTCCCTAAAAACATTTTAAAAACTCGATTTCAGTTGATTCGTTTCACTTTAAATGTTGACGTTAAATATGTAAATAAATAATAAACAAATGTGGTAATACGCATACACGTTGGCCAACTGTTTTTAACTAACGCATGACAAACTAGAAAATAATTACTGCCTGATATCTCCAATTTTCATAGAAATCGCATAGTTTATATATATTTAATTAAAACGAAATTAGATATTAGCATAATTATCATTAAAAGTTGTCTTGTCGAGTATATTATTACAATTCATCAGGAAACGAGAAGAGGAGTACATTAATTTTGCTTTGTTAGGATACCAGCACTTAAGGAACGTCTGTGAATTCGGGATTTTCATTTAAGGATGGTTGAAGGGTGGTTCGAGGAGGGTTGAAGGAAGGTCGGAGACCGGATCAAGGGAGGTTAAAGGTAAGACAGCTTGGAGGAGGTTCGTGAATTCAACGCATAGTCTATAACATAATTTTAATTTGCTATTTGAATAACAGAAGTAGAAACACCCAATGGTGTTTTAATTTTAAAGAAATAATAATAGTTAAATTTGTATTTGAAATATATTTTACTACCAACAAATTAAACACTTTTGTATGTAGGTACACTCATATAAAATATACTATCTAAAACCAGCTAATTATAATCATTTTTTAATCAAGTTTTATTTCATTATATGCCAACAAAACAACAACTGATGCTGTGATACTATTTATGGAGCTGTCAGCGGGACTTGCAGCGGATTTCAGTAGTATATTCTTTAGGCCTTCCATAAATCCTTCACACGTCATTGCGTTATTTAAATCGCCTGATAAACCGGGTATATTCATTTTTGTATTCAACGACATTATATTTTTTATATTTAATTTCAATTTTTAAGGATCGTATATTTTATATTACAATAATGCGTTGCAATAGTAAAAGGTAAAACATAGTACAACTATAATTAGTTTGATTTAAGACAGTAAAATTCGTACGAATTTTACTGTCATTATAGTTGTATGAATTGTTATAGGGAGCCATCTGAGTAGTGGCTAGAGCGCAAGACTTTGGGCTTCAGGTTGAGGGTTCGATCCCCACCAATTACCGATGTGTGTTCTATATGTTGAAATTGAATCTCGGTAACTCAGACCCAACCTTAAGATGGTTAGAGGGAGCTAGGTGCTACGTCCCAAAAGCAACATTGAGTCGATTCTTTAGACAAAGAAAATAAATGGTATCAGGAAACTGACACATACTTTCTCCCTTTTAGCCAAATTTTAATGAACATTTTTGTATTTACTAAATATAGAATATGAAGTACAGATAAATGTACAGAAAATTGTCTAAAATAGTTGTTTTCAGAAATATCCACCCAAATCCCTTTTTCGGAGGCACTATAGAGTCCGTTGCCACACACAGTGGTTTTGAGAGGGGAAATGCCCCCTTGCCCCCCCAGGGTTAAATAGCAACACATTTCGAACATCATCTGTTGGTCAATGCTAACTTGACCTGCATATCAAATTTTAATGAAATTGATCAGTAAATAAGAGAGAAATTGTTATATTTGTATTCCCCATAAGAATAACATTGGACAACGTACTGCGTTTACCGCTAAATGAAAATTTCAATTTTCTCCGTAACTAGCAATCGTAGAATAGTAATTTAAAATACTAATTTATTTAGTTTTTTGAGCTCCTTTTAATGGTGAATAGTAATCTTTTTTAACATTTATAATTTTTTATGAAAAATCCAAAAAATTGAATTTTGGATGTTTTAAGTCCTGTAATTTCTGAACCCGAATTTTTCCAGAAATGCGGGTGGTGTCATTTTGTTGCAAACCTAAAGTTCTACAAACCACGAAAGTTTAATCAAAATCGTTAGAGCCGTTTTTGAGAAATTTTGATTTTTCATGTTTTTTGGCGGTTTTTGGGGAATAATTACCCTTAAAAATCAAAAATCCAAAAAAATGAAAAAATGCCTGGAGATATCGTGGATTAGTACCTACATACCAAATTTCATAAAATTCGGCGCATAGGTTAGGGCTCTAGCTCTGTACACATCCACACAGACACACACACACACACACACGGACACACACACACACACACAGACAGACATCACGCAAAAACCACTTTTTTGGGTTCAGGGAGCACCAAAACGAATATTTCCACTAACAACTCAAATTCGAAAATTTTTACGAAAACAATACTTTCTCCATATACTATGTATAGGGGGAGAAAGTAAAAATGTATAAGGGGAAAAATCTCCCTCCACTAAAATCCATAAGATAACCTAACTAAAAATAACTATAGTGGAACCTCAATAACTCGAACCTCGAAAAAGTCAAAATTTTCCAATTCCGCTTGAACTTGTCTATTTTATACTATGTTATTTTATAGGTCGATTTGTGGGGAACATCTCAATAACTCGATGTTTTGCGATATTTTAGCATACCAACGCACCTCTATAACTTGAAACTGTAAAGTCATCGTACCTCTATAAGTCGAAATTTTGCATTATTGGTTCGGGTTACAACACGCTAGTTACTGGATTTGAGGACCAATCGTTCATGTTGTCTTTTCAAGATCCCCTTGATAAGTCGAACTTCGATATTCTGAAATATCTGATAACTCAAGTTCGTTCTGTTCCCTCTGAGGTTCGAGTTATCGAAGTTCCACTGTAATTATAAAATATAATAGTTAAAACGATGAAAAACACAAAAATAAATAATTATAGTTAGAAAACGTATTATAGTTAATTTATTAACCGTAATACAAATTTATAAAACTATAAAAGACTGATTTATAACCACAGGAATCTAGTTCATTACTAAAACATATATCCAAATGGAAACGAAGCAAAATTTGAGTACTGTAAACCCTTGTACTTTACGGGGTTGCTAGTCTTTGAAAACGGAAACAAAAGTTAAACACTTTAATCGAACATAAACAAATTGACTCGCTAGGCTGTGAAATGGAAACTCACAGGATGTTAAATTGAATTAACACAGATGGAGAGTGGCAAGCATAATTTTATTATATATATATATATATATATATATATATATATATATATATATATATATATATATATAAAACCTTATGTAAATAACCAGGTGCACACGATTAGCTAGAATATCAAACCCTTTTACAATGATTGACATGTAGTGAAATATCAATTGTTCGTTAATTACTGACCTCGATATATTCACTATAAGCAAAGTCCAGTATTTATAAATTAAACTGTATTTAGAAATAAAACACTTATGAACAACAAACCCTCACTATAATACAAATTAACTAAGTACAAGAATAATCAGCTCAACCTCTACACTCAAATTACAGTGCTCACAAATCTACAACCTAAAGGAAACTGCTACTGCATTAATTCCCCTTCATTTGAAGACAAATGTTATTATCTAAAATTGATATTACTCCCTACTTTCATCATCAAAGGTACTACGTTAATTCTACTACCCACAAATCTTTATCCAACAAATATAAATTCACTTCACCCTATTTTATTATCCAGGTTTTTTTTTTGAAATAAATTTACTACTACAATTCAATCGTTTTACTTTATTTAAGGGTAGAGTTTATTTAGGCTTGATAAAACTATTTAAATTATCTGTCTGGATCAATTTACACTGAACCTCAAATTATTTTCATCTGAGCTCTTTTCTCAGTAGCTCTTCAATTTTGTGTACTGATGAATTAAGTTAGACATACCCAGGAAACAGCTCCCGTAGTGGATTGCGTTCCGTGGATCATCACCGGTGTCTTGGTGCCACACCGCGTCTTTCCTTGAGAAGTCCTCGGTTGGTCCTCGGGTTGGTCTTCGGGTTGGTCCTCGGTGAATTCCTCGGGCCTCGTCCTGGGTTGGTCCTCGGGGATGTCCTCTTTCACTTCCCCTTCCAAAATAACTTCCATTACCCTAAATTTTGCCTTTTGGCCAATCAAAATTGTTTGACGCTCCGCCCTCTACGCCCTATTGGTTTATTGAAATTTATTGGGGATTTTCGCAAGTTTGCTGATCACACGTTCGGAGTGGCGTGTACTGCTTGCTTGGCATGTTTGGTCCAATCCGCGACTTCTTGTTCGATAACAGGAAATAAGCATTTCCTGTTATTGTCCTTTTGGTCTCTTTCCGGTACTCTAATTTCAACATCGCCGTTGCCATCTGTTTGATTGTGAACGATCTTTCACTTATTCTAATCTTGAAAATTAAATTATTTATTAGTAATTTTCACCACCTTTATAGTACGTTTCCTACAACTTTGCGAACATAATGTAGTAGATGTGAACTAGCGGGGAGGCATACTATTCGGCGCTTTTTTCCCATGTTATTCTTATGGGGATCAGTTTTTGCGCCGACGCCCGATCCTACCCTACACAAATTTTCTTTTTGGCCCTTGCCTTATTTTCCCCCATTTAAAATTTGCATTAATTTTAATACATCCTTTGCAGAAATCCACGAGTTCAAAAATAACTCCACACTAAATAAACAACACATGTAAACAACTTAGAAGTTATTGTGTAGTAGTGGTGAAATGATGGTTTAACATCACTTCCGGCGCTTTTTCCCCATGTTATTCTTATGGGGAGCCGTTTTTGCGCCAACGCCAGCTCCTGCCCTACACAAGTTTCCTTGTTAGCCTATACTATTGTCCAACCCTTGCCTATATTAAATATATTTTCCCAATCCCCATCCCTCCTCTATATTTTTTAAAATTAATTTTCAAATTCAGGCTAAAAAACTATCTTTGGTGTTTATGGTCCGATTTGTTTAAAATTTAGATATGTTATTGTTGTAGGCAAGTGTTTTAATAAATTTCACTTACATTTCCCAAATTCACTATAACGGTCAAATTAAAAATTTTGAAAAATACTGCCGCCAACTTCTTTATTTACTGTCCGATTTGTCTGCAATTTGGATATGTGATTGGTGTTTTAATAAATTCCCCCAAATTCCAAACTGCCAATTTTGACCCTAAAATTCATTTTAATACATCCTTTGCAGAAATCCACGAGTTCTGGCTACTTGGGAACCCGAGCCATTTGACATATAATAAATCACCCTTCCTCCTAATTACCTTCTCTACCAAATACATGTCTTTATATTTAGTCTTTAACAATTCTTCTGTATAAAATCCTCCTTTGATTATATTGCCATTCTCATCTTTCAAAATATAAGTCACAGGCTTTGTTTTCTTAACTTCTGCTATTGTAAAAAGCTCTCCCGTCCAGTTAGGGGTATATCCTTTACTAAATACATGTTTATATTTAGATATCCTTACACTATCCCCCACCTTATATTTTGGCTTTTTAACTTGTACTTTAGATGCTAACCTTTCGTGTACGTCTTTAGAGTTCTTAGCACTTACTTGGTTAGGTTTCATCCCTATGGATCTATGTACTTTATTATTATATATCCTTATTAACTTTGGAAGTAAATCCAACCACTTGTAACTCCCTTGTGCACTAAACTCTCTATACAACCAATTCTTTAAAGTTCTCTGGAACCTTTCCACAATAGCCGCCTTAGTTGTAGAGTAAGTGTGGTAGTGATTAATATTTAGAATTTTCATTAGTTTGGTAAAATGTTCATTAAAAAATTCTTTTCCGTTATCAGATTGAATATTTTTAACTCCCTTTGGGAGAATAGTTTTTATAGCTTCTGTGACTACTAATCCAGTTTTATTCTTTAGTGGAGCAGCATAAGCTTTTTTAGAAAATGTGTCTATTAAAGTTAAAATATATTTATTCCCAGAATTCTCTCTAGCATAATTCCGCATATCTATTAAATCGATTTGAACAGTTTCGTTTATACCCAACACCTTAAAAGACCTTCTAACAAAGTTCTTTCTCGCGGGCTTATGCAATTCGTAAGCAATTTTTTCCATTTTTTATTCTTTATTTTTAATGTTAACGTATCTACCAGTCTCTGTCGTTTCAAAAACACCTCCATTGCTACCAACTAACATACCATCACTCATTCTTTGATATACATAGTTTTTTGGCAAATATGCCTCTCCATCTAAAGTCTTAAATCCGCTTAAAGATGTAGGGTCTGCAACCAACAATTTAGGATTGTACATCATCAAATCGATTTCATTATTGTCTTGCATAAATTTATTAGTTTTATTGTTAAACCTTAATGCGTGTGATTTTAAACAAATATCAAATTTAATATTGTCTTGTCTAAAAGTTTTAATATTATCGTCATACCTCAAAACCTGCGACATTAAACAAACATCACTCCTATCTTTGCCTTCAGGTATATTCTTTATTAATTTGTCCTCAGCATCCCACACATCGCCATCTAATGTTAATACATTATAATATTTATCCCCCTGTTTTATTATGCTTTTCTCACCCTTTGTTAATATTTGCTTAACAACAGCCACATCATTTGGCAATGTCCCAGGTAAAATGTTTGTTAATTGCTTATTTTTACCATCAAATTTAAGACCGTCTAAAGTCACAGTCTGATGTTTTGTAACACAATCGTTCTCATCAACAGCGGGTTTAACACGAACTAGCCTTTTATTATTAAAATCCCAAAAGTTTAGATCCATTTTTGGTACTTGAGAGACGTTTACAACATCATCGCTTTCTTTACCAGCCAACAAATTACTTATTTTTCGCTTTTTGGCATTCCAAATATTTCCCTCCGATTCCAAAAATTCATAATTATTTTTGTCTTGTACAAAGACACCATCTTTTCTTATTAAAGTTTGCTCTAATGTGGGCACATCGGTTGAGCTTTCACCTCGTTTAACATTAGTAATTTTGCGTTTATTAGCGTTCCAATTATTATTCTTGGATTCTAAAAACTTATATTTAGTATTACCTTGTACAAAAGCATCACCTTTCCTGGTTAACGTCTGCCCCAAAGTCGATACATCGTCAGTAAACTCCCCACCTTTAACATTACTAATTTTATAATTTAAAGCATTCCAACCATCATCTTTTAGATTTAAAGTAGTTTCTTTAAAACTTCTAGCTTCTGGTTTACTATACGGGTTATATACGCGATAAAATTTATCTATCATCTTTTTATTTAATAAACAATTCCACTTTCCCTCAATTCTTCTATGATAGAATCTATCTCATTATCCACTCCAGAATTTCCCGCCAATCGGCTTAACCAAAGCAGTCTTAACCTATCTACAAGCTCATTAGGATCGTCCCAATAAACATAGTCTATTTTATTACCAGTTACCTGCCTTAAACCTTCACCAACAGTCTTAAACAGGGGTTTAATTATATTAAGATATTTAGTGTGTTTATTGCTTGACATCGCCGCACCTGTTTTATAACCCTTTAAATGTGCATTTGTAGCTTCCAAAATCTCTTTATAATTTTGCAAATCAGCCTGACTATAGTTTACGGGTTCTTTTAAAGTTAACAATTCCCACAATCCCTTTGTCCCCTTATAAATTTTTTCTCCAACTGTAACATCATCATTGGCAATTTGAACTTCCTGATTCCCAATAAAAAATTTATTTCCTTCTCGCCTAATACCATATGTGGTGTCTGTCATACTACTTCTACTAAGGTAATTTCCTAAATAGTCTGATGCTAAAAGACCAAAATCTAATTTGTGTGGTGTTATTTGTGTTATTCTTGGTATTCTAGACGGGGTCTTTTCTAAAATCATTGGGAGAACTGGCCTCTCTGTTTTTGTGGCTAAATTTTTTAATTCTTGCAAAGGCTCTATTAACGGTTGGAATGTTTGGAACCTCTCTTCAGCCTCTAGAAATTTACCACGTTTTAACGCCCTATATTTTTCTCTTATTTGTTTTGCAGACTCTACCAATTCTTGTTGAATATTTGTTTTCATTTTATTTACATTTTATTTATCTCATTTGTCAATGGATTATACTCAAACACTTTATCGTGTATTATTAGGCAATATGCAGATGTGTTTGAAGGGACGTTTTCTGCAGTTTCAATTTCTAATTTAATATCTACAACCCCCTCTTTGATTGATTCATTCTGTCTAGAACAATCTATTACAATTAGAGGATATTTATTTATAAAGTCAGCTCTGTTAAACATAGGATCGGGGACGGTGTTGTAGTAACTCTCCCTAAACCTCACAAACATCTCATAAGCTTTAGAGGCATCTCCATTTTCAAAGTCGAGATTTAAATCACTATAAGGATAATATTCAGAGTTTAAAAACACTTTGAGATTTTTCAATTTACAGTGATCAAATTCATCAGTTCTTTTCGTGCACTGTTGTCCCTACCTGTTTGGAAACCAAATATAACATACCTGGGCTTCTCCAAACTCGAAGACGTCTTAACTGACCATGTGTGTCTCTTGGTTTCGGGGTATGATGGGAGTTCGTGTAGCTCCAAACTTCTAAATGCAATTTGCAAATTTTTATTTTGCAATAACATCTTTTGTAATTGAAGCTTCTCCCCATCAGATGGTACCACGTGTGGCATCACCCACTGAATCGATTTAAGTGTAATTTTAGGAATAGGATCGACACCAGTTGGAGCATTAGATGTTGTTAATATACAATTTAAGTCGTTTTTGGATCTTTTCAACACCAATTCTTGTTTAACATTTACTAAAACCTTATTAAAATCCTCAAACACACCCATTAACAGCTCTAACGGGACACAAGTACTAAACTTGCCGCTTTTATGGAACTCTTTTAAATTTTCATCAGAATCAAATGCTACATTTGACAATTTAGTTGTTTTATTGTAAGAGCACAATATTTTCATAAGACTGGAAATTCCCGGATTTCTTACAATATCTATTTCTTTACCAGCAACTTCGTATCTAATTTCGTCAAATAAGAATGCAAATGCATTATTTATAAAATGTCCTTTATCATGATTCTCTATTTCTCCTTTAATATACAAATAACTCCTACATGGGAGTGTTAGTAAATCTTGATTATTTATGCATATTCGAATTTCATCGGAATTATTTATTGCTAAAGTGTTGTGTGGAACATAGGAGTGATTTGTAATTTTAACCAGGCTATCATCATATTGGAATTTTCCTGCAACGTCTAGAAAATCTTCCATTTTTATTAATAGAAAATTTTAACTTCAACCCAATCGATCGCAGAAACCTGGCATTTTGCACACTCAGTCCGTTCTTGTAAATTCTCATATCTTTTTTATATGACAAGTAATTGTAGTTTCTTCTTTATTAAAGTCAATTGGCTTGTCGTGTTGATCTGCAAATGTAATGCTAACAACATCTAAACTTCTCTTATTGACAGGGAAGTATATAATATTTCTGGGGACCTCAATAATCTTGTAGCCCGGAGGAGCTTCTGGGTAAAAACTGTGTATGGTGTGTGATTTGTCACCATTTAAATAAGACCCATTCGCAATATTACATTTTACTCTAATCACATTTACATTATTTATGTTGATTTTATTTACGGATTTAAACGCAATATCTGGAGTAGAAAATCCTTTAAATCCCAATAATTCAGACCCTAAACACGGTTTTGTAAAATCAAACACATGGCCAGAATGTAATGTGGCTTTCATAGTTTTATTATCGGCTATAAGTACAAAATCTGGGAGTTGCTTTTGAATTTCCTTCGCAAGCTCAAACACTTCGTATGTACCTTCAACAATTTCAATTACATTTGGAGCTTTGTGATCGTAATAATACACATCCTCACCCTCGTCTATAGTTAATTTTGTGTCTTTAAGTTTATTTAATTTTGGAACTAGGCCTTTGTAAAATATAAGTTTGACTTTTGTATTAATTAATGCTACTTTATTTTGTATAATAACTTCAACTTTACCATCTAATGCCCGGTTTAATTCGTCAATTGTAACCTCCCCTTTTGGGGTTGTAATTTTGTGCATTTTGTAATATGTCAAAGTATTTAGAGGTTTTTTAACATTAAATATAGAATTATAACTTTGAAAATCTACCAGTCCAATTACATAATCACCATTTAATTCTATAGGAGGAAAGAACACCGACTTCAACTCTGGCTCTGTACCCGTAAATGTTATAGTAAATGAATCCATTTTTATAAACTAAAATTTTTCAGAAATGATAAACATAAAATTCCACAAATGGAACTGTTTAAATCTTGTATTTGATCAGTTGTATAGTAAATTTTAGATGGTACAAAATATTCAATTACCTCTTTTGGAGGCTGTATTCCGAAAGGGTCAAAATATATTACAATATCTTTATTTTTACGATATGCTGTCCAATGTGTGCCCCTGTCACTGTCTAAATTAATAATTCCACATTCTCTTACTTTTGGTCTCTGTTTTCTTAGCTCGTTTTTTAGGTACACTCCTCGAAAGTGAGGCACGTCTCTTGCGGCCTCTAACAGCTGAAAGTTGTCCATCTTTTTTATTAAATTTTAATCCCATTCCCATTTTTGCCTTGGCCTTCATCAAATTTGTCACTGCATAAGCTGCTGCTTTTTCGGCTAGATTGGCGTCCTTTGCAGAAACCCTAGTCCAAGCCTGGTCCGCTAATCTCATATCTGCCTTGTTCCGGGCGGCTGTATCAGGATTATTCATGTAGAATATGTCGTGCTCTTTACAATAAGAGTCTAGCTTATTTTTTGGAGGTACATTTTTGGCTAAATTTTCACGTATATTAGTTCCTGGACCACAATATGAATACGACGGGATGTGGAGGGGGAAAGGAAGGTTGTTTATAAGGGTATTTAACAAGCCACGGCCTCTATATGGCTTTAAGAATAATCCCTTACCCTTCTTACACTTTCTCTTTGCCATTTTTATTATATAAAAAAATTAACAAATTTAACACATAAAGAAAATACACCATTTATTCAAATTTAACACATAAAGAAAATACACCATTATATAAAAAATGTCATTTATTCAACAAAAGAACAAATTTAAAATAGCACATAAAGAAAATACACCAAAGAAGTTGGGCCTATTTCCTAATAATATTCGCTGTCTTATAATAGGGCCCAGTGGTTTGGGGAAGACCGTTGTAATTTATAACTTAATTGTAAAAAAACAAGGATTAAAGTTTACAAATTTATATATCATATCCAAATCTTTAGAACAAGAAAAATATAAAAAAATAATTGAAATATTCCGTCTGTGTGATGAAGTTAAATTACACACATATTCAAACTGTGAAATCACACCAAATGATGTAGAATCACACTCAATAGTTGTATTTGACGACATAAATAGTCCAAATATCACACAATTTTTCTCAATGGGCAGACACAAAAATATTAGCAGTTTTTACTTGTGTCAATCTTACAGTAAAGTAAACAAACATTTACGTGACAATGTTAATTTCCTAATATTATTTAAACAAGACGATTTAAATTTAAAACATGTGTATAACAATCATGTGGGAAATGATTTTTCATTTAACCAATTTAGAAATCTCTGCCATCAATGCTGGGATAGGTCTAAATATGGCTTTTTTGTAATAGACAAGGAAAGGCCAAAGAATAATGGCAAATACAGATTTATGTTTGACCAATTTTATAGTGACCAAGGGCAAGGGTGTTGATGCCATCCACAATAAACCTCTTGTCGTCATCAAAAGAGAGCACCTTTTTGTTCATCGTTAATGTTTGCAGATGGTGGTTTGTGGATTTAATTCTTGTAACATTCTCATAGTAATCTTCTCCGGTTGCAAGACAGTGTAAGTAGTGTTGGTGTCTTAAGAGATGTTTAACTGTAGCGCCGTCAGCTCCTTTTGCCTTTTTAACCTCTAACTGCTTTTCTTTTTCGTATAACC
Organism: Allygus modestus; assembly: GCA_963675035.1. NCBI lineage: Eukaryota > Metazoa > Arthropoda > Insecta > Hemiptera > Cicadellidae > Allygus > Allygus modestus. The sequence continues at coordinate 7,490,029 of OY776114.1, read as the reverse complement.
ACTGTAGAGGAATGAAAGAGTATAATTTTGGCCTTAAACCACAATATTCATACATAATTTGACCATTTAATTCGTCTTTAAACTTGCCCGTAACTTTTTTGTTTTTATCAGAGTATAAGAAATGATCTTTACTATATGCAGAGGTGTCGAAACGGTCCAAGTCACTTTGTATTTCCTTGTAAAAGTCCTCTGTTACTATAGAATAAAGAAGGCTGTCTGTGTCTGTCATTAAGAACTTTTTATTCTTAAATTTTGACATATAATTATAGTGGAAATCATACATTATTACTTTGCTGATATCCAAAATGGTCATTCCTAAATATATTGGTTTATCAAACTTTACAATTAATTTATTTAAATGCACAGCATGCAACTTGTTATCGAACATTTTGCTGCAGTCAAATCTTGGCTTTGTAACATACTTTGTTAACTTAGACTCATCTACAAGATGTATATCACGAAACTTGCGTTGGTTCATAATTGTTCGACCAAAGAGACTGTTATTTAACAGTTTGTAAAAGTCTTTTTCAAAATCATGTTCAGCTTTTTGTCGCTTTTCAATATTAAAATTAATATAGGGCGCGAGCCAATTCGATTGTCTGAATTTTAAGATTCTGTGGTATTTTGTAACTACCAAACCCAGTTCTTCGTATTTTTTTAGTGCTTTATAATGTAGAATATATTTGGTTTTGTCATTTAAATTTGGTATTAATTTTCCATTCATTTTTTCTGGTGCGAGCGGGTAGTCGTTGTGCAAATCGTGTAAACTTTTATCGTATTTTAAATCAACTTCCAAAATAAATCCAAAGTTTTCATTTTGACTGTATTTATAATCTTTCTCATTTGTCCATCTAAAGCCATCAACGGGCAACGACTCGCACATTGCTGTAGAGTATAGCGAGTTGCAGTCTAAGTATACAAGATAGGTGCTTTCTTGATTTGGGTCATAATGTTCGCCCATTTACTTATTGTTGGCTTTAGCGTGGCGCGTGGAAATCATGCTTACACCGCCTCTAATGGCGTGTTCTATAAACAAATGCATGTCAATGTCTTGAAATAATTCTAATTTTATGCCAGTCATTCTAAGGCACGCCTCCCATGTTAGTCCAGGCAGTGAGTACATGTGGACAGGGTCGAGTTTATAATCCTTTAAACTCAAGTCCCTAAATGTCTCAAACACATCAGCCAATAACAACACATCTGTTTTAAGGTATAAATCGTGATATTCTTTTAAATTCTTTATATTAAAATGATTCCATACGTTTTTAGCATGTTCATATTGTGCAGGAGATATACATTCTTTAGTTAGACTGCTGTAAAATGCCTCTATGGGTGGTAGGGGCTCTAAAAACTTTTCTGGTCCTGTCATGTATTCGTACGGAAATTCACCCTTGCGTTGTAGTAGTGGATTGTCTATAAATCTAAATGTATTTAAATTGGAAGCTAATTTGCTTAAGGGAAGAGACAGAAAGTTGTATGAATCCAAAAATACCAAATCATCAACAGAGAACGATATATATTTTTCCATGTCCTTGGCTATGCAATTCAATTTGCGATTGAATTTTCCCAAGTGTTGCATTATTAAATGACCGTCATAGTTTTTAAGATTGTGGAAGAATATTGGAATTTTCTTGGTTACTTTATAGTTTAAATTGCAAGCGTTGTGGGAGGGTCCTCGGAATTTGCCTGTTAGATGGCAATGGTCACGCACTTTATCACCCAGTAACAGCTGTTGGCATATGTGGCAGTATTTAGAGTTTTTGAAGGATGCCTCTTGCTCTGCAGTCATTACAAGGGGAACATATACTTCCATCTGACTTTTAATAAAGTCATAGGTTTTAAATAACTTTTCGAAAAATACATCCATTACATTTTCACCGCTGTACAACTCTTCGTAAATAATTTTAGAGTCTCTCACCACAACATAAGCAAATCCACAAGGAGTGTGTTTGCCGCCGTTTATAAAACATTCGAAATCTACATAAATCACAAAGGGAGCTTTAAGTTGATATTTGTAATTCGTAAATTGTAGTGTATCTTTTTCAGACATTTGTACTCTTTGAGCATCAAAGGTTTTACAGTGTGTTGTGTGACGTTCCAATATATCTTTGGTGCCAAAATGTTGCAAACAGAACTTGCAAAAATATTTCTTATGGTCATATTTTGTAGAATTAAACATTAACTTGTCAAAATCACGAATTAAACAGTAATGTGATTTCTGACCGTGTTTTAGAAGCAGCAGATTGACGTGAGTATTGCCATTTAGTTTAGTTATTCTCAATGGATATATTGTTTTTCCTTCAATTCCATATACGTTAACACTTATGTTGTTTTGTTTTTCAAATTTATCAATGTCGGATATTTTTACTGGATATTTTATGTTTGTCATATTCAACTGGCCTATGTGGGGTTCGTAGTAAAATACTCGATTTGCATTTTCTTTACGATTCCTTGGATTCAGGCTTGCTAAAACACTCCAGGTGAAACATTTATTATCGGTGTTTTTAATATTTAAAACAGCATGTTTTGATTTTATATTTTCTGGCGTGGGAATGTATGATTTGGGAGTTAGGGGTTTATACTTATAAACATGCAGCTGCCAGTATTTAGTATGGTCATATATCCATCCACTGCCTTGGGCTTGATACTTGTGTAAAGATGTGTCGATTTTTAAAAGTGAATTTTCAATTTGTGTCTTTAATTGTGCTTTCTCAATTGATAAATTAGTTAAACTTCGAAAATCAGCAATACATTCTTTGTCAATGATTAAATCACCATTATTGTCCACTGTGTGTTTGATAAATTTCACTCTCCTAATAAGAATCCATTTGATAGGTAAAGGACAAGATTGAAGTGAATCTAATATATCCGCGGACTCGCCGTAAAACTTAAACACATTATAGGGTCGCTTGTCACATCGTAGGTGGTGGCGTTTCTTGTCACGGGTGATGACTCTCTTACACACATTACAAGTATAGTGGTTCTCTAGCATATGCATTTTAAAATTGCTATTATCAAATATTTGATGGCATTTTTTACAAATTTTAGGAATAACTTTGTGAACAAGTCGATAATGGCGCAATAAATTGCTTCTGTTGGAGTAAGACATAAAACAGACTGCACAGGTCAACATTTTGTGTTGAAATGACTGTAGAGATGTCATGCTCTGCTTTTTATAAACAAAAATTACCATTTTAAAAATTTAAATACGATCAAAATTCAAAATATGAAGATTTAAAAAAAAAAAACACAAATTCAAAATTTTTATAAAAACTAAGCCCTTTATCAAAAATCTGAGAAACTACTTTTTAGATAATTGTATAAAGTACCTACAAACCTCCAGAGTAAAAAAAGCATATTTTAGCCGAAATTATTTTAATCACTAAATTTTTCTAAGTCCAGAGTAAAAAAAGCATATTTTAGCCGAAATTATTTTAATCACTAAATTTTTCTAAGTCCAGAGTAAAAAAAGCATATTTTAGCCGAAATTATTTTAATCACTAAATTTTTCTAAGTCCAGAGTAAAAAAAACATATTTTAGCCGAAATTATTTTAATCACTAAATTTTTCTAAGTCCAGAGTAAAAAAAACATATTTTCGCCGAAATTATTCTAACCACTAAATTTTTCTAAGTCCAGAGTAAAAAAATCATATTTTAGCCGAAATTATTCTAACCACTGAATTTTAAGTTAAAATCTGCAACAGGTCTTGTTGATGCTGGGGCTGTAGGATATGAAGTGAGGACCCTGGCCTGCAACAGCTCTTTATATAGCCGACAATTCACACAATTTGTAAAATTACGCATCGGTTACTATGCATCGGTCGCTGTGTCCTTGGTGCCGATCTTGCAGAATCTCCTTCAAGGTTGATTGTCGCGCTAGTGGCGATAACCGAGTGCACTTCTAAGTTGTTTACATGTGTTGTTTATTTAGTGTGGAGTTATTTTTGAACTCGTGGATTTCTGCAAAGGATGTATTAAAATGAATTTTAAATAGTTTGGATTAAAACACAAATTTCAGTTGGCGGCAGTATTTTTCAAAAATATTTTTGACCGTTATAGTGAATTTGGGAAATGTAAGTGGAATTTATTAAAACACTTGCCTACAACAATAACATATCTAAATTTTAAACAAATCGGACAGTAAACACCAAAGATAGTTTTTTAGCCTGAATTTGAAAATTAATTTTAAAAAATATAGAGGAGGGATGGGGATTGGGACAATATATTTAATATAGGCAAGGGTTGGACAATAGTATAGGCTAACAAGGAAACTTGTGTAGGGCGGGAGCTGGCGTTGGCGCAAAAACGGCTCCCCATAAGAATAACATGGGGAAAAAGCGCCGGAAGTGATGTTAAACCCGTATTTCACCACTACTACACAATAACTTCTAAGTTGTTTACATGTGTTGTTTATTTAGTGTGGAGTTATTTTTGAACTCGTGGATTTCTGCAAAGGATGTATTAAAATTAATGCAAATTTTAAATGGGGGAAAATAAGGCAAGGGCCAAAAAGAAAATTTGTGTAGGGTAGGATCGGGCGTCGGCGCAAAAACTGATCCCCATAAGAATAAAATGGGAAAAAAGCGCCGAATAGTATGCCTCCCCGCTAGTTCACATCTACTTAATGTTTTGCTACATTGATAGCACAAATATGTTTTTGCTGTATTTCTTTGTGCAAGTATTTATTTGTGCAAGCTGAAAATACATAATACTCTTACTAAATTCCTTATGTCTTATCCAACTAAGGTTTATTTAAGAATTTTATTTATAATTTGAACAAAAATATTACATTTTAGTTTCAACAGAAAATTTTAGATTTCAGAAACATATTTGTTCAGTTTAAACAAAAAGTAATAGTCTATACTACAGATTTTTGTTGTGGACAATCAGATGATATATTTGATTGTTTTACTACAAACTATAGTATCCTGACGCAGTAAACTTGTTAATATGTCTGCATCTGATATTAAAACATATCCTTTGTCTCAAAGATTACCAGTTACAGTACCAATCAAATGTAAATTGTTATTCTAATTAAGATACCTATGTTTAAAATACATTGATGGTGGTGGTGAGTTATTGCGGGTATGGTGTGGTTTTAAGAGAGTTATTGCGGACGTTTTCCATCACTGACTAGCAAAAACATCTTAGCAAATGTTTACCAGATGATAAAATAATATTTTTTTCGACCTATATATTTTCTATTGTGAATCTATTTTATTTTGATTTGTATAAAATTTAATAAACTCCAAAATTATTTTATTAGTAATTAATCATTAGATATTTTAACTAACGAAATATTATAATTACCACGCGATGTGTTATAGAAATGTGATTTCTAATATACATTTTATGTAAATAACTGTAAAACAAAATAAAACTGTTTTTATTCATCAGTAAACTTTTACACTAACTAGTTTTATTCATATTAAATTAAAGCAGTCATCTTTTATATAAGACTTATTAGTTATAATGCAATTTTTTTAATCCTCATTTAGTTAAATTTATGTTTATTACTACCGTGCAAACAAGCATAGTTTGCTAAAACCGTGATGATGGTAAACAAATGAAGTGTGTAATGATTTTACGAATAATGGCAACATAACACATACTTTTTAGTATACTTCAAAAAACGTCGGGAGCCGATTCATCGTACAAAAATAAATAACAAACATCATTTAAAGGGATGTCCTAAAACGCTTAGTTTTCCATCTATCTGTCTGTATGTGTTATCTTACTTAATACGTTATACCATAGAAACATCTGAAGATATCACCGATTTTGGTAAGATCGATTTTGGTACTGCATATTGAGTTTCTACTTCATTTAATTTCAAAATAGCGACTATTTATGTCTTTTAAAGCTAAATACCTTTAAGCCCGTGATATTTAGGAAAAATCTGTAAGGATAAAATGTTGTGTCTTTTTGTCCTAAAATTAATTATAAGAAGAGTTTAACTATGGAGGTATAATTAACTGATTAGTTAGCTTAAACAGTCGTAACGTTTTTGATCCTAATAATTTCTTCCTAAATATCAAGGTTTTAAAGATACTAGTATTTAGCATTAAAAAGCAAAAATGACCGCTATTTGAAATGGTACGAAGTACCAAAATATTTATATGCCGTACCAAAATCGGCCTTCAGATGTTGCTAAGATTTAATGTATTACTTAAAACAATTACAGACAGATAGACGGAAAACTAAAAATTTTAGAACATACTTTCGCTTGAAATTTGTTCTTTATTTTTGTATAAGGAGTTCACGAAGTTTTTTTTAAGTATTTCAGAAACACGCTGTATATACCCTTTTGACGTTAGTTTAGGTTTCGACTATTCATTTTTACTACGCCTACTACAACAGTTAGATAACTGCATTCACCAGTGAGAGAACGTCAGACACAGCCAGCCAGGGGCGACACGAGAGATCTCCTTTGTATCTGGGCATCTGATACTGACAGCTGCGTGGACGCTGACCAATCTGGGCACGAATTGTATTCCTAACACTAAGATACAAATTTATGTTATTTGTATTTATAGTAAGAGCGAATCCAGTCAGTCTGGACAATTCCTTTAGTTTATATTAGGACGCCATCACATAAGTTAGTTTGAAACAACTGCTCTTGCATCTCTACTACTTTTTGTTAGTACCAAAAGCTGTTAATGAAGAATAAAATGGATTTCCATTCGTACATCCAATTAAAATTGGAAACTTGAAAGCCCAGGGGGCAGATCACTGAAGGTGGATGTTTTCCAAATCCCCAAAAGGCGCATCTAGACGACAAGGGGTTTTAAAATAACGCATAACTATGATTTAATACCTAATAGTAGCTTGTCTACAAAAATCTGTTTAATCTATTGTTAAATAGGTATAAATTTGTTTAATATTACATACTTTTAATAATGAATGTCCAGCTTAAATGCAGCAGGTTTAAATCTGTCACATATTATATTCCGACAAAATAAATAGATTAGGCTGACTAATATTTGAATTAGTTATCTTCCTTTTAATACACCAAGGAGTGCTAAAGTAAATTAATGCTTGAGTAAGTTTTTGATTCTCGTTCTCACTTAAAAGTCTTCTTTTGAAATGCACATCCACGGGAAATTACAGTTCAACACAAAGAGATTTCACGCCTTCACCATTTGCAAGGGCCCATTTGTAGGAGGGTTCTTCATTATGAAAGTTCCATTATTGTTAATTATGTCATAAATTAAAAAGATTTTCATTTTTTATTTATATTATTATTGAATGTAAGCGTAGTATGATCATTTTACTTCATTTTTAACTAAGATTTCTTATGGTTGTCAGAAAATTTGTAAACAATCAATTTGCCACTTTAATATATCGTGAAAGATGAAGGTTAAGGTGATTTGTCTTTGCGTTATGTTTCCAGCGGGTTAGTGTTTAACTCATCTCCATTTAAAGTAAAATCAAGTTTGATCTGAAAATAGAATAAATACAACTTTAACGAATCAGAATTATTATTAAAAGTTTGGTTAGCCACCCTTAGCGGAATACGAACTTTAGCTTCATAACAGAATAACAGAAGTATGTCACAACAAAATATTCCCATGAAGGGTTAGCGTACTAATGATGAAGACTCTGCGATACACAAAGATAAAAGTAATTTATATGTCACATACATATCAAACTAGTAAAGTTGAATTCATTCTTATGTCTGGCAGCCAAGCATCGATAAAGAAACTGAACTCATAGTTACAGCCTGTAAAGTATGAATTATACAAACCTTCACCACCGATAAATGAATATTTTATTCAGTCACATAGACATTTATATGCAATGGACATTGTCAGGCTTACAAAAGTTAAATTTCAATTTTAAATATTTGGTAGGCCCAAGTCTACAAACATTCCAAAGAAAATCTAAGATATACGTTACGTAACTAAAAATTATCAGCAAGCAAGGCAATTACAATGCAAATTAATATGCAACAAAACAATACAACAACAAACTTCATCAAGATGATATACCTAGTCGTACATTCACTGTTAAATAAAATTACAAAATGTACTATTATAGGCCTACATGCAAGTCAGCAAAAATTACAAAACACACTATTATAGGTCTACATGCAAGTCAGCAAAAATTACAAAACCCACTATTATAGGGCTACATGCAAAGTCAGAAAAAATAAAAAAACGCACTATTATAGGCCTGCATGCAAGCCAGCAAAAATTACAAAACACACTATTATAGGCCTACATGCAAGTCAGCAAAAATTACAAAACGCACTATTATAGGCCTACATGCAAGTTAGCAAAAATTACAAAACGCACTATTATAGGCCTACATGCAAGTCAATACAAATTACAAAATGCACTATTATAGGCCTACATGCAAATCAGCAAAAATTACAAAACGCACTATTATAGGCCTACATGCAAGTCGAGTACAAATTACAAAATGCACTATTATAGGCCTACATGCAGGTCAGTACAAATTACAAAATGCACTATTATAGGCCTACATGCAAGTTAGCAAAAATTTAAAAATGCCCTATTATAGGTCTACATGCAAGTCAGTACAAATTACAAAATGCACTATTATAGGCCCACATGCAAGTCAGTACAAATTACAAAACGCACTATTATAGGCCTACATGCAAGTCAGTACAAATTACAAAATGCACTATTATAGGTCTACATGCAAGTTAGCAAAAATTACAAAACGCACTATTATAGGCCTACATGCAAGTCAGTAAAAGTTAAAAAATGCACTGTTATAGGCCTACATGCAAGTCAGTACAAATTACACAATGCACTATTATAGGCCTACATGCAAGTTAGCAAAAATTACAAAATGCACTATTGTAGGCCTACATGGAAGTCGGTAAAAATTACAAAATGCACTATTATAGGCCTACATGCAAGTCAGTACAAATTACAAAACGCACTATTATAGGGCTACATGCAAGTCAGTACAAATTACAAAATGCACTATTATAGGCCTACATGCAATTTAGCACAAACCTCCTTTTGGAAACAGTTTGTTTGAGAGTTTGGGTGTCTGATAATTGAGATGATTAAATTCAAACATTTTATATTATATCTTTTTCATTAGTATAGTTCGCTGGTTCAGCTAGCTGACAACAGTTTTGCAAAGTTTTCTTTTATAATATAGAAATGCGTTCACAGCACAGCCTTTAATGAGACAGTCTATGAAAAGATCAATCTTCTTCGTACACCACTTGTTTTGATCGTGGCTGTTACTCATAAGGAAAGGGGAAACACGAATTTTAGTGGACAAAAACATTTAGTAAAATATTACAAGTCAGGAGACAGTGTTTGGGCAAGAAACTACGGCAGAAGAACTAACTAGATCAAAGTCAAAACAATTATAAATATTGGTCTAAAATATTTAACATATTGTACAGTTATATTATTGTCTTTTAATGAATCTGGATTAGACAAGGCACATCGTTTGGTTCATGAGGAGGGAAGGTTAAGACAGTAGACCTGACAATTTAAAAAGCAATCAACGGATAACGCTGGTTTATAAATTTACTATGGTGAGATAAATAAATATTTATCATTTAAAAGTACTATCACCAGTACAAAACCCATCATAATATCAATTTATACCACAATATATACTAATAAGCTCAAATCACTTATTATTTTGATAGTATTTGTATATTAAACAAGCAATTCATTGGTTTAACGAGAATTAAAAATTACCGAAATTGAAAACTGTAGAAACAACCTCAGCTTTTAAATAATTGATATAAATTATTGATATGTTTTGTTTTCGATAAGATTTGTCAATTACGTTTTATTTATTTTTATCTTCCTTACTTTATGAAACGAATCCAAGAATTTTGAGCTACATACAAGTGTGTCTATTTAAACAAATGTTTATGTAAAACATCTCATAGGGAACCATTCCAACCTATGTCGTTCCAAAAGGACAAACTTCATCGCTAACGCATTCTATTGTTGCTAGTAGAAGTGACGGATATCATAAGTTGACAGTTATGATTACTACAATAAATCAACTTACAACTGAATGAAATGTAGTTTGGTTACGATTTAATTCATAAGCACAGAAGCGATATTAATAGCTATCTCTCATGAAAGTCCATAAATATTGATAATCACATTTTAGACATGATCTAAACAACTACCTATGATATATTGCACTAAAGTAGTGGCAATAAGGCAAAATGACCCCACTTTTAGCTTTTGTGGCTCATAAGAAAAACGTGGTGTCATTTTTTAGCCACTTCACTCAAATATTTTGCTCACCTAACATTTCACTAAATCTAAAACTCACCAAAATCATTTGGTCGTAGCCTTAAGGTGCCAATGTTTTGATCAATTTATACAAATCTCAATTGATCAAATTGATCGGTTGATCAAAATATTGGCACCTTAAGGCTACGATCAAAGGATTATGGTAAGTTTTAGAGTAATGTATAGGTGTGAAGGCTTTTGCAAAATGAAATAACATTTCACGTTCTCTGCACCCACTTTATTGAATATGGTATTATAATTTGAATGATGTGCGTTATATAGGACAATTATAATAGGGAGAACTAGAAGAGGTAAGCAACGTATAATTTATTCATATTAGATTGAAATGGCTAAAAATTATCACCATTATGAATCTTGTTAAAAGTGGGGTATCTGCTGTATTTCCACAACTCATTCATTGTTTTTATATGGTTTGATTTCAAGGTACGATTTATTATAATAGTTATGTGTTGTGATAAATTAATGGACACGAACTAAACAAAATCAGCAATAAAATATTCGAAAGAAAACCAGACTGAGATAGTATTATTGGATTGTAATAAAGGCAAACCTTTGCCTAGTTGCCAGTAAGCCGCTTAAAGATCCCTCAAAGCCCTGTCACTCTAATGGACTAACTTTGTTGTACATAACAAGTGAAGAACAATATTGTTTCGTTCATAGTGATAACTGTTTACTAGCGAAAGAAAAAATACAGTAGCAAATTTAAAGTATTATGTTAGTAAGTCAAAGAAGCACACAGATAGAAGGAAAGTAGATTAGTGTATTATACCTTGTCGAGCATACGCTCATGTTATAAAACTGAGAGGGCTTTTATGTACTGATAATCAACCATTAAATGTACACTGCTATGAACAAAGTATTTCTATATGTTACCATGAAACAGGTTACCGTGGGGATGCTTTATTACGTACTCTTTATTATATGTTAATTTTCTGATAATCATTTTCATCTATGACTACATTTGAATTCAATTTAAAATTCTTAATTGCTCATTTTACAAAACACCAGTAATACAGTAAATTTAAAGTGATACGTATTATAATATACTATGAGTATAATATAGTAATACTGTATAGTAAAATTACCTTGCAAATTAACATTAGACCAATAAAACCCTAAGGTTATAAAACATGTGTTGGAATCTTACATTTTAAACTAAACACAAAGACTCGTAGTAAGAATGAACTTATTTATATTTATAAAATTGACTTCTCCTTAGACATTACGATTGTATTCTAAAACAGTTTTTTACAAGTAAATATGATGTATTTTGGTTAAATGTAATTAAACCCTAATCATAAAATTGCATTATATGCATACTTTTATGAGGTTAGCTACAAAAAGATTACCGAGTGCAGTTCAGGTGTAAAAGTTCAAAATGTATTATGAAAAATGATGAAAGGTTATGTAACACCTAGTTACACTAGTTTGACCCAGAATATATTCTCTTCTAGTTCAGCGTGATGGAAAAGAGGTCCTTTCTAACGGATTTCGTTATATGAGCCTCAATAATAAGTGCAAATTATCTTCAACCCACCAGTTTAACATTCATCAGAAACAGTATAATAGTGTTACCAACATCTTCAGAGGAGTTCCTGCAGCAGGCGACAAGCCCCGGCTCATCCTTCAAGTGGGAAAGTGTAACCAGTGAAAGTGTGTTTGGTGCTGTGTCCAAAATGAAAGCTTCTAAAAACAAAGATGTTTATGGCCTCTCTATGAATGTCATCAAGTATATTATCAGTTCAATTCTGGCACCACTTATCACCTGCATCAATGCCTGCCTGGTGGAAGGTGTATTTTCCAGCTCACAAAAATGTTCAAGAGTTGTTCCGGTGTTCAAAAAGGGGGATAGGTCTCAAGTGACAAATTATCGCCCTATCTCCTCGGTTCCTATACTGGGAAAAATCATTGAAACAGTTGTAAAACCTCAGGTATGTATTTTTTTGGATTTTCAAGGTGTTCTTTCAAAGTTTCAATTTAGTTCCCGGAGGGTACTGTCTACCACCGATGCCCTGGTGTGTCTGGTGTCTGGAATTCTCACGGGTTTTGAGGGCGGAGGCCTTGCCCAGATCACGACTTGTGATCTGAGCAAGGCTTTCGATAGAATTGACCATAGTGTGCTCCTTAGAAAGCTGGAGAACTACGGCATCGGTGGTGTTCACCTCAAGTTTTTTAAACTATACCTAGAAGAAAGAGAGCAATATGTTGATGCAGGTTATAATGTGTCAAGTTGTTCCGAGGTCAAGTTTGGTGTGCCTCAAGGGTCTGTCCTGGAACCACTTCTATTTATCCTTGTAATAAATTACCTAGACAAAAATATTATTGACTCATCCACTGTCATGTTGAAGATGATACTACATTTTTAAGTATTCACTCTGATTATGACATGTTAAAACTGATTGTTGAATATACTTTAGAAAGGGCTTCCATATAGTTTAGTTCAAATAGTCTTCTTTTAAATAAGGATAAAACCCAGAATCTTATCTGTAGTCTTAAGTCGATTACCAATGAGGAAACTGAAAATGGAGAAATTAAAATTCTGGGATTAGTAGTTGACAGTTATATGTCCTGGTCAGCACAGGTTGACTCAGTTTGCATTAAACCGTCAAGAGTAAATGCGTCGGTGTCCATTTTGCTTGGATCTTTCATGTATGTAGTACCAGAGACTTATGTTAGAACTGCCTACTTTGGGTTTTTTCAGTTGGTGATAATGTATGGCCTAATTCTTTTAGGAAATAGTTGCTATATGAATAAAGTTTTGCTGCTACAGAAAAAAGCAGTAAGGATTATGAACAAGGCTCCTCTTAGAGAACATTGCAAACCACTATTTGTTAAAAGTAAAATCATAACTGTGATAGATTTGAATATATTTGTATGTTTTTTACATGTAAAAAAGAATTGTATTGTAGACAATAGACAATAGACAAGTCTTTATTGTACATAACGCCTGAGAAACATTACATAAGTAATTTTTAAGCAGGTACATAGTCAAGTTTGTTTAATATTAACTAAGCCTAACATATTCAAGTTCCCTACCTCAAGCTTTCCTACCTTATATAAAATGTATACATAAACCATGTATAAATCATACGCTAAATTTTATCTATAAAAAACTCATCAACTCTATAATAAGCTTTATGGCTCAATGTCTCTTTCAGTTTAGATGTAAAATTTGTTTTTGCTAAGCTTTTGTATGATTCAGGTATATGATTATAAATTTTTAATCCCATATAAAGTGGTCCAGTTTCAAATTTTTTATGACTATGATTTGGATATCGAAAAATGTTATTATTATTTCTAGTATGATAGCTGTGATTTATTTTGTATTTTTCAAAAACAGATAATTTTGTATGAACAAATTTTGCTAGCTCAAGAATGTATAGAGAAGGTAATGTTAGAATACAATGTTTTTTAAAATAAGGCTATACACTATGGGTTTTGTAGGTTATACACTATCACAATACCAGGAACCAATCTCAATTAGATATACCATACAGCAGATTAAGTAAATGTCAGAACAGTTTTGGAATTACTAGATTAAAAATATTTAATAAATTGCACAATGACTGTTAACTATTAGAATTTAAGTCGTTTAGTTTAAGATTGTATGATTGGCTAACCCTGAACCCTTTCTATAGCTTGAGTGAATACTTTGCCCTGAAGTCAGTACACTTTTGATGTACCACATACTAAATTGTTCATGTTCTAAATTTGTTATTTTATATGAAATGTTGTGTAGATGTAGACCCTATGTTTTATGTCTGTAAATATTTTTAAAATGTATGTCTTGTTAGATTTTAAATGTCTGCGATAAAATAAATACTTAAATTTAAATTATGTAGAGCACTTGACCTGCATTGGTTGCTGTATGGCATTTGTTTTTGTCCACATTTGACGTTGCCCATTGCATGGTTGTTGTAATGCTTACAGACAATAAAGATTTCTGATTTCTGATTCACTCCCTGAATTCTTTATGTTGTCCTGATCATGTAGTCGAAAGTAACCCTTAGCCAAAAGTGTTACTCTTTTCTTGTTAAATAATCTTTAAATATGCTGGAGTATGCTAAGCTAATTAATATGGTAACTATATTGATAATTATATGAGCGTGCACGCACCGCGACGGGAGCATACTATAGTTACCAAAAATTACCCGTCTTGTTTTTAATTGTGTCTTGTGTGTCATTGTACTGTATGTGTTCTTGTTTCAACTTTAAATTTATATGAAAAATCTTGATGATGCTGCCTGAAGATGTGGTTGTTGCCACGAAACATGTAGCATAGTTGCAACACAAGAGGATATTGAAAGGTAACAAGTTTATTTTATTACTGATTTAAATATCAATATCCAGCAGTAGAAAAATGAATTCAGATATAATTAATATGATTTCGTTATAAATGTTGCTTTTGCTCAAAATACAACGATATTATAAAACCGATTCACTGTTCCCTTTTTGTTGATCATGATGCAATTAATCGTCACATGAGATTATAAACGAAAGCATGGACGTAAAAGGCACAGAGGATAAATATTAAATTGGAAAAATATATTCAAACATTTATCTTGATAAGTTGAGGAGATGTGTTGAAGTAAATCACCTTCGATTTTCATCACTGTGAATAATTATTATAGTATTTAAGAAACGCAGGTAAAATAAGATTGTTCTTTAGCAGTCATAATAGCTACAGGAAATTTGAAAATGCAATATGAATAAATACGAGTCAACTAAATAAATCCATCTGCCAGATAAATATTTTACTTTTACTAAGTCCCGTGTGACCTGACAGACCTACGTTGTATTTATTAAGGACTTCGGTATAATTAATCTGCACATTGCATGAATTATAGTAAGGAGAGTAAATTGAAATGAAATATTTTGTATTCCAATATACATTGCAATAGTTAGTCGTAAGTACATAGTTCAAGTCACTAATCAATTAACTTTAAACTTAGTAAGCGATTATTAGCATTTTATAAACTATAACTCCTTTGAGTAAATCTTTTTTCAAATGTCGTAATGAAAATCTTACATCAATGTTTATTAATTCACACTATTTTTCAAACGGTTATTTATTAAAAAATAATTGTTGTATTGATTTAACTAAAATATATTTCAACATGCATTGATATTCGTAACGTAGAATGAACGATCAAGATATTTTTTGCTCTGGAGATTTGTCATGAATAAAAACTGAACATTTTAAAACTTTTTCGGATATTGTGGTATCGCTGAAGCGGCCATTTTGTCATCTGTGCCTCTGGGCTACTGTCTCTCGGGACGCTCAATTTGGGCATCTGTTGTAATGGAAATGAATACTCTCCCCTAAAATACAATACTCATATTACCGGCAGCTTTTATGGAGGGGTTCCTTTTAATAATAGATTTAATTCCAATTATAAAACTAACACTCTTTGTTCACTATAATAATACGGTTTATTGTAATCCATATTAAATCAACATTGTAGTTGAATATCATCATTTTAAAATTTCTTAGTAGCTATTTTGCGATAAACAAGAGTATATCAATATACTTTCGTAACATGTAACTAGAGAGCTTACAGTATAGTATTACGGGTTTTGGAAGGCATTTATTGAGATGTTCTATCACATCTATGACACAATTTGCTATTCAATCTAACGACCTACATAATTTTATAAACTGAGAGAATCGACAAGTTGTGTTTTTGCTTTAGCCTGAGAATACTTGCAACAAACCACTGCATAAGGTTGACCACTTATGAAAAGGAACTTATCGTATTTTGGTAATACTTATGTTTAACTTTGATAATTAATACATTAATACTTGCTATATTCTAAACTAGTAGCTTTTTGTTCTGATGGCATGTGCTTAAAACTTATAGATTACAAATCAATATTTGTTAGTTTATATTTCGTTATTATTATTGTTGTGTTTGAATTAGTTAATTAAAGGTGAATTATAGATTTCAAACGTTACATTGATAGGGAGAATTTTGTACTATATGTGGAAGACTACTGTTAATCTTTTCACCGTACTGAAGATTTTCCTTATTTTCTATTTTAAAATTTAAAATCAAAACTAATTATTTTGTCAATAAAAAACTATTGGTACTTGCTTAAACAAACCAAATCAAACTAATATAAAGAAAGGCTTATTTATATAACATTATAGAGGAATAAAATTACTAAAATTCGTAATAAAATTAACCTTCTAAACTTACTGAAGTTTTGCAATAATGCTAACTTAAACTATAAATTAATTTTCGAACAGGCATATAATAAGATCAGTGGCAAATATGTTGTAAAGTTAATTATTGTATTATATTAAAAATTACGCTAGTTGAGATTCCTATTATAGTTTTGAGAAACATTTTTATTTTACGAATAAATACACGAATTATGAACAGAAAGTTGTAGAATTCTTTTGGGGTTTTAAAAGTACTTCCATCCTTGTTAAAAATGATTTATAAATTTAGACTAAAGACTAAACATATTTAAGTTTGTTTATTAGTTTTGTAAAATTAATACAAAAGTCATCCAAGATGGAGGCTAGGGTCGCCTAGGGCTCGGGCCAATCAGCCCAGCTGACGTCAGCGCCAACTGCTTGTTAGTGGCTTATTGTGTTTGGCATTGCTCCTTCTGAACCGATTTGCTATATGTAACCTTATATTTTCTTTGTTAAATTTAACGTTAAAGATATTAATAGATTTTGGTTCCTAAATAACCAAACGAGTAGTTTGTTTAGTGATACTTATCGTATTTTAAGGGATTACGACTTACAAAAAGGACTTTAACGTGGTTCGTAAGTTGAGAAACGCCATGATAATTGAGAGGTCAGTGGGACACGTAAAATATCCCTGTTATACAAGCAATGATTAAACCAAACAAACTCATCAGGTCTATTTGTTAGTACATTATTAGTTTATTTAATTTACCGATTTAATTCCATGCTAAATTCGAAATGCCATAATGGCATTCAATGTTTTATCAACATTTTGAGATTACAAATCGTTAAAATGATTTGTTGTTATGAAATTTATAAAGGTTGATACTGTATTGTATTATTTAAATATTAATAACTTTATAAAATTGTTGAGGAACAATAAATTAGGCATCAATTAATTATGACTGCTACACCGGAGAGTATGAACTATTTATACAACCATTATAATCTAAAGCGAAAACACAAAACTTATTATGTTTTAGCGAATTTACCCTATAGGGAAGAAGCTATTACCGTAGGTGGCATGGTAAGACTTAAGCCCGAGACCATGATAACTTTTCGTTTTGAGGTCCCCAGATGCCAAAAACACTATTTGTTCAAATTTATATATATATGTGTGTGTGTGTGTGTGTGTGTGTGTGTGTGTGTGTGTGTGTGTGTGTGTGTCCGTTACCACGATAACTTTTGAAAGAAACACCCAATTTTTATTAAATTTGGCACAAATGTGGAAAGTAGCATTTATGACTTTAAGTTCGAAACCCAGATCCATCGCACTATTGGAAGGGGGTTTTATGGGGGTTTACAATTTTCCAAAAATCTGTTTTTTACAAATTTGACCCCGAAATGTTAAAAACACTTAACTTTGGTTATAGCCATTTTATGGAGCTTAACAAAACAAATAATCTAGTATTTTGAATCATTAACCTAGGTGGTTGTGGAGAAAATCCAAAAAACGTGTCCTATGTTAATCTTATGGGAAAAAGGTTTATAGATTTTTCTCAGATAGTTTTACTAAAAACTTCACATCTCTGTTTATTAATGTGTTTAGCTCAACAAAACAAACATTTTGGTGTATTAATCGTTGTTCTACGTCCAACTGTTGCAGAGATATTCAAAGTGCTAAACAGAGTACGTTTTCCAATAGAGAATAAATAAAATTCTATATCTCGATTATTTATGAATGTATATTGATGAAACTTGGTATGTGGCTTCAACTAGTTGTGGTGTATTGATATTAGCACAAAAAACAAGTTTTTTGTTGATAGTCCCCGTAGCAGCAAACCTGCATACTCAGCCCCCATGTTATTCATATGGAGAATAAGTAAAGTTGTATATCTCCCTTAATTATGAACCTAAATTAATAAAAATTGGTATATAGCTTCACCTGTTTCAGTTATATTGATAATTGCAAAAAACAATTTTACTTATCTTCCTCGTTGCAGCAAACCTGCGTCCCCAACCCTAATGTTATTCTTATGGAGAATAATTAAAATGCTCTATATCACTTATTTATGGATGTATTTTTGTGAAACTTGGTAAGTAGCTCTATGTAGTAGCGAGTCACATATATATGCATTGGAAATTCGCTGAGTACGCAGGTTTGCTGCGACGGGGGTATTAATATTGCTTTACTATATTAATAATCATATTTTATAGCATATTAATTTATGTCTTAATAAATATTGAAATGCAAATTTGAAAATAGGTCCAAACACGTTGGAAATCTATGGTAACAAATCTAATTTTTTACCGTTTAATTAAATGGTTAACATTTTTGTTATACTCTACATGTATAAATATTCAGGATATAGTATAACTATATTAAGGCTATAAAGGGCCGAATTTTCTTCAAATTTTAGCTAATGAGGATATTGTTGATAATTTACTAAACACAAGTAAAACAGCTATCTTGTTTAGCTCGAAAAGTTCATTAGTTTAGTGACGCAACGCAGCACAAACAAATCATTGTACTGGGATCGTCAAGCCTATTACTGTATAATTTATGCTAGCGTTACTTATAAAAGCAACATAGATTAGTGCAAAAAAGAGTTTGTGAGTTTCCAAATATAAATTTTTACCTGTAAGTTAAACTGTATATTACTTTAAAAGCTACTGCGATTGTGTACTTAACGTCGGTACCGACTGTTGGTAACAACGAATCCTTTGATACCTGCGGCTACAATATACAAGTTGTACCAAACTTTGTAGACTGTTTGGTCACTTTGGGTCCATAACAGTTCGACAGCGATGGTGATTGACATCAAAGACGTTTTATTCTGACAATTTGAGAGTATGAAAATGGTTATAATTTGTTTAACTATTTTCTTTTTAATATAGTTGACTTGTTGATTATAGTTTTTTCAAACATCATTTTTATTCAACTCATCTCCCCTTAATAAAGTAGCATCCACACTGAGAAATTAATGTACATTTTTAATTCTTAGATTTGAGTTTCTTAAAATCCATTATTATTTATTGTTCTGAAATACTACCAAACAATTTACATTGTTTTGAGTTCACTTTTGTTGCTAAACCAAATCTATAACAGTATAACTTTGGAACTGCTTGTATTAAACAAAAATACAACTGTTCAATCTAAAATTAAAAATAACCACGTTCCATTTAAAATTTAAATATACTCGTAATTCAGGAAAAAACATTAAACTATACAAAGTTGACAAAATTCGTAATTTTTTATTTAAATCACACAATGGGTGATGTGGGTCATACACCATAATGGATATATTCTATGAACAGTCCCACTAAACCTTGCTGTCATGTACGAGAGTGCGCAGATCGTCCAGAGTCATTATGATTCGGCCAGACGACCGTCAGATTCGCTTCTTGCCTTATAGCTGACAGTACATCCACTTACAGAAACTATATACCCTTCTTATATCACTATTACTAAATATTACTTTATTGTGAAAAACGTTTTGCAAATACTGACTAAATTGAAAAATAACATGCTATTTGTTTATTAACATTACCCAATATTTACATTATACGTTTGTACACTATTTCAGTTCAGATCAAACCATAACATGTGGTTATTTTTGAACTTGATTTTATTTAAAAAACTGAAAACCATGTTGTATGAAACTGTTCTCAACACTTTTCCTGCTTTTCAATTAAGGAAGATTTTACCAGTTTAGCTGTTTTTGCACTTATTGCTGACCTAACAATTTGAGAGACTTTAAAGTTGACACATAAAAAAATCATTTTCACTTTATTTCACGGTTTAAAGTAAGTAAAAAGTTGTTTTGAAAGGTTTCCCATTCAATTGAGTAAACTTTTAACTGATCTGTATTGTACCACTCTAAAATATGTTTAGAAAAAGATTAGAGGTAATTATTAAGTAATTACTTATCATACTTCCCTTGAAACCATTGTTGCTTACATCTAGTTTACGTCAGTTGTTTACATTGTTGTTCAATAAATTAGTGCAAACATTTTCCTGGCTAATGAATCAGTCGGTCACAGTCAGTAACAATGCTACACAAGGCATCTCACCCATTATACACTCATCATTCATTCATGCCTTAAAATACGCCCTATTTGCGTCGGTGTCTTATACAGTGATTTAGTGTAACGGCCTCGACGTATATTAATAACCCCCGTCGCAGCAAACCTGAATACTCTGCGAATTTTCAATGGAGATATAAATGTCTTAATACTGCATAAGCCACTTACCAAGTTTCATAAAAATACATTCACAAATAAGCGATATATACAATTTTAATAATTCTCCATAAGAATAACATTGGGGCTGAGTACACAGGTTTGCTGCAACAAGGAACACAAAAAATTGTTTGTTATGCTATTATCAATATAACTCAACTAGGTGAAGTCGTATACCAGTTTTTATTCATTTATGTTCATAATTAAGGGAAACGGAGCATTTATTTATTCTCCATAAGAATAACATGGGGGCTGAATACGCAGGTTTGCTGCTACGGAAGCCTTTGGCAAAAAGTCATTTTTTGAACTAATATCAATAGACCACAACGAAATGAAGCCTTATACCAAGTTTCGTCAGTATACGTTCATAAATAAGCGAGATATTGAAATGTTCTTTTCCTCCATAAGAATAACATTAGACAACGTACTGTGTTTAGCAGTTTCAATATCTTGGTAACCAATTGACGAAGAGGAATTATCAAAATACCAAATTGTGTGTTTTTAAGCTGAATCCAATGGTGAAAACTAAAATTTGACTATTTCAAAAATTATATGTAAAAAATTCAAAAAAGCCATTTTTGGGTTACAAAACCCCCCAATATACCCCTTTGGATAGAGCGATCTGGCTGGTTTTCGAACTGAAAGTCATAAATGTTGTTTTACACGTTTATTCCAAGTTTCATCAAAATCAGATCATTTTTACGTGAGATATCGTGCTTCTAACGAATGGTGTTTTTTGGGGTATGGGGACCTCAAAACGAAAAGTTATCATGGTCCCGGGCCTAGGTAACCTTGTCATGTCATGGTACCTTGCCAACTATGGTAATAGCTTCTTCCCCATAGGGGAAATTCGCTAAAACGTATTAGGACCAGTCAAATAGAATTGGCGCAGAAATTATAACAATAGCTTCAAACGTTGAAATGCTACAGTATCATCCAACAAGACGAATATAAAAATTTATTTTATTATCTAATATTTATAGTGATTGAGGTCTCTATTTAAGGAGTTCTAAGAGTCATTTTACTATACCCGATGTACCGCACACGCATGGAGGATATTAACCAAACATGTTTTGTGACAACATTCTTCAGAAAATGCTTACAATATTCTCGTTTATTTTTGGAAAATAGATGCGTTACAGTTTTGCAAAACTATAACGCATTTAAATGTTAATTTTCATTTGTATGTCTACGATACAATATTGTAAGTTCGTTATTATGGGCAGAGAGACTATTCTATGATCTCCGTATTTTGTTCAACCCACAATGCTCCGGTAAACCTAACCACATTGAAAATCACAAGAAAGTGTGTGGAATGTGGAAAGGCTATGATATAGCTCAGTAGCGGGCAGAGCGATCCGACCATTGCGGGGATTAGGACAATCCAATTTCCGCAGATCAAGATATACTCAGGTGAAAAGCTTGACAAACAGCATAATTGGTTCATGTGTAGAGGTGGCTGGATTCACCCGATGTTTCTTTATACCATGAGCTACATTATATTAGAGTGTAAACACACTTATAATTATACTATAACAACTGTACATGTATATATAATACGTTATTGAGAAATGAGAACCTCGAGGAAAATTGAAATTTTTAATAACTTAAAAAAACAGTTGTATCAACATTTGGTCAATATAATAAAAGGAAATACATTTGCTATATTCAAGTACAATTGGTATAAAAATAACACGATCCAACAGTCTTATTTATTGGCTCAGAGATGTAACGTGGATTCTACGATTTTGTTAATCCAAACTAAATTATCGGACCAAGAAACTATATAATCTCAAGGAAAACTCAGCATTAAATACTTAATAGTTGTTATTTTACTAACGTCTTAAATCCAATTTTGTTCGTGACGAACACGTTTCAGAGCTAGGCCATCATCAGTATCCATACACTAGACACTGGATTATTCATACGATCTGCGTTGTGTAAGTCTAGTAGCAAACTGCGCCATCTTGTTAAAAAAAAAAACTAATATTTACACAAATTACGAACATACACACGACCAAACAAAAATACTATTATAAAACATCGTTGTTTAGTTGTGTGTATGTTCGTAATGTGTGTAAATATTAGTTTTTTTTTTGGTAGTTATAAAATAACAATTTAAAAACTACGATTTCGCATTATTAATTTTGTAAGGATTACTGCAGAAGGATTTAAATATTATAGTAATCAAACAGATAGCCTTTCACATGAAGTTTTATGTAGGGCAAGCACAAAATAATCATTTTACAAATTGAAGAGTGATAAAATATCATAGTTAATATCTATTACTTTTTAAAGTTAATTCACACCTTGCATTTTCTATTCACTGTAGAATATTCCATATGTAATAAAGTAGACATTTTGTTGCAAAAGAAGTACGTTTAAACTTACACGGTTGCTTATTTCTGATTCGAGTGATATACAGCCACCAAGGGACGTTGTTCGCTCGTTTAAAATGTAAATTGGTTCATTTTGGCTGCGTGGCTAAAAGAAACATTTGATACCGAGATATATTGAAAATCTAGTAGTACAAATAAATTGTCTATGGAAAATATGTCGGAAGCGTTAAAAATCGGTAAATACAAATGAATACGTTAGGATATGGGAAACCGTGCTAAATTCAAATAGAAAGTAATTGTTTTACCGATGCAATCGTCAAATTTATTTCATCTCTCTTTTGAAAGTTGTAATATTCTTTATACAGTTTCTTGGTCCGATAATTTAGTTTGGATTAAGACTATTGTAGAATCCACGTTACACTTCTGAGCCAATAAATTAGACTGTCGGACCGTGTTTTTTTTTATAAAAATTGTATTTTAATATAGAAAATGTATTTCCTTTTACTATATGACCAAACGTCGATACAATTGATTTTTTTTATTTACTAAAAATTGCAACAACAGTTTGTTAATCTTTTCATGCACTTTTTGGTGGGAACCCCAACGTTTAAGGAGAAAGGGGAGCTAAAAGGTTTGGTTTTAACATGTGTCTTGTCAAACCTCGATTTAATGAGAGTAAAACGTCCCTAAAGTTTTAAAACTTTTATTTATTTTAAAAGTTAATTTTAGCTAAGTTATTAAGTGAGGAGAGTGCTATTTGTACGTTAATTTATCAATTGGGGCAAATAAATTATATTTTCTATATGTTTTACCAGCATGAGTTATATTGATAAAAACTAATTACAACTTTTAAATTGCAATCAAATACAAAGAACACGGAAAATCTAAATTACGTTAAGAACAACACGCGCGAAAGTGACCTTCGTTAAAATAAAAGCGTGTATCTTCTTTGTGATAGGCTCCAATTTCCCGTGGTCATGACTTACAAAAGACGATATTTTAGAAATATCATGTCAAACGAATGAAAAATACTTTACAAATTTGCAAATAGACCTAGTTGAGTGAAAAACGATTGAAGAAACACAAAATATTCTTACTAAACATTCCTTCCTTAAATACTCACAAGCATTACTAACGTAATACGTAAGTGCATATAAACTATAAATGCTTGTAAATCTCCTTACAAATACGACGTTTAAAAATCCTTACTAATATATTTTATGGACAATTTTCAGTTTTTGACAAATGTGATTTTCGGTCACCCATTTTACAGCGGAGACCAGTGCAGGGGATGGTAATTTTAATCTTTAGCCATCCTGTGTCTTTTCTGTGTATTCATCATCACTGTGAATTTATTAGTAATTCATTTTTAGAAAGATTTTTAGCGAATCTCCCCTATAGGGAAAAAGCTATTACCGTAGGTGGCATGGTAAGACCTAAGCCCGAGACCATGATAACTTTTTGTTTTGAGGTCCCTAGATGCCAAAAACACTATTCGTTCAAATTTATATATATGTATATATATATATAAATATATATATATATATATATATATATATATATATGTGTGTGTGTGTGTGTGTGTCCGTTACCGCGATAACTTTTGAAAGAAACACCCGATTTTGATGAAATTTAGCACAAATGTGGAGAGTAACATTTATGACTTTAAGTTCAAAAACCAGATCGATCGGTCTATGGAAAGGGGGTTTAAAATTTTCCAAAAAAACTGTTTTTTTTTAACTTTTAACCCTACAATTTTAAAAACACTAGATTTTGGTTATAACCATTTTATAGAGCTTAAAAAAACAAACAATTTAGTATCTTGAATCATTAAGCTAGGTTTAGTGGTTGTGGATAAAAGTCAAAAAATGTGTCCATAAAATTTCCCATGTTAAGTGACCATCTTAAGGGAATACGGTTTTTAAATTTTCCTCAGATAATTTCACTAAAAACTCCACATTTCTTTCTACCAATCAGTTTAGCTCTACAAAACAATCATCTTGGCGTTTTAATTGTTGTTTTACGTCCAACCGTTGCAGCGATATTCAAAGTGCTAAACACAGTACGTTGTCCAATGTTATCCTTATAGAGAATAAATAAAATGTTATATTTTGATTATTTATGTATGTATATAGATGAAACTTGGTATGTGGCTTCATCTAGTTGTGGTATATTGATATTAGCACAAACAAGTTTTTTTATTTTTCCCGGTAGCAGCAAACCTGCAAACTCGGCCCCCATGTTATTCATATGGAGAATAAGTAAAGTTTTATATCTCCCTTAGTTATGAACCTAAATTAATAAAACTTGGTATGTAGCTTCACCTGGTTGGGTTATATTAATAATTGCAAAAAAACACATTTATTATCTTCCTTGTTTCAGCAAACCTGCGTACTCAGTTAAAATGTTATTCTTATGGATAATAAATAAAAAGCTATATATCACTTATTAATTAATGTATTTTTATGAAACTTGGTAAGTGGCTCTAGGTAGTAGTGATACCCATATATATGCATTGGAAATTCGCTGAGTACGCAGGTCTGCTGCGACAGGGGTATTTTCTTTATTACTGTGATTTATGTTTCATTTTATTTTAGCTGAACCAGAATTAAAATGACTTCAACACGTACCAATGTGAGTTCATCCGTTAAACATGAAAAGTTCAAGTGGTCAAAGCGAGTTGGCCCTGGAGGAGGGGGCTTGGTCACTAATTGGATATTATATGAACAAATTAAATTACTTTCGTCAAAAGAGTTAACTTGCCATTCAAGGACAATGTGTGTAATTTAAATAAAACTATATACTTATATATATCAGAATGTCCATGTTTTTATTCAAATCGATATGTTTTTAATATTATATTACTGCAGGATATATAGAACACTTAATAAGTGTTCTCGGTAATCGCATAATGTTATATTTTACTTCTGAACTTATTTGTTAGAAATCCTAACAGGATTATAACATTAATTAGACTATAGACTTGAATAAAATTATGGGCATTCTCAAAAAAGCTTAAATATGTCTATTTTTTATGTCACGCTTAAAATCAAATTAAAATAACTTAAAATAATACGCCCGTTGCAGCAAACCTGCGTACTCAGTGAATTTCCAATGCATATATTTGTTACTCACTACTACATAGAGCTATTTACCAACTTTCACAAAAATACATCCATAAATAAGTGATATGTAGCATTTTATTTATTCTCCAAAAGAATAACATTAGGGTTGAGGACGCAGGTTTGCTGCAAGAAGGAAGATAAGTAATGTGTTTTTTTTGCAATTATCAATACAACTGAACCAGGTGAAGCTACATACCAAGTTCTCTTAATGTAGGTTCATAATTAAGGGAGATATACAACTTTACTTATTCTCCATATGAATAACATGGGGGCCGAGTATGCGGGTTTGCTGCTACGGGGACTATCAACAAAAAACTTGTTTTTTATGCTTAATATCAATATACCACAACTAGTTAAAGCCACATGCCAAGTTTCATCAATATAAATTCATAACTAATCAAGATATAGAATTTTATTTATTCTGAATAAGGATAACATTGGACAACGTGCTGAGTTTAGCACTTTGAATATCTCTGCAACGGTTGGACGTAGAACAACGATTAAAACCCCAAAATGTTTGTTTTGTTGAGCTAAACAAATTAATAAACAGAGATGTGAAGTTTTTAGTAAAACTATCTGAGAAAAATCTAAAAACCTTTTTCCCATAAGATTAACATGGTACACGGTTTTTTTGGATTTTCTCCGCTACCACATAACCTAGGTTAATGATTAAAAATACTAAATTATTTGGTTTTTTAAGCTCTATAAAATGGCTACAACCAAAATTGAGTGTATTTAACATTTTGTGGTCACATTTGCAAAAAAAATATTTTTGGAAAATTGTAAACTCCCATAAAACCCCCTTCCCATAGCGCGATCGATCTGGTTCTCGAACTTAAAGTCATAAATGCTACTCTCCACATTTTTGCCAAATTTCATCAAAATCGGGTGTTTCTTTCAAAATTTATTTCAAAAGTTATATATATAAATTTGAACGAATAGTGTTTTTGGCATCTGGGGACCTCAAAACGAAAAGTTATCATGGTCTCGGGCTTAAGTCTTACCATGCCACCTACGGTAATAGCTTCTTCCCTATAGGGGAAATTCGCTAAAACGCAATTAAGAAAGTAAATTTTACGATGTTTATTAATCGTCATAGCAACCCATATTCATATTATACATAAATTAAACTACGAACGAGAATGTATTTTTTTGTTTCTTTCCTGCGCTAGCACCATTGATACTGACACTGCTAGATGACCACATTCCAAACTTCTCAATGATACGAGGGTCGAACCCGTGGCTGCAAGCACCATAATTCAAAACGTAAAACGTGAGAATGGTAAGGCACATGGACACATACCATTAATCGTAACCCATATGCGTATTCATTATTTACCCATCAAAGTAATAACACAAATCAGTCAACCTGTTTCTTTCATAACTATATGTTATTTCGTATGGGAAGGCCATGAAGTAACAGAACTGCCAGATCGGGGATGGAAGAGAGGCTCGCATCACGTGTCAGTAACGTCATTATCAGTGTCAGAAGCCAGACGTGACGTAGAGGGGGTCATCCCCTACGCGTGGGTCACGTAGCCATAGCATGGCAGGGAGTGGGAGGGGGAAGGGAGAGGGTTTGGTTGATTTTATTTGTACATTTTAAGATCTTATAAAAACAACATTCAGCTTGCAATGAATTGAGGAGTACTTCAAATACAAACCCGAGTCTGCACTTCTACATCTATGCCAACATTCAGCTTGCAATGAATTGAGGAGTACTTCAAATACAAACCCGAGTCTGCACTTCTACATCTATGCCAACATTCAGCTTGCAATGAATTGAGGAGTACTTCAAGTCTGCACTTCTACATCTATGCCAACATTCAGCTTGCAATGACTTGAGGAGTACTTCAAGTCTGCACTTCTACATCTATGCCAACATTCAGCTTGCAATGACTTGAGGAGTACTTCAAGTCTGCACTTCTACATCTATGCCAACATTCAGCTTGCAATGAATTGAGGAGTACTTCAAGTCTGCACTTCTACATCTATGCCAACATTCAGCTTGCAATGAATTGAGGAGTACTTCAAGTCTGCACTTCTACATCTATGCCAACATTCAGCTTGCAATGACTTGAGGAGTACTTCAAGTCTGCACTTCTACATCTATGCCAACATTCAGCTTGCAATGAATTGAGGAGTACTTCAAGTCTGCACTTCTACATCTATGCCAACATTCAGCTTGCAATGAATTGAGGAGTACTTCAAGTCTGCACTTCTACATCTATGCCAACATTCAGCTTGCAATGAATTGAGGAGTACTTCAAGTCTGCACTTCTACATCTATGCCAACATTCAGCTTGCAATGAATTGAGGAGTACTTCAAGTCTGCACTTCTACATCTATGCCAACATTCAGCTTGCAATGACTTGAGGAGTACTTCAAGTCTGCACTTCTACATCTATGCCAACATTCAGCTTGCAATGAATTGAGGAGTACTTCAAGTCTGCACTTCTACATCTATGCCAACATTCAGCTTGCAATGAATTGAGGAGTACTTCAAGTCTGCACTTCTACATCTATGCCAACATTTCAGAAAACAACTTCGTAGGAAAGTAACGAAATAATCTACTTACTTACTGTTCTGTTAACAGCTATTTATTAAGTGCATTGAATAAGGTCAAACTTCTAACAAGATCTAATTTTGTTCTTATGGAACTAAGTTAGAACAAAACGTAACCAACTGTGGCTATTGTAGTGGATAGACTATCAGTAGTTTCTTGTAAAATTTATCACGCGTCTTGTCTAAATGGTAGCTTTGCCAAAATAAACAACCGTTACAGCCATATGATTAAACGTGTTAAAATATTATTTCATGATCGGGGTTTTGTAGGCTGCTAGTAAAATTTCAAATCATTAACGTATTATAAATCCCTGGCAGGCCTACCTTTAACATATCATTTGACATTTTAATTTAAACGGTAAAGTAGATATAGTCTAGAACAACACCAAAGGAGTTTTAATGAAATCGCTTTGCCAAACAAGTTGTGTGGAACGACCATTTTGTGGGCTTTATTGCCTGTACACAAAAGATTAACTGATCCCTATTGTTTGAATTGCGTTTATAACAGAAATACGTATTTATATTTTGTTAATTTATGACTTACGACGTTTCTGCACCGCTGGGTAACTAAACTTCAATACTGTGTTAGTTATTTTTTTATAAAACCGAACTGTTTTAGCTTTAAAACTGAGATTGCGCTGACAGTTATAACTGCAAAATATATTATGTAAAATGTTATTTTAAGTGTTAAATCTATACCTTTGTGCAACGTATTATCTTTTTTTTAAGAATATCGCATCTCTTTTTGTATTTTTGAACTTATATCTCCTTCGTACTATTAGTATCATCACACTCAGGGCTGGCCTAGATAGGGTTGTATTATACAAGCCACGTGTGTCCAAATCACAAACAGTAGTGAAGATTGAAGGAGCACTTAGGCAACTACAATCCAGTGTAAGGCTTCTTTTAAAGAATTGTATTATGTTCTTTCATTAAAGTGCTATTTCAAATCAAACTGCATTACCCTTATTTTGTGTAATCGTTGTGCAATTATGTGTATACAGTACCTATTTTTTCATATTTATAGTCAACATGTAATATTTTCACTTTCTCCCCATATACATAGTCTAAGTATTGTTTTCTTCATACTTTTAAAACGAAGAAACAAGATAAAGCATAAAACACAAATAATTAAAACACTTTTTCTGAACAGGCTGTTTATTGTGTGTAGTGAAATAAAAATGTATTTTCACAGAACTAACAATAAGCACATGTTTACAGCTTATTAATTTACATTATAGATAGGCAAACATGCTACATGAAGAAACGATTAGGAACGTTGAGTTGTAATAGCAGCTTGAGTTGTAATAACCTATTTTATTTTGCTAATTAAATAGGTTAGATAAATATCATTGAATCTCTAACTTTATCCCCATTGAATAGTCGTTTCTTCACCACTGCCAATATCAGATTTCCAGACACGAAGTTCATTTCTTGTGTCACCCATGGATAGCTTTCTCTGACGTCATGCCCACATTAATCAGCGTCCATGCACATGTCACAATCAGATGTTCAGCCGCAAATAACGTCCCTCACATCACCTCTGACTGGTTGTATCTAACTTCTTGCCTGTATTTTTCACCATCCATGGAACTGACAGTATTAGATGTCCAAAAATAAAGGATATCTCTCATGTCGCCTCTGGTTGGCTGTATCTTACTTCGTACCTGCATTAATCAAAGTTTATTCAACTCTCAGGTCGAATTCTCCAGACATAAAAATCATTCCTAGTACAACCAAAGTCTCTCGTAGAGCCCACATTGATAACCATCCATTCAATCAGATATCAAGGACGACAATGTGTCTGACGTAGTGCCCGCATTGATCAGTGGCTACAAAACTGTCAGTATCAATTATCCAGACAGAAAAAGGACACCCCTAGTCCTTTATCAAAATCTTTGATAAAAAGAAAGGAAATAGTCTAGTGAAATACCATGTCTCGTGTCACCCCTAGTTATCCGTGTCTGAAGTGGTGCCTGCGTTGACTGTGTTTTTGCAACCGTCAGTATCGGATGTCCAGGAACAAAGGACATTTTTCGAGCCTTTTCCAGGTAGCTGTTTCTGACCTTCTGGAAATGGTGTTATAATGCTAGTATTAAAATTATATTGAGACGAAAGTATTAGTGAATACGTTTGTATATGGAATTTGAGATTGTTACCACCGTTTAATTTATATTAAAGTGGGTTTAAAAATCTTTTAAAAGTTGTGAAAATATAAGGTTGCTTGTAAGTGATTTTCGAGCTTTGTTTCATATCGTAAATGGTAATAGCAGGAGTTATGAAAGGAAATAGTCTAGTGTCACCCCTGACTGGCTGTCTCTATTTCACTTATTTATTACCAAACCTACAAATTACAATGCAAATTGTCCAGACACAAGGACATCTCTAATGCTATCTCTTTCTAGATTTACCTTCCGTAATACCACATGTATCCTCGTCCACTCAACGTTCAGTGTGAGAGGTCCAGGCACAAAGGATTTCTCTCGTGTTACTCTGGCTATCTGTGACTGAAGTGGATCCCACGTTGACCGGCATCTTAGAAAGGTTCAGTATCAGATTTACAGTCACACAGGCCATATAGATCTCTCGTGTCGCCCCTGGTTATCCGCGTCTGAAGTGGTGCCTCTGCGTTGACCAGCGTCTTAGTAACTGTCAGTATCAGATGTCCATGCACAAAGTATTTATCTCATGTTACTATGTCTATCTGTGTCTAAAGTGGTTCCCACTATGTCCAGCATCTTAGAAAGGTTCAGTATCAGATTTACAGTCACAAAGGGCATCCATGTCTCGTGTCGCCCCTAGTTATCGTGTCTGAAGTGGTGCCTGCGTTGACTGTGTTTTTGCAACTGTCAGTATCAGATGTCCAGGAACAAAGGACATTTTTCGAGTCTTTTCCAGGTAGCTTTTTCTGACCTTCAGGAAATGGTGTTATAATGCTAGTATTAAAATTATATTGAGACGAAAGTATTGGTGAATACGTTTGTATATGGAATTTAAGATTTTTACCACCGTTTAATTTATATTAAAGTGGGTTTAAAAAGCTTTTAAAAGTTGTGAAAATATAAGGTTGCTTGTAAGTGACTTTTGAGCTTTGTTTCATATCGTAAATGGTAATAGTACTTCACTTATTTATTACCAAACCTACAAATTACAGTGCAAATTGTCCAGACACAAGGACATCTCTAATGCTATCTCTTTCTAGATTTACCTTCCGTAATACCACATGTATCGTCGTCCACTCAACGTTCAGTGTGAGAGGTCCAGGCACAAAGGATTTCTCTCGTGTTACTCTGGCTATCTGTGACTGAAGTGGTTCCCACGTTGACCGGCATCTTAGAAAGGTTCAGTATCAGTTACAGTCACAAAGGGCATCCATCTCTCGTGTCACCCCTGGTTATCCGCGTCTGAAGTGGTGCCTGCGTTGACCAGCGTCTTAGTAACTGTCAGTATCAGATGTCCATGCACAAAGTATTTATCTCATGTTACTCTGGCTATCTGTGACTGAAGTGGTTCCCACGTTGACCGGCATCTTAGAAAGGTTCAGTATCAGTTACAGTCACAAAGGGCATCCATCTCTCGTGTCACCCCTGGTTATCCGCGTCTGAAGTGGTGCCTGCGTTGACCAGCGTCTTAGTAACTGTCAGTATCAGATGTCCATGCACAAAGTATTTCTCTCATGTTACTCTGTCTATCTGTGTCTAAAGTGGTTCCCACTATGTCCAGCATCTTAGAAAGGTTCAGTATCAGATTTACAGTCACAAAGGGCATCCATGTCTCGTGTCGCCCCTAGTTATCGTGTCTGAAGTGGTGCCTGCGTTGACTGTGTTTTTGCAACTGTCAGTATCAGATGTCCAGGAACAAAGGACATTTTTCGAGTCTTTTCCAGGTAGCTTTTTCTGACCTTCTGGAAATGGTGTTATAATGCTAGTATTAAAATTATATTGAGACGAAAGTATTGGTGAATACGTTTGTATATGGAATTTAAGATTTTTACCACCGTTTAATTTATATTAAAGTGGGTTTAAAAAGCTTGTAAAAGTGGTGAAAATATAAAGTTTGTTGTAAGTGATTTTCTAGCTTTGTTTTAAATCGTAAATGGTAATAGCAGTTTAGTTTAATTTTAGCGAATTTCCCCTATAGGGAAGAAGCTATTCCCATGGTAAGACTTAAGCCCGAGACCATGATAACTTTTCGTTTTGAGGTCCCCAGATACCAAAAACACTATTCGTTCAAATATATATATATATATATATATATATATATATATATATATATATATATATATATATATATATATATATATATATATGTATATATATGTGTGTCCGTTACCACGATAACTTTTGAAAAAACACCCGATTTTGATGAAATTTGGCACAAATGTGGAGAGTAGCATTTATGACTTTAAGTTTGAAAACCAGATCGATCACGCTATGGGAAGGGGTTTTATGGGGGTTTACAATTTTACAAAAATCGGTTTTTTGCAAATTTGACCCCAAAATGTTAAAAACACTCAATTTTGGTTATAGCCATTTTATAGAGCTTAAGAAAACAAATAATTTAGTATTTTGGATCATTAACCTAGGTTAAGTGGTTGCGGAGAAAATAAAAAAAAGATTTCCCATGTTAATCTTATGGGAAAAAGGTTTTTTTAGATTTTCCTCAGATAGTTTTACTAAAAACTTCACATTTCTGTTTATTAATGTGTTTTATCTCAACAAAACAAACAATTTGGTGTTTTAATCATTGTTCTACGTCCAACCGTTGCATAGATATACAAAGTGCTAAACACAGTACGTTGTTTAATGTTATCCTTATGGAGAATAAATCAAATTCTATATCTCGATTATTTATGAATTATGATTATGATTATTTAATTGATTATTATAATAAATAGTAATAATATAATATAATAATAATATAATATAATAATAATATAATATAATAATAATATAATTGATTATTATAATATTTGATTATTATAATTATGATTATTTATGAAACTTGGTATGTGGCTTCAACTAGTTGTGGTATATTGATATTAGCACAAAAAACAAGTTTTTTGTTGATAGTCCCCGTAGCAGCAAACCTGCATACTCGGCCCCCATGTTATTCATCTGGAGAATAAGTAAAGTTGTACATCTCCCTTAATTATGAACCTACATTAAAAGAACTTGGTACGTAGCTTCACCTGGTTCAGTTGTATTGATAATTGCAAAAAAACACATTACTTATCTTCCTCGTTGCATCAAAGCTGCGTCCTCAACCCTAATGTTATTCTTATTGGAAATAAATATGCTATATATCACTTATTTATGGATGTATTTTTGTGAAACTTATACACGTAAAACTTAAACACTTATACGGTAAATAGCTCTATGTAGTAGTGAGCCACATATATGCATTGGAAATTCGCTGAGTACGCAGGTGTGCTGCGACGGGGGTATTTATTTTTTTCTTTGTTCGTTTACTTAGTTTTCCCTGAGACTTTTCAATTTGTATTGCAAAAGACATAGTAAAATCAATTAAATGCTGAAAATTTCATAAATATTTCAGGACAAAAGGTTTTTGTATTTGTTCAAGTTTTTTTATATTTTGTTTTTTATCTTTTGTCATGTTCCGGAATTTAAATAATATGAGTGAAGCCTAAAAACTGCAATAAGAAATTAAATAAACCTCACCTATAATCATATCATATATAAACAGTACCCTATGTAGTACAGAGAAGTTTAATTTAAATATAATCAAATTACAAATAGGAAATAATTACTAAAATTTACACTAAAAGAATTTATTTAATTCATATCTTAAAGTCTTTCGTTTTTTTATAAAGGAAAATCAAATTTGTAATTTTCGGATAAAAATAACCTTCATTTTAAAAAATTTTAATCATATCAAAATTTAATTTATTTAAATATATTTCTCCACAATTCTACTGCAGACATCAAACAATGGTCACGAACCATTGCGATGTAGGCCTAGGTCGTTCGGGTTCAAACATATCAAACTTTTAGTGCAATACTTAAAATACTCATTACACTTCGAAATATTTCCCTGCAACATCTACTACAATTAACTTCCTAAATTACTTAATAAAATCTTTTTTAATAAACGGTTTACAGATTTTTAGGTTGCCGCGTTTTTCATGAATTCATATTTGTTTGTGCTTACTTATTATAAAAATAATAAACTTTTTTCCTTGTCTTGATAAATATTTCTTCTTAAAATATAATATATAAGTAAATAAAATTCATTTTTTTAACCGTTCAGCTAAAGAACAATATCTAAAGTCCTAAACTGATGTAACATAACTTGCAATAAATGTCTTAGTTAAGAGATTCACTTATGTATACTGTATTTAAATAAGATTTGTCTGCTCTAAAAGTTAAAGTGCATCAACAGAAGTAGGAAGGAGTTGATCTTGGAAGGTGGCACAATACCAAAAGAGTGCACTTATTCTTATGACACGCATCTCCCATTGGATAAAGTGTTGAAGTAGCACCAAAGTGTTGATTTTTATAAAATCGTTATCCACAGAATTAAATGGGTAAATAACGTTCGTTGTTTTGAAGGTTGTTCAGTTAGTATTTTTTTCTCTTTACAGTTTGAAAGATATGAACGTTGCCCTACCCTTCATACAGCACGTAGAGAGTTATCTCAATACATCTGTCCTGAGGCAATCTTATAGAAGTTATGGGAAATAATTAAAACTGACTGTTTCAACAGTTTCTCCCGGAAGATACAGCTGAATGCCTTGCCATACATGTCGTTCTTCAACCTTCCATCTCGACACAGCGAATGTTTCTTTGCCTAAGACATTCAACTCATTATGAGGTCAAATTAGCCGTTTTTTGAACTAAACATGACAGTTTTGACGAAAGTATAATTAAAATATTAAATACCGTGATTTTAAAGCAATGCCCACGTAAAATTCCCAAATAGTAGAAAACAACGGTTAGTTACTAACTGGGACGGTAAAAAATGTCTGAAAACTAATTTTATGTAAATGTTACTGTGTTGGTGAAAGACGACTGTTTTGATTTAGTATTTCGTTAAACAACTACCTAGGTAACACAGCAACATAGAGCAATAATTTAATGTAGACTACATTTTTCATATCGTAAAACATTTTTTTAATAGACTTTATACATTTTGTAGTATGAAATAATGGGAAATATGCATTGCAAATTCAGTCAATGTAATCTAAAGAAAGCATTAGTGCATGTTTGTGACTATTTACTTAAAAATATATATTTCCTTTGAATCAAATTAACTCATGTCTGCCATTGTTAAAGATGTCCGATACACTCGAGCAAACAAAGGACATCTCAATATCTGTGGCCATCTGTACTTGACAGTTTTGTTGTATCCGTATTTTAGTTTTGTAAACACAAATATGAATATATTTGGTAATTTAATTAAATCCATTCCTTTAAATAATTCAAATGGTTTTTTTCTCAACAATACACAAGCTAATACAGTAGGTTTGAACATAATCATACAATAAAATAAATTACATTATAAATAAAGTATTTTTCAAATACTTATATGGCATGAGTCTACATGTAAATGAATAGCCTGTGGTATACTCATAGTAGTACATACTAGAATGGGATATTAACTATAGTTGTATCTGTATTCTGAGTACAATTAAAATAATACACAAAAACATGTAAACTCAATAAAAAGCTAATATCCTTTTCGTATGTCATTTCGTATTCATTTCATTTAATTTATTTACGGCAACCACCAATTTACATAATACAATATTTAAATATTCATTCGTTAAAATGTGATTAGTTAATGTTGCATACGGTTGGACAGTATTTATGTGCTATTTGTTACGTAACTAAATAAGAGGAATCAATTCAATCGTTAATAAACTGATGACACATATCCAAGAAAATAAGTGGCCATTCCAGTTGCATCTATGTTTTTATACATTGCGTATATCTACATTTTAGTCACCTAATAATCACTAAATAAGCAGTATTCTAACTCCCGAGATGTGTTTGAAAAGCTAGCTTGTTAAATAAATTTCTTACGCATACACGTAACGATCTTCGAGGCTAGCTATATTTTAAATACTGATAAAATTATATAGTTTTCATTAGTTTACTGGAAGCAGTATCAGAGAGACGGATTTGTAATGCAATCAACTGAAAATTTGAGGACTAGTTTTGGTCTGATGAGAGCCAGGTCCACCTATATCTGGGTTACCCTCAATAATATCAAGTTAACTGTTAGTAAGCCAGTTTATCACGGTGTTTAGACACCTAGAAGACCAGTAATCTTCTATTTCCAAATGTGCATTCAGCTCCAGAGTACCGTTCGGTCCACATAACAGTTTACATTCAGAATCATTCCGAATCATAAGTCACAAGGACACAGCAATCAAATTTGAAATATCAGGAACGGTGATATCTGAATTGGCTACCTTTTCCTGAGTTATATTCCTACGTTATATACGTTTTTAGTGACCCCTGTTTAAAGATATACTAAGTGTTATAATTTTTTAAGAAACTTAATTGTCTAATTATTTAACCTTTACATTTTAGATCCTGGATAAGTATGTCTTCACACTTTAAAATAGGTTTCACGGATTTAATATCCATGACAGATAAAACTGATCTGATTCCAAGAATATTTCACTATTAAACAAGAGAGTTACATACGTTTAACAAAAACATATTGTAACATCGTGTTCAAATCTCGCACTATCAACTTTAATTATAAATGTAATACTTCCTTACATTTATTGATTTTAATGTTACCCCTTGAGTTTAATGCGACAACAACCCTATTATTATCTGTCTTTATGTATTATTGTCCAGACAATAATTATTCATATCAATATTTGTATAATATTTATCCTTTTAAACCCTTCTCACACATGGGGTAATGTATTATGGTAATGTATTACATATTGTAATGTATTATGGTAATGTATTACATATGGTAATCTATTACATATGGTAATGTATTACATATGGTAATGTATTATGGTAATGTATTACATATGGTAATGTATTATGGTAATGTATTACATATGGTAATGTAGTTATGTATTAAAAGAAGAAAACAACTTAACCTTTATGGGCCGTTCATGTTTATTTATTTTCCATCACATATTTAGCTAAATAGTTTAGGGTTTTTTATCATCTATTTAAACTAAAACTAAAAAGCAGAACCTATTTGTTTTAAATCAGTCCCAATATCAAGTTTACATGTTGGGTAAGAGCATTGTCACCTCTGGATTGGGTACGGATTTATTGCTTGACCCGATTCCGGAACCTTACTCCGGGAAGCATGTCGTTTGTTTGTCGAGTATGAAAATGTTCAAATAAAATAGCTCTACGTTCTCAAATTTATTAAGGTTTAGGAACTTATTGATTTTATTGCTAAAGAACTATTACAAAAATTAAAATATTTATTTTCGATTTTCTTTCTTTGTCAGGATTATTAATTATTAAATAAATAAAAATAAGATGAATTAGTGAATTGTTTAACCGTTGATGCAATAAATGAGTACATAAAACGTGTTTAGATACATTTACTGAAAGATTCAACATGGTTGTCTTTGCGTACATGTAATGGTAAAATCAACGAGTCGCACAAAACATAACGGTATATTTACACCTAAGTCTGTCAGTAGACAAATTTATGACACGAGATACAGTGATTTAAACTGACATCTATCTCTTTTCAGGTTATGATAACATTATCCAGAACTGTAAAAACATTTCAATACATACATTTGTATGTTAAAAACACTTTAATGTTAACTTAACACAAAGCCATGATGAGAATCATATTTACTTCTAAAATTTAAATATATCTTCATTAAAGATCTACAGTTCATTCTTAAGTATCCAAACCAAACCAAATTAACCAAATAACTAATATTTAAATACTATATCAAAAACAAATATAAAGAAATAAATTAAAAAAGATAATGTTTACAAAAAAATATCCATAACATGAATCATAAAAATAAATGCTATTTAATATACACTAAAACTGAGCAGTTGAGTTGTACACTGATTAATAAATTTCAACGTTCACTCAGATTACGTTCCTACTCAACGATCCTACTCAATTATACATATAATCTATATATACAAGTACCGCTCACTCAATCACTCATGAATCACTCTATCTAAAAAATCCCAATGACTACGAAGCTGAAATTTGGTGGTTTCTACATCATGATGGGTAAATCAGTTTCTACCTGGTTTCCACATGAGATACTTTTAACACCTTGTGTATTTTAATATACACATACGTTTCTTAAAAAAATAAGCTTTATTCCAAGATTATTGTACTTTTCATCATTTGCAATCGAAACAGAATGGAAAGAAAGACATTAAGTTATAATAAAAGTTTAATATCACGACAATAGCTACTGTGACAGAGGTGGCGGATTGAGGGAGGGAATTTATTCTCAACTCGTTTAACTGAAAGAACTTCAAATTATAAAACTTTGGTTTCCTGACTCTATCAATTCAGTCTTAAACAAATGGTCCATAATAATTTGTCTTCTATTATAAGTCTCTAGGCTTGAGACGGATGTGAACATGAATCGAGGGAATTTTAATGATAACATGATTTTAGCCATTTATCATTTAACATGACTTGATCTGAACCAAAACAAAAGTAAGATAAGGAAATATGGGTATTATACAATTTATTACAATTAATTTACATTTTTTTCTTGTTCTCTATATTGATAGTCCAAACTTTAGAGACTGTCATTGATTATAAACCCAATTATTGTTATTCAAGGAAGTATATTCAAGGGTTTTATGTTTTAATTATTAATAATAACGTATAATTATCATACTGAGACCTCTACCTTAGTTTCAGACATTTGAAGGTCCAGTTCATGAATACGCAATATCCAACTTCGTATTCATTGCTCGCAGACCAAATGAACACCGGTATGTAAAGTGGGCACGTCCTCGGTTTATTGTGCTTGTATTTTCCATGCGGAAATAGAATTGAAAATTGAAAAATGCTTTTACCTAAAACTGAGCTAAACATTAAACTTGCATACCTAATTCACATTTTGTTTTACTATTTGAAGGTTTCCCTAATATACAGTAAAGCTAAAAGACCGTAATGATTTTTTTATAAATTGAAATTAATTTGGTAAGCTGTATTTGGAGCTAAACATTAGTATACCAACAACTAAGGTAGAATTGCTTCAGATCAGCCCTCTTAGTCTACGCAGAATTTATTTCACATTTCTACCAAGAAAATGCATGCTTAAAGTAAACCTAAGTACCCAAATATCGTTGGATAAATTATTATTACGATTTTTTCACGGTAATATTGTATCCCTTTTCATAAGGTTTTCTTTTATTCTTTAGGCTCGACTCCCGCCCATTTAGCTGTCCAAAATGCGATGTAAGCTGTAAACTAAAAGTTTACCCACTAATTTCCATATTCTCAACAGTTAATTCACGACCCTTAATAGTATATTTCATCACTAGGGCCAAAAGTTAAGCTTTTCGATACGAGCTCAAGTTTAACGACCAAGGCAAAGCCGAGGTCGGGAAATGAGCGAGGACTTGTTTACCTTTCAAAGTTGGCCCATAAACGGCTTCCATCTTGTTCTTGCTATTTAAAACACTCAGTTGTTGCAGATGTATTCAACTATTGCCTCTTACCTTTATGTTAGTGTTAGGTTAGAATAACTATTACGATTGATATATAGAACGCTGTGGACTATCATTACACCGACAACAATGCAAAAATGAATTACAATCGATAAAATAAGCGACTACGACTCTCGATATAATCGATTACTTATAATCGACGTACACAAGTTTGCAGTTTTTCTACTTGATATAAACGACAAAAACGAACAGCTGATGACCTCGACACCAGCTGATTCTTTTTCGCCCTAGGGATAAAAATAACTACTTTAGCCCCGTAACGCATGTATTGAGAACAGCCTTTTTCGAAGCAGTACAACAATACCCCCGTCACAGCAAACCTGCACACTCAGCGAATTTCCAATGGAGATATAAATGTCTTAATACTACATAAAGCCACTTACCAAGTTTCATAAAAATGTATTCACAAATAAGCGATATATACAATTTTAATTATTCTCCATAAGAATAACATTGGGCTGAGTACGCAGGTTTGCTGCAACAAGGAACACAAAAAATGGGTTTTTATGCTAAAGTCAATATAACTCAACTAGGTGAAGTCGTATACCAGTTTTTATTCATTTATGTTCATAATTAAGGGAGACAGAGCATTTAATTATTATCCATAAGAATAACATAAGGGCTGAGTACGCAGGTTTGCTGCTACGGGAGGATTATGCAAAAACATTTCTTTGGAGCAAATATCAATAGACCTCAACGAGATGAAGCTGTATAACAAGTTTCGTCAGTATACGTTCATAAATAAGCGAGATAAAAAAATTGTCTTTACCTCCATAAGAATAACATTAGACAACGTACTGTGTTTAGTACTTTCAATATCTCGGTAACCAATTGACGTAGAGGAATGATCGAAATACCAAATTGTGTGTTTTTTTAAGCTGAATCGAATGGTGTAAACTAAAATTTGACTTTTTCAAACATTATATGTAAAGAATTCAAAAAACCCATTTTTGGGGTACAAAACCCCCCCAAAATACCCATTCGGATAGGTCGATCTGTCTGGTTTTCGAACTTTAAGTCATAAATGCTGCTTTACATATTTATACCAAATTTCGTCAAAATCGGATCATTTTTACGAGAGTTATCGTGCTCTCGGACACACACATATATATATATATATATATATATATATATATATATATAGTATCGAACGAATGGTGTTTTTGGGGTCTGGGGACCTCAAACCGAAAAGTTATCATGGTTCCGGGCCTAGGTCTTACCATGCCGACTACGGTAATAGCTTCTTCCCTATAGGGGAAATTCGCTAAAAAAGAGTTTAAATGAAGGAAGGGTGAACAACCACTTAGTTTCATAAAGAGAAGTTGATTTCCTCTGCAAACTAGC
Organism: Allygus modestus; assembly: GCA_963675035.1. NCBI lineage: Eukaryota > Metazoa > Arthropoda > Insecta > Hemiptera > Cicadellidae > Allygus > Allygus modestus. The sequence goes on along the minus strand of OY776114.1, from coordinate 7,448,315 downwards.
TATGTGAATTGACGTGTAGTTTTCACTTTTACATTATGCCGTTATTTTAGTTTAGTATATCGTGAATATTTTTTACAACAAAATATTCTATTTTATTTAATGGTCGTTGTTTTAAAATCATGATTAACGATTTAGTTTTTACGTTTAATGGTAAATTTACACCTTGATTTGTTGACTGTTACTTTATTTCTGTCAAAAATCTTGGCATTATAGTTAGCAGTACGTTAACACATGGACTGATCAGGTAGTAATTATCTGTATTGATATATTTGCTACTTTGCATTCACTGAAACGGGCATCGTTGCCTTTCACACAATCAATTAAAGCTAAACTAGTTAGGACACTTGTTTTCCCTTTATTCGATACCCACTCGCCAGTGTAAAGAACCTTTGTGGTTTCATTAGCAAATTTGTTAAAAAGGGCTCAAAATAATATTAATTATAATACATGTGTTAAATAATTAGAAGCTTACAATTAAAGTTGTTTTATAGGAAAATAAACTACAACTTCATTAATAACAAAAACTACACAATTTAACCTTTTTCACAGTTTTAACGAATTTCAGTGTTTCTAAAAGTGATAGATGATAATTTTTCGTTAAACAAATAATTAAAATAACTTTATTATTAGGCTAAAGTTGGTTTACTAAATTTATTTATTTTGGAAATTATAGTTTTAAAACCTGTATTTCTTTTATTTAATTCATTTTTGTACTTGGGCCTAATGTGGTTGCATATAGTAACATGGGTTTTATAGCCCTACTTATGTAACGCAAAACAATTTAATCAAATAAAACCTCCCTCTCCCTCTCCCCCTTTCCACCCCCTGCCATGCTATGGCTACGTGACCCACGCGTAGGGGATGACCCCCTCTACGTCACGTCTGGCTTCTGACACTGATAATGACGCCCCTGACACGTGATGCGAGCCTGTCTTCCACCCCCTGCCATGCTCAGGGTACGTGACCCACACGTAGGGGATGACCCCCTCTGCGTCACGTCTGGCTTCTGACACTGAGAATGACGTTACTGACACGTGATGCGAGCCTCTCTTCCATCCCCGATGTTACTTCATGGCCTTGTCGATTACTATACATACATAGTAATCGCAAAGCACCCGTTAATTGCAACGGTGAGAAAATAAAAAATTGGCAAATTACATAAATACTAGTTGTTGCCCGTCGATACTCGACGGATTCAGCTCCATTCGTGTTGAGTGGAGCGCTAGGCAGATGGTGCGAAACATGTATAAAATTAACTTTTTAAACTGCTATTTCCTTCCAATTATTTTTCTTGTAGCAAATTTTAAGAAGAAAAAGTGGATTTAACAATCAGTGAAACTAACTAATATTTTTTACACATAATCTAATCTTTTGGAATATCAATACAGATAAGAAATAAATGAGAAAAAACCATTATCTTGCATAAAAACACTGTATTTTCCTTTATAAATAATAATAGCTTCTAAGTGTACAAAAAAACAATATACGGTAGTGAAACTACCTTACTATGCATACATATATATTCTTTAGTATTTTATAAACATAACAATTTAATTGTTTACTTAGGCCTAAACCTTAGTAGCCTAATGAAAGCGTTCTATTAGGTTCAAAAACATAAGAAATAAGTAGGCCTACAACTATCAATTTGTATCGGATAAATGGTTTTAAAATGTTCAAGACATTGCCTTTTGAGAATTTGCAAAGGCCTATAAATATTGTAATCCCTATAGTTTACCTAAAAATACCCCCGTAGCAGCAAACCTGCATACTCAGCGAATTTCCAACATATTAATTTATCTTAATACCACATAAAGCCACATACCAAGTTTTATCAATATACATTCATAAATAAACGATTTATGACATTTTAATTATTCTCCATAAGAATAACAAGGCGGCTGAGTATGCAGGTTTGCTGAAATAAGGAACACTAAAAATGGGCTTTTATACAAATATCAATATAACTCAACTAGGTAAAGCCACATACCAAGTTCTATTAATTTATGTTCATAATTAAAGGAGATAACACGTTAGTTATTCTCTATAAGAATAACATGGGGCTGAGTATGCAGGTTTGCTGCTACGGGAACTATCGGGCAAAAAATGGGTTTTTGTGCAAATATCAATATACCACAATGAAATGAAGCAATATACCAAGTTTCGTCAGGATAAAATGTTAAATAAGCGAGATATAAAATTTTTCTTATCCTCCATAAGAATAACATTGGACAACGTACTGTGTTTAGCACTTTCAATATCTCAGTAACCAATTGACGTAGAGCAATGTTTAAAACATCAAATTGTGCGTATTTTTAAGCGGCCTCCAATGGGAAAAAATAAAATTTTACTTTTTCCAAAATCGTATGTAAAAAACTCAAAAAATCCATTTTTAGGGTACAAAACCCCCCGAAAATACCCCTTCGGATAAGTCGATCCGTCTGGTTTTCGAACTTAAAGTCATAAATGCTGCTTTACACGTTTGTACCAAATTTCATCAAAATTGGACCTTTTTTACGAGAGTTCTCGCACCCACGGACACACACACACACATATATATATATATATATATATATATACAGTTTCGAACGAATGGTGTTTTTGGGGTCTGGGGACCTCAAAACGAAAAGTTATCATGGTCCCGGGCCTAGGTCTTACCATGCCGACTACGGTAATAGCTTCTTCCCTATAGGGGAAATTCGCTAATAAATGTCGGTATTATTAGTAAAAAACCCCCGTAGCAGCAAACCTGCGTACTCAGCGAATTTTCAATGCATATATATGAATCTTAGTACCACATAAAGCCACATACCAAGTTTCATCAATATACATTCATAAATAAACGATTTGTGACATTTTAATTATTCTCCATAAGAATAACATGGCGGCTGAGTATGCAGGTTTGCTGAAGGAAGGAAAACAAAAAATGGTGTTTTATACAAATATCAATATAACTCATTTAGGTAAAGCCACATGCCAAATTTCATTAATTTATTTTCATAATTAAGGGAGATAACACGTTACTTATTCTCCATAAGAATAGCATGGGGCTGAGTACGCAGGTTTGCTGCTACGGGAGCCTTTGGCAAAAAATTGTTTTTTGAGCAAATATCAATGGTCCACAACTAGAAGAAGTCGTATACCAAGTTTTGTCAGTATACGTTCATAAATAAGCGAGATATAAAATTTTTCTTTTCCTCCATAAGAATAACATTAGACAACGTACTGTGTTTAGCACTTTCAATATCTCGGTAACCAATTGACGTAGAGAAATGATAAAAATACCAAATTGTGTGTTTTTTTAAGCTGAATCCAATGGTAAAAACTAAAATTGGACTATTTCCAAAATTATATGTAACAAATTCAAAAAACCCATTTTTGGGGTACAAAACCCCCCCAAAATACCCCTTCGGATAAAGCGATCTGGCTGGTTTTCGAACTTAAAGTCATAAATGCTGCTTTACACGTTTATACCAAATTTCATCAAAATCGGATAATTTTTACGAGAGTTATCGTGCTCACGGACACATATATATATATATATATATATATATATATATATATATATATATATATATATATATATATATATATATATATATATATATACAGTTTCGAACGAATGGTGTTTTTGGGGTCTGGGGACCTCAAAACGAAAAGTTATCATGGTCCCGGGCTTAGGTCTTACCATGCCGACTGCGGTAATAGCTTCTTCCCTATAGGGGAAATTCGCTAAAAGAGCTTAATGACACCGTTTATAACCACGTTTCAAAACATGTTAGAGCGCTGGTTGGATTCGAACCCGGCTCGTCTGGTTTACGGAAGCTGACGTATGAAGCGGGAAAGTAAAGCATTACGACGTGACATCGGATCAATTGACTGTACTTGCTGAGTGGGATAATTCTATTTATTTCGATTATTTTCTTACACGCACAGGGTTGGGAGCACACGTCGAATTAAAACCGGCGCTTTAGTTCTTTAATATGCTCAAAAATGGTATTCAATATGAATGTAATCATTTATTTTAACTGACCCTTTACAATTTGCCATCGTAGTAATCATTTATACCATTAATGTTATTTCAATCAGCTGTTTTACATAATTAATTAACTTTAGGTATAGTACTAATCAACTTAACAATCTAAACATTTTTTTTTTAATTCACCAACTATAAAACTGTTAGTTTTTCTTTCCATTTAAAAGACAATACATAATAATTGTATACGTTTTTAGGTACTGGCCATGATAAACCAAATGTTTCTAGAGCGTTTTTCTTCTTCTGTTGTTAGACAAAATACATCGTGTCTTTACAATCAGCTGATTGAAGGACTGTAAAATAAAATCATTGCAAAGGTTTGGAAACGTAGATTTTTTAATTTAAAAAAGTAAGACAACGTAAAAGTAAATAAAATCTTTTAATATAGAAACGTTTAACTTTTATTTGGTACAAACTGCATGTAAATCGGTCTATTGGAAATCTCACACGAACTGTCCAAAGGATTGAAAAATTTAACTTTTTCCCCCATGTTAAATCTCCATTAGAAAAGTTTATTTTTCATTTTTGACCCATTTTTAACGATAATATTTTCAAAATTCAAATAAAACCTGCTAATATAGGACCGAAAATCTTTGTTTTGGGACAACCCGCATGTAAATCGACCCAGTAGAAGTCTCAGACGAACTGTCCAAAGGTTTTTTCCTTATGGCTTTAAATATATAGATAATAAGTCTAGATAGCATACCATCCTCGTGTTTAGCATATTCCACTTTTTGCAAGAGGCCGCGGGTTTGATTCCTGGGACACGTGTGAGAGGTTTGGAATGACGGCGATATTAGAAAATTAGACAATAAGAAATTGTGTTTTGTGAAGTAAAAAAAATACCGGGTTATAAAATATTTAACAAATATTTAAAATCTTTTAAGTTCTTTACGAACATGTACATGTTTCACTTAAAAAAATTTAATCACTTTGTAAAAGTTTCCTAGTAACCGAAAAATATTCTGTTTTATTCTTTATATATTTGTTTGAAATCCTATAAGGAAGATGACAATAAAACGTACGTACTTTAATACGAAAATATACTTTTTTAAACATGTTTTTATGCCATGACACGCATCAAATTACCATGATATACAAGTTGACTGGGAATAACTTCATCTATTAATTTTAGTTTTTAATTATATGTGTCCTTTGAGTACCATCAGTCATAATTTTTCAACAAAAATAATTTAATTTGTTCATATAAGATTCAAATAGAGACCGTGTCCCTACTTCAGGTCTAACTCACTTTGATCACCCGCCTTTTAATTTTTAACGGATTAACTCACCTTAGGACGAGTTGACGGCATTCTATTTCTGGTTCAGCCAAATAAATACAAAATCATTAAAACATAGTATAAAAGTTTAAAACTAATTTCCTTTCTTATAATGTTAATTTTAGTTTAGTTTTAAATTACTAATAAATTCACAGTGAGACACACAGTAAAGATCAGGGAAAGCTTAAGGTTAAAATAAAAATTGCCTGCAATGAACTCATAAAAATGGGTGAAGGAAAATCATATGACTTTAACCACTGCAAGTCATCTTTAAAATGTAACTGTAAGGACTTTAAATTGAGAGGTTTTAAGGGATATTTAGTTGCTTATTTAGATGCATTTAGTACTTATGAATTACATTAACAATACTTTGAGACTTAATTCAAGGCAATCCAGTTTATTAAGAATATTTTTATTCTCTTCAATAATTAATTAATCATTCATAAACTATTATATAATTACAACCAATTCAGAAGACACTTTGTACGTTTTAAGAATATTTATATAGTATCGATTTTTGTGAGTCACGGCAACGGGAAATTGAATCACATCAGTAAAATATTTAAAAATATTAAGCACCGTTGTTTAAATATTTATGTTTTGGGTTCTGAATTGTCTTTTAACACAGAAAAGCCTAAAATTAATTTGTATGTTAACCTTTCACTTCCATTACATTTACATCTAAAATGAGCCTTAGCAAGCCATATGTTTACATTTAAATATTATTAGTTCCTCCCTTCCTCCTTTAAGTTAAGGGTGCCCACGTTAAAGCTTAGCCTGATCAATGATTAATGACCTACTATTGTATTTAAAAACCGCTTAATAAAACTTAAAACTTAATAAAATATAATTGCATGGACACTAGGCACATATTATGAAACGAAAATATATGTTATATTCAAATCAATATTTTATAAAAGATAGCATAGTCAGTAGTGGGGGGTTGCGGCTTTTGCGCCGGAAGTGACGTCACATCCGGTCAGTGACCGGATGCGCTGAGTGAATAAATACGTCATCTGAGGCTGAGCTAGTGACGTAGGTGGTTTTGTGACGTAATGATTGAAAGTTTAAAGTTCAAGGTCACGGGGAGGGTGTTTTAAAAAAGTACTACCTCGCACGCGTAAAATCCAATTGTGATTCGATAGTTTAATCGATATAAAATATTGATTAAACTATCGAATCACAATCGAATGATACGAGTGCGAGGTAGTACTATTACAAATATTACTTTATTTACAATAATTCATGTTTACAATAGTTCCCCATTGTTCGTTGTCATCGATGTTGTTGATCCGGACGAGTTGCGGCCATCACTTCGCTTTCTGATGAAAGACGGTAGATACTTCGATCCCTGCGCAGAGTCCATGTTGTTTTTTGATGCGTAAAGTTCCAAAGATAAATCGTAACCGGACGCAATGAGAAGTCTTAACTCTTCATTAAAAACCTCGAGGTCTTGGAAAGTCGCCAGATGAATAGAGTCATAATGAATACACCTAATTTTAATGGACATTTTAATACAATGTTTTACGTTTGTGAAGAGCACTCGATGTTCACCAGTCGAGAGCCGGAGGTGTACTGACTATTCGCTAGCTAGCGTTCTGGTATCAAACAAAATGGTGGGGCGGAGAAGATGGCGGACAGCAGATGGCAGGCGGCAGGTGGCAGCTGGTTGCTACTACATTCGCCGCCACAGTAATGCAATCCTTCGGCGTAATTCTTGTAGTTTATCTTGTCGGTTCATTTGATACGTTTTACATCTACATATGCAATAGCTGAAACACTTGCACTTACGACAAGCTTTCCCGTCAACTTGATCGCCTGGTATTTTAAAACATTGTAACTCGCAACAATATGTCTTCAAATTGTTATCGAAAAATAAATTTTTCATAGGTGACACCGACATGTTAGCTGCAGCGTGTGTTAGACAAGACTGAGACTAACTTCACTGCTCCCTCTCTTTTATACCTCTTCATAAGTTAACCCTGAATGAAAGTTCAAGGTCATCCATTTGAATTTAAAAAAAAGCAACACAGCAGTATATAAAATAATATACTGCTGTGTTGCTGTTTTTATTTATTTTTTTATTTTATTTTATTTTTTATTTTTTTTATTTTCTTTATTAAACAAACATCTTACAATACAATAAACTTAAGTTTAACATTGATAACTAGAAATACAAACAATAAAATACAAACAGAGACATTATGTACAAGGATGCGTGATGTGCAGAGTGAGTTCCGTCGAGTTGTTGCCGCTTACACCGTGTGATACCAAATACAACGTCCCCGGTTGAATATCTCGCAAATCTTCATTTTGTAGCAGTTGAACAAATCGTTTTGGAAGAAATACTTGAAAATTCGGCTCATCTCCTGGAGAGAAAGGTCCTTCGCTCAATGAAACTAAAATTGCTTCTCCATGTGTGGTTTCCACTTTCTTGATGTTATGAATAATGTAGTGTTTTTGTTCTTTTAGTTCTGAACACTTTTTAGTTAGCAGAAGGTCGGATTTTGAATGAGTGTTGAATTGATCAACCAGTGTTTGTAGAAACTGTTGTGATGTCATCTTCGTCAGTGGTGGTTGTGGTGTCTTCTGTGATGTTGCCTCTTCGGAGTCTCGAATAATACTCGTGCCGGAGCGGTGTTGGCTCCTCGTATTTATAGGCCCCGCTACCCCCACCACATTTCTGCGTTTGTTCCAAGTAAGCAGCCAAACGATATGCGTTGTGCAATGCGCAGTTTAATTGTCCGTGTTTAGGATCTTTTGCAGCAACACAAATATTACCGAGATTAATGTTAAAGTCCTTACCGATGGTTATATCGAAAACATCACCGTGCGTGTACTTTTGTATCCAGTTCCTTTTTTCTAATCCTCTTGTGTATATATGTGAATATTCTTTGCAAAAGTTAAACATAATACTGTGCAGATTACTGTAGCTTATAAATCCTTCATACCAATGTATGTGATGAAAGTAGTTTGTTATCCATTTGTTTGTACTTTTTGCTTTGGCGTTAAGGTTGTTAAAAGAAAAAGGAGCTTCAAACGTGAATGGGTAAACTACAAATGTAAGCAAGTCTAAAATTACTAATTCCTTGATAATAAACCTATCATCATTATTTCGAAATGCTTGAAATTCTATTACACAAGGCTTTACACTCACTTCTTCATCCCCTCCGCTCATCATGGCACCTAGCGATCAACTAAACTGTTTTCCACACCACGGTAGGTTAAATACCAGGCCGTACAGTTGCAGGCGCGTTGGTGTATATTTAACGTGGGCACCGTCCCCAATAGGCCTACCCCACGTGTGTTCTTCTTTACTAAGTCAAACTTTAGTCTTTTTTAACTTCTTCTTCTTGTGTTTCGTTTTCTTCTTCTTCTTGTTTCTCCGTTTCTTCTTCCTGTGTTGTTTCTTCTGTAGCTTCTGTAGCGATTTCTACAAGTGGTTCAAAATCCTTTAACTTTCTCCACATGCAAACTTCATGAGGTATTCTATTAAAAATAGATGTATCCACAGGTCCGTACACGATGGTGCTATCAGGTTGTTTTTCCAAAGTATCGACCAAATATTCTTTAATAATAGCGCTTGCAAATACCAACTGTCTCATGTACCTTGTAATAGGTTCTGTTGCGTAGTTTAAAACGTAGAATTCTTCACGTGACAGTAGAATCTTATTTTCATGTTGAGTCAAGTCTCTAATTCGCACTTGTAGTTGTCCACGATGTTTAACAATATCGATTTCATTGTCACAATCCAAAAGTCGAATATGTGTTTTCCTTCCACACAAACTGTTAGTTAAATAACATTCTATTAAATGTACATGTTTCAAAAATGACTCCCAAGCATTTTGCGAAAATAAAACCTTTTTTGTTCCATGGTGTAGTATTACTGTAGGGGAATAATCCAATGACTTCATCAATCCAACTGATACACTTTTACTGATGCATGCTGAGATGGGGTAAAAGATTCGCAAAAAAACTTCAGTTAAAATGTGAGGAGGAATATTTTCTTCAACTTTCTTCTTCCTCTTTGGTACTACCTTTGATGGGTCTGCATTACTTTCCTCCTCTCTATCTCTTTTACCAAACTTTAAAAATGCAGTTATTTCCTTGATGATTTCTTCTTCACTAGTATTATCACGTTCCAATAACGGTGCTACCTCTGCATCACCTTGTACAACAGATGGAGAACTCATTTTGTAGAAGATGTTGCCCATGCGACGATAGACGATCAACTGAAGACCTGCATTGTTGCTCCGCTATTTATAGGTTAGCGACAGTGGCGGTGCCGGTGGTGGTACAACGTTTTACAATACCGTCTTTACGATACCAGTCAACGGTGTGTATGTAACAATTTTATCGTGCAAAATTAAACAATACGCAGATGTATTTGCAGGTACGTTTTCTTGAAATTCCATTTCTATTTTTATATCAACACTAGACGATTTTACAGATTCGTTTTGTTTGGAGCAATCAATTACAACAATCGGAGCTTTCGATTCAAACTGTACGGGAGATAGTAGAGGTGTGTTTGTTTTGCCGTAATATGAATTTTGGAACCTAGCGTACATATCGTATAAAACACTGTACCTTTTTTTATCAAAAGAGATATTAAAGTTGTCGTAGGGAAAGAATTGTGAATTCAGGAACACTTTACAGTTTGTTAATTTACAATGGTCAAATTCACCAGCATTTTCAGTTAATATACTTTTTTTCTTTGTTTGTAATCCAAAGATTACATATCTCGCTTTTTCCAAATGAGTAGAAGTTTTTACAGTCCATGTATGCCGTTGTGTTGAAGGTAAAACGGGGTATTCATGAAACTCCCAGCTTCTGAATGGTATTACAATGTCTCGATCTGATTTTAACTTTCTTAATAATGTAATCCTGTGTTCATCATTTAGTCGCACATGTGGTACTCTCCAAACAATCTTGTCTAATGTTAGTTTCCAGTCTAAATTGGCTTCAGTTGTTCCAGCAGATGCTTTAATAATATCATTATCGTTTGATGACCTTAATAAAACTAGTTCTTGTTTTACATTTATTATTATTCTTCTGTAATCTTCAGCAAATCCTAAAAGTAATCTTAAAGGTACGTAAAAATCAAAGTTTCCCGAAGCGTCAGGAGTAATTATACTTTTGTCTGGTGCAACCCATCCTGCAACAGCTAACAGATTCTTCTCATTTGGTGTTAAAGACGCTAATCCTTTTAATGTACTGGAAATTCCAACCTTTTTTGTTGAATCGACTGTAACTCCTGAAATTTCATATCTAATCTCGTCAAACAAAAATGCCATAGGATTATTTATGAACGGAACAGTGGTTCCAACAGTACCGTCAGCTTTTGTTACTTTTCCTTCAATATATAAATAACTTTCGCATGGAAGAGTATAAATGTCTTGTTGTTGTATAGGAATCCTAATTTCATCGTTATTGTTTAATTTGGACGAAGCGTAAGGGTTGTGCGTGTGATATTCCTTTTCCCATAAGGTCTCGTCGAATGTTGGGCCCTGCGCTATATCCAGTATATCCATTGTTAATGACCTTTAATCCAATTTCTTCTAGAAAACGAATGTTGTCACTTGTTAATCCTTCTACAGCTGATGAGCTACTGACCTCTTTGCTGGTTGGCTCTCTCTTTTTAAATGATAACCCCATTATCTAAGCGGATGATTTTATATGTATTCTTACAGTAATAGCTTCTCCTCGAAAGTCAATAAGGTTTCCGTCTTGATCCACTATGTTCAGCACGATGTCTGAAATGAAACTGGTGTTTAACGGTAGGTACACAAGGTTTTGAGGCTTTTCTACTATCTTGAAACCCGGTGGGACTGATGGGTAGAATGTGTGTAATATATGCCGATTTTCTCCATCTCTGTAGGATCCTTGTATAATGTTACATGTAATGTCTATGCTGTTTACTTTGATGATCGTCACAGTTCTATTCCCAGAATAAGTTGTATTAGGTTCTAATACCTTTGTTTCCTTAGAAAACCCCAATAAACTACCAATTGAACGTTCTTGGCCAAAATCAATATAATACTTAGAAGTAATTTCGGCTTTCATTGTATTGTTATTGCCTTTTATCGTTATATTTTCTTTTCCCATATGTTTTTGTATAACTTCATTTATATTATCAATTTCATAAGCTCCTGTTGGTAAACTGAATTCTTCCAAAGCTGAATATTTTCCTTTATTATCTTTTGTCTTGTAATAATGTATTTTGTTATTAATTCCTTCACTAACGTTTGGAATAGAGTTATATGTTGTTAAATCCAATAATGCGGCTTCCCATAGTCTTCCTTTTTGCAAACGTAGCGCTGGAAACAGAATACTGCGCAAAGTACATGAGTTACCGGTTAATGACACTGTATACGAAGACATCTTAAAGTTGACTAACACTTTTAGCTAAAAAGTCTAAACATAAATGACCGCAAATGGATGTATCATCAGGTTGTTTTCTTGTATAATTGTAAAAAACATTTTCTGCCGCACGAAAGTATTGTTGAAGTTCTTTCGGTGGTGGAAGGTTTCCAAAACTATCGAAATAATAAATCGTTTCACCAAGTTTCTTGTAACACACCCAATGAGTGCCTAATCCTTCACTATTATCCAAATTTACTATACCAGTCTCATTTTTCCACATTTTAACCGGTAATTCATCTTTCATAAATACTCCTCTAAAAAATGGGATTTTCAAACAAGAAGCATATGTAATCAGTTCTTCATTGGTTAATTCTTTGTTTTTAATTATTAATTGCTCTTTCTTATTTAATACACACGATACGGTCTTAGGTATAGTCCTCCTCCCTTTTTTATCATTGACCATATTGTTGGTTTCTTTTTACCTTTACCACTAGTAGATCGACGTTTTCTTCTGATATTACCTCCTTGTTTCTTAGCGGGTCTTTTCCCACGCCTTCTTCTCTTTCCTCCTCCAAACGTAGTTTTTGCTTTCATTGCTGCTGTTACTGCTAAAGACGATGCTTTTTCACCAATACTCGCGTCACTAGATTTTACTCTTTGCCAAGCTTTCTCAGAAAGTGCTCTATCTGCTATTGATCTATTTTTTGTATCACCAAATTTGGAATACGCTATATCGTGCTGTTTACAAGCCTGATCAAGCTTATTTATTCCAGGATCTCCTCTAGCAAGCCGTTTCTCTAATTTGGTTCCAGGACCACAATATTGATATCCTCCAGGTAAATGTAATTCCACAGGTAATAAATCAATCGCCTTGTTAACTATAGCTCCAACCGGTTTACTTAATAGAGAAAATGCTGTTGATGCTATTCCCCTTCCTCTCTGTAATCTCTCTCGATTATGACTGATGCGTTTAGCCCTCGGCATGACTATTTATAGCCAAACTTACAGTCAGTAGGTGCACTCTATAAATGTTTTACAATGAATGTAATATTAGTCTTGGCTTCTTGTATTATATATACTGTTTAAAATCCATTTATTATATAGAAATGGATTAATTAATTAAATGTAGACATAATAAATAAAAGTAGTAAAAATAGAAATAAGGTGTAATTGAAGATGTTTCAAATGTTTCTCCGCTGGTGATGGTATCGTTGTTTTCGGTAAAATGAATAAAATCTAAATAGTTGTCATGTTCCCTTAGAAACTTGCCACTTAATCGTTGGTAATTAAATAACACATTCCAGTCTAGTTTATCTTTAAAATTGTCAATGTAATTTTCAGAGAGATTTTGATATTTACTTATTACTTCCCAACAGTTATTAAAATTTGATGTCATCTCTACAAGGAAGTTTTCTGAAAACTGTTGTCTTTGTAAAATATGAATCCAGTTAACTCTGTGAAAATAAATTCTTAACATAGTCATTGTGAAGAGGTAGTGTATGGAAAGTTGTTCCCAATCCATATATCTATCAAACCGATGAACAAAACCATCTGTCAGCACTCCTTGGGGAAATCTCGGCTCTTGAGATATTAAACTCCACGCAGTAATATTGGATTCCATCATTCTCTCTGTATCATCTCTCGAATATAACTGATGCTTTATCCCTTATCATGGGTATTTAAATTCTTTTTTCTCTTATATAATCTTCATCGTTTTCTGTTGGTTCATTAATCACATTCACTTTATCCCCCTTTCCTAATGTCTTGACTTTAGAAGGCTCAGACGGTTTATCTAATTGATTAGGTTTTTCTGGATTGTGTATCTTTTTCCAGTCTAAATAATTGTGGCTGTCAACATCTGAAGCTACAGCTCTTCCTGAAGCCCGATGGATATAATTAAATAAAGCTGCACCAAACCTTTCCATATGTTTTTCATATTCTGTAGTCCATTTCTTGTGTACTATATCAAATATTTTCTTATTTACAGCGTCTCCATCCTGCTCACAATCACCTACATTTGACAATTTTAATTTTTTTACATCATAGCTTGTATCAGTTTCATTCTTTTTGTAAATCGTTAACAATTTTAAAGTCGCTAAATTTACTGCTTCACCATCATAAATGGGATGTTTTATATTGCTTAACCTTTTACCGGAAAATCCCCAATGGTCTTCGTGTACAATCGGGGTTCTTTTATCCATGTATTGTACCGTAACCGCATCAGAAGACAAAAGCGGATCACCAACATTTTGAATTACTTTTCCTTCAAAATTATAATTACCATCAGGTGTTAACGGAAACCCAGCTCTTTTTTCACTATATCCAGATTTTACTCCAAACTCGGAATACCGTCCAAACTTGTCCACACTCATGATGTAACTGAATCGCTATCGTTTAGGTTCTTACTATATATATATATATATATATATATATATATATATATATACGTCTACTGAACAATTATTTCTCGTTTTCGCAGTTCATCAACCAAAGCTACCCATTCGTTTTCTAAACCAGTGTGCCCGGCTTCCATAGCTTCATGTAATAACCTCATTCGATCAACTAACTTATTTATATCGTTGTAATATATTATATTGGTTTTATACAAATTTTTTAATAATCCCCTTCCAGATGTAGTAGGATCAGTTGTTTTTCTTTTTTTATGCAAAACATTTAATTCAGCAGAAGATAAAGCTCTTCTTTTAATTGGAGCTTTATTTGATTTCGAGGGGAAAAGACTAGATATAATGTTTGTGTATTTTATTGACCTGTTTCTATGAATAGGTAGTTCTTTGGAATATTTTTTTCTATGTGCATTTGTATACTCTAGTATATTTTTAAACAATTGTAAATCCTTTTTAGTATATTTACCAGGATTATTTTTAAAGATGAGTTCAAACAAACCTGTTGTACCTTTATATTTCTTATCACCAATAACTATATCATCATTTTCGTTTATATCTAACTTTCTATCTCCAATCATTAATCCTTTATCCTCTATTCTAGCTCCATATGTATGATAATTTCGATTAGCATGTGTGCCATGTAACATTTTTAATGTATATTTTCTTCCAAGTGTTCCTTTAAACATAATATCTGTGCCTAATTTGCTTAAGTTGGATGGGTTGATATCCTCTTCTTCTGCTCTTGTATCTTCCGCACTTGTATCTTCTGTACTTGTATCTCCTGCAATGTTCTTTTCCCTTAAATCTCCTATATCTCCGCTTTCTTCATACTCGTCGCTTTCTTCAGATGTTTGTAACTGGTCAGAACTTTCATCATTCTGAAATTCTTCTTCATATTTGGAAATTGGTAGCATTTTGTCTCCTTCGAAGCGAATTGAAGGTCTTTCCATATTTTGTGCTAATCGCTTTAAAGGTTCAGTAACAGGTTTGAATGTTGTTTCTAAAAATTGCTCTCTTTCATTTATACCTGATTTTAAAGCTCGGTTTTTTTGTCTAATAGAATCACTAAGTGATTTTATTTCCTTTAATAGCTTTTCCTGGTTAACCATCTTCACACCTTGACGACTTGTACAGTAATACCGCTAATCAGTGTATTAAAACGAATTTATCAAAACCTATTCTATAACGACCATCTTTTATAGCTTGATCTTTCATAATAACCAAAAATCCATACTTTTCCGCCCATGCTTTTCCGCAAAGCTCTTTAAACTTTTCAAATGGCATATCCGCATTCACATGATCGTTATATATATGTTTTAGGTTAGTATCATCTTGTTTGAATACAATTAGAATATTTGCATTATCTCTGATAAGTTGTTTTGGGATTTTGCTATAAGTTTGTCCTATATATATGCTGTCGATGTTATTATGTCTTCCCATGGCAAAGTAGTTTCTAATAGTATCCTGATTTTCACAAGATACATCGTCAAATATAAATACAGAATACGGTTTCGCTTCGTTTGGTTGCATAATGCTATCACTAGCGTTAAATTTGTAAAAATTAACATCAGACACATCAGATAGGATTTTATCCAGCAATTGATACTTTGGTTGATGTAGAGACTTTGAAAAAATATATAGGTTACTAAACCTTAATCCCTGCGGATTAGTGATCAAATTAAAGACAACATTGGTCTTTCCACAGTTTGAGGGGCCACTTACTATACATCGAACAGTGTTTGGAAGTAAACTACCGTGTTTACCATTGTTGATTTTAACGTTATCCACAGTTAAATCATCTATGTTATTAATATTGAATCGATCTTTATGGTGAATAATCTCCATCCTGCTCAAAGGTTAACGATGAAATGAGTTGCTTGTATTAAACCAAGTCCTTTATAGGTATCCATGAATCCTCAGTTTTGTTAAACCCTAACCACCGCACTTTAACTGCGTCCTTTTTTCTTTGTAACACTTTTTCAACAAGATATACATCACCTACTGTTGACTTTAACATTTCATGTCCATAAAATGCACCTTGCAACAAATCTCCTTTGTTATCTTTTAGGATATACGTTTCAGGTACAGTCGGTTGCACTTTATACACTGTAAAAACTTCATTCGTCCAATTGGGAAGGTATTTTTTGGTAAACACTCCCTTATATTTACTAATCCGTACTTTATCACTTACATTAAATTTTCTTGGCTGCATTTTTTCTACTTTAGGCTTTGTATTTTTCTTTATGCGTTTTAATACATCTTTTGCATTTCTTCTATTTACTTTGTTAGGTTTCATACCAATAGTTCTATGAAACCTGTTGTTATAATCATTTATTAATTGTGGTAAAACATCATACCATACGTAAGAACCTCTTTTTGAAAATTGTTTATACAGTGCTCCTTTCAAGGTTCTATTGAATCTTTCTACAATAGCTGATTTTTTCTCTGAATTTGTAGAATAATGATTTATTTTATATTTATTCATTAACTGTGCAAAGTTTGTATTAAAGTATTCTGTTCCATCATCAGTTTGTAAATGTTTAATTTTGTTTTTATCTCTTTTTATGGCTATTTCCATGGCTTCTGTTACGCTTTTACCAGTCTTGTCCTTTAGAGGCAAAGCGTCTGCAACTTTTGTAAAACAATTAATAATTGTGAGTATATATTTAAATCCTTTGTTTATTCTGCTATGCGGTCGCATTTCAATTAGATCCGCTTGATATAGATCATTTATCCCTTTTATAACAGTATTTCTTCTTGGAAACTTTATTCTTGCAGGTTTGTGTAGTTCATTAATAATCTTCTCCTTCAGGTCTGACATGATGGTTTCACGAAGGCAGCTGATATGGTATTAAATATTCTTTGGTATAAATCTGCTTATATATATATATATATATATATATATATATAGTTCAAGGTCATTTAAAACTTGTGTAAAAAAAGGGGAAACACAGCTTAACATTGCTGTGTTTCCCCTTTTTTTACGGAAAGGAAAAGGATAAAGGATCTAGGACGATGAAAAGGTTACTCGTCAATAGGGTTGAGGGAGTAGTGGCCGAATGGTAATGTGTTGATTTTGTCTGGAAGTGTTTGTCTTTTGTCGTCATTACAGGATAGCGCCTTTTTAACTTCAGTCACGCTGTACAGCTGATGGTTAAAACTTCTGATGGTGTTGAATTTAGCTGTAATGATGTTATCCTCAAATAAGCATTGCTTGTAGTGTTCAAAATGCACTTTCTTCTTTAAATATAAACTCTTTACACCTTTAGCTTTCTTAATATAGCTATTCTTCTTTTCTTCTTCTTCTTCTTTTTCATTATAGAGTTTCAAAGAATATAGTTTAGACATCAATGCAACAATCTCTTCAAGCAGAACACCATTAGCCTCATCCTTGAATTTACCTAGTACTTTTTTGTGTCTGTCATTGTCGTAGTTTGGATGATCTTTTGGATAATCGGAGAAATCAAAGTCGTTCTTGTAAATAAATGTACGCAAATCTTTATACATGTCCAATGTTACTATGCGATATATGAAAGCGTCAGTGTCCATATATGTAATAGATATATTTTCTCTTCCGTAGAACGCCACCATTTTGTTGTAGTGAAAATCGTACATGTGTGTTTTTGAGATGTCCAAGATTGACATGCCTATATACAAAGGACGATCCATCTTCACACTCGTCTTCTTCATGGACACTGCTACAAGTTTTTCATTAATAATTATAGATGTTCCAAAATTTGGCTGCTGTACTAGTTTCTGTAATTTTTTTGCGTCGGTAACAAGTTTAACATTTTTATGTCTTCTTTTGTTTTCCAATGTTTTTCCAAATATCGCATTATTCATTAATTTAAAGAAATCTTTTTGAAAGTCTGATGTAGCTGCTGCTCTTCTGATGGTATTTGAATCAATGTAGGGTTTCAACCAGCATGATTGAGAAAATTCCAAAACTCTATTAATTTTTGTTAGACGTAGTCCTAATTCGATAGCTTGTTGAACCACCCAAAAGTGAGCCACGTAGCGTTGTTTATTATTTAATGTCATCATTAATTTGGGGTGTTTTCCAATTGGTGAAATTTCTGTTTTAGCAAGAAGTGGAAGGTCATAATGAAGATCATGTAAATTTTCTGGGTATTCAAAATCGCAATCCAAAATATATCCAGTGTCACCATGTTTCGGAATTTGTAAAATATCGCCAATAGAGTCGGGATTAATCCATTTAAAGTTATCAAAAGGAAGTGGGTTTGACATTGCCCATCCGTACAGGTTATTTGCATCGAAATATCCTAAATAGGTTTACGGTTTGGTTTCATCGTAATCGGGTTGGTATTTGTTGTTGGCTTTGACATGTCTGGTAACACTTTGGGTCAATCCGCCTCTTACTCCAGCTTCAACCATTAAAACCATGTCAATGTCTGTTAAAAGTTGGAGTTTGCATTTTGTTTCTTTTAACATGGCTTGCCAAGCTAATCCTGGTGAAGTATACGAATGTAGAGGGTCCAAACCGTATGCAGCAAAACAGGTGTTTCGGAATTCTTCCATTACATCACAAAGAAGAGTTACATCTAGTTTGACATAAAAGTCCGAGTAATCTCCTAAGGTCTTCATATCTAACTCGTTCCATACTCGACGTGCGTGTTGATAGTCCTCAAGTGATATTTCCGAATCATTAAGTTTGTTTTTGAATTTATCTGGTGTAGGAAGTGATTTTTCATCAAATCTATGCAGTCCGTCGATGTAATCATAGGGGAAGACTCCTTTTTGAAGAGCTAAATCCATTTTATCATTAGGCACAATTTTGCTTGTTTCAATCAAATCTTGTCTTCTTAAATTTTTAGTTAATTTTGCAAGGCTAAAAGGCATAAATCTGAATGAATCAACAAATCTTAGTTTTATTTTACCAACTTTTTTAGAGAAGCTTATAAATTTCTCCATGGTTGTTGCCAAGACATCTATTTCTCCATTATCTCTGCCTAATTCTGGGATTATAAAGTGGGAGTCGTATCCACTAAGATTATGTAAAACAACGGGGATAAAATTTGGAAGTTTGTAGTTTAGATTGCAAGAGTTACAGGCTGCACCTCTGTAAGCTCCTGTTAGATGGTCATGGTCTCGCACTTTACTGTTATCCAGTGTAAAAGTGTTAATACACAAATAACATGTTGTTGCTGAATCGTGTCGTTGAATTTCATCTTCAGTCATAGTAATCATCGGCACCATATTTCTGTACATTTCTTCAACTTTCCCAGCTATGTTATATAAGTCATTGACAAAGTTTCGAGCTGCTTCTTCACCGCGGTATATCTTCGGTGTTGTTGTTAATTCATATCTTCGCAAATGTTCTTCAGATAGTGTTGATTTTATCATTAAACAATAGCTGTTTGGTGTGTGCTGCTGGTATTTGCTTCTTCTTGTTACGTTTTCTTCTTGATGATCGAGCGGATGTAAAGACGCCTCAAAATCAGCATACACAACAACGGGTAAACGGTATTGTTGGATTACTTTGTCGAATTTTATCTGCGCTCTGCTAGGATGTGGCAATTTAATTCTTACTTCATAGTTTCCATTACATAACCGTTGGTGTTCTACTAGCCAATCTGACCCTCCCCTTCTTAGTTCTTTGTTCACGTGACAAAAACATCTTTTGCAAATTGTCATCTTTTTTTTATGCTTAGATAATTGTTTAGAAACAAGACTTTCAAATTTTTTGATATACACAAAGTGTGAAATATCGCCTTTAGTAATCAATAACAAATCGGTATGATCTCTGCGCTCATTTGGTGTTATACGCAAGGGGTACACATTGTTTGACGAATCCAATCCGAATAGGTTGACAGAAGCTGAAGGATTTTGTTTCTCAAATTTTGAAACGTCTGTTATAGCAACAGGGTAAGTCATCCGTTGAAAATTATATCTATGTTGTACTTCTTCATAATAGTGACTTGGTCTTTCCGGATGAATTGTTACATATTTGGCCAACATAGCATATTTAAAACACTCAGTATCTTGGTTTTGTACGTTGACGCAGGATAAGGTATTTCTAATTTTTGTTGGTAAAGGGATGTAGCTACTTCCTCGAATTCCATAGCCATGTTTGTGTACTCTTAAGTCTAGCCCTGTGATGCTTAACAAACTCCATCCAGAGCCTCTTCCTTCATGTTCTTGTATTTTTGTCATTAGCTCTTCAAAACATTCAGACACGATTAAATCAATATCTGACGAAAACATAACAGTTCGGTTTTTTGTTAAAAACCCTCTCGGTGAAGTTTCATTTTGAATGTTTGTAAATAAACCATCTAGTAATAGACCAAATTTGATAAAATTTAATCTTTTTAATTCATTTTGCAAAGTTTTAATTACCAATCCTTTTGAGTTATTTAAAAACTCTTCGAGTTGTAATTTTGCATTGACGATTTTGAAGTGGGTTACTACATTACCCGGAAGTGCTCGGGCATGTAGTTCAACATTTACTGATGTTGATGCTGAATGACGGTGAAGTGTAGATAGAGCATGCGTAGAAGTCGATGCAGCTGATGATGTTGAAGGACGATGAAGTGTAGACAGAGCAGGTGTAGAAGTCGATGCAGCTGATGATGATGAAGGACGGTGAAGTGTAAACAGAGCAGAGGTAGAAGTCGATGTTGATGGTGCATATTGAATAACACTTGGTCTGGAATGTTGGTGTTGAGCTAACATTCGATCTATTTCGTTCAATTCTTCTTCTTTATATTCTTCATCTTGGTTGTTGTTATGTTTTAGTTCCTTATGAATCATTAAAAGAAATTCATCCTTAAATGAAGACTTGCAGATATCGCAGCGATGCATAATTTAGGTGTGATCTCCACAAGGGTCAACACAATAATGAAAAACACTGCAAATGCCTCTATATTTATACGATAGCAAAGGTGGTGGGGGTAAGTATCAGGTTAAGTTTACTATTTTTTTTTACATTTTCTATTTACTATTGTAGCTGGAGGTTACAAAGTTCTATATTTTGGGTCAAGGTCATTGAACATATTTGCCAAAACGGGGAATAGGGCAGTAAATGATTTCATTTTAAACCATAAACTGATCTATTCCCCGCTCTGTATTTATCAAAGACAATTTTCTCCAACAGGAACATTTAATAGATTTTAAACTCGGATGTGAAATTGGATTGTACACAGTGCATCTCGATCAACTAAAAATTTCATAAAACAATAAGGATCTTCAGTTGTAGATTCATCTTTAACATATTCGATAGTCAACATTGCCGAACGAAGATCTTGTGGAATTACGTCGACTTTTATGAGTCGCCTTTCGAGTTCAAACCGTTTTGTTATTGTTGTAAGTTTTATCACATCATCGATATCGAGGAGGGGAAAGCTGTAACAAACGGAGTTTCCTGGTGGTTTCATCATGTCGATATGATAAATATACACTGTTGCATCGTCATTAAATAGACGTTCCCCCACCATTAAATGTATAAGTTACCCCCACTTTTTCAGTCATGTAAATAGGTCAAGGTCATACAACAATATTACCAAAACGGGGAATAGAGCAGTAAGTGATTCTCACTATAACCACAAACTGATCTATTCCCCGCTTTGTATTTAAAGTAAACTATTTGAAGACAATAAAAAATTATTCAGATTCTTCCGATGATAATGATGATGAGCTCATATCACTAAATAAGCGACGACAAACACTAAGGTTCCCTGTGACTGGATCTAGAACTACGTCATCGATATTAATACTGCTTGGAGGGGTTTCACTATCAACAAGGTCTATTTCCTCCAAACAGAGTAACTGATGATGAAATTCTGGTTCATTATCATCGTCGTCGTCGTCGTCGTCGTCGTCAGTCAACAGCTCCATCTCTCCAAGATATGGTTCACTGCTAGCAAACTCACTCAGTAGTTCAAGATCACTTAATAGTTCATCTTCCATCTCTGAATCGTCTTCATCTTCGTTTATATTTACTGGAATATTTTGAATCATTTCCAGTATAGTCTTCTTAGAAGGGAAAATGTTATCTCTGGGCGACATGATTCCAAGTAGCAGACTGATTTTACCACTAATACGAAACCACCTTTTATACTCGATTCCGGTGGTGGTGGGGGTAAGTGTTGAAAGTGCAAGTGGTAGGGAAGAGGTATTATTGTAACACATGTAAGTCCAGTAAGTGGGTCAAGGTTACCTTAATCTATTACCAGAACGGGGAATAGAGCAGTAAGTGATTCTTATTCAAACCACAAACTGATCTATTCCCCGTTCTGTATTCCCCCCCCCTTCGGCCTTGTATGTAGTTTATGAGGTTGTGTAATAAAGACACAGGATGTAGCCTTCTCGTAATAATTGGTCAATTTTGTTCTTCAAAGGGATTGGTTTTACATCTATTTTTACTTCTTCTGTTCCACGAATACCCAATCCTTTGACCTGAACATGTTCGTACTCCGTTAACAGTTGGTACACACGCTGGATAAAAGTTTCCGCTTTAGCAGTAGAGTCAATATAGTGGAGGTATACCATAATAGATGCGCTCTTGATGCAATTCACAACCAAAGTGATAATTGTCTCTGCAACGTCGCGCTTATATACCCGTCTTTTTTTTGCTTTAGTTAAAGGTTGTGATTAATATAGAATGTTATGTTAATGTTCCATCCCTTACCATATTGCCAAAGATTTTATATAACTTTCTACTATAGTTTGTTTTAAATGCTTCATCTTCACCACTATAAACTTCACCTGTCGGTCTCCACATGTACAATTCACAACTGACCTCTAAATCAAGATACCGTAGCAGTAATCTCCTTACAGCAAGCAACTATAAGTGGGTCAAGGTCACCTTAACCTATTACCAGAACGGGGAATAGAGCAGTAAGTGATTTTTATTCAAACCACAAAGTGATCTATTCCCCGTTCTGTATTCCCCCCTTGTTCAGTAATTCTACAAATCTTTAGTTAGACAAAGCAAGTTGATTAATGTCCATTGTTAGAAGTTCTTCAGGCAGTTGAAATGATGTACCTTCTAATAGCATTTCTAACATATTTATATAATTTATAGCATGTGTTACAATTGAATGCTTTGAACTTTTTGGATCAACAAAAGGTAATTTTGATCGTAATAAATTATATGTTTGATTTAATTTTCTAACCCTTCTTCTCTCTCTAGCATTCCTTCTTCTTTGGCTATCATTCTTCTCCTTGTCTTTTACATTTAAGTTAGACGTAGACTGCATCGATGTTGAAAGCTGCATCGGTTCTGTTGGGCTATCCATAGCTGAATAATGACTAAACACTGAAGCCGTCCGTCTTATATCTGTCTACCCCCACCATTAAAGTCAAAGTATCCCCCCCCCTTCCGCCCGTCTTTTTATTGCTTCAGTTAAAGGTTTGGTTTAATATAGAATGTTATGTTAATGATCCAACCCTTATTGATTAACCTTACCATATTACTAAAGATTCTATATAACTTTCTACTGTCTTTTGTTTTGAATGCTTCATCTTCATTACTAAAGACTTCACCTGTTGGTCTCCACATGCACAATTCACAACCAACCTCTATATCAAGATACCGTAGCAGTAATTTCCTTACAGCAAGCAACTGATCAATGTTTTCGACCCGTCTGCTGAATATTATAGTTGCTGCAGAGGTAGATGAAGTGGATGCACTCATTTTCAGCAAAGTAATAAGTTTTACTAACGATGGAGACCTCCTTTATACTCAATTTAGGGGGTGGTGGTGGTGATGGGGGGTAGTGAAGGGTTATTGTTGGAAGAAATAAGAAGATCTTTCATATTTTTTTTTTATCAAACAAATATTTTCTAAGTCCCAAGGTCATTTAAACCTGTTGCCAAAACGGGGAATAGAGCAGTAAGTGGTTCTTACTTTGACCGCAAACTGATCTATTCCCCGCTTTGTATTTCATAAGTCTTTAATTTGTAAAGTTAGTTATTCGTCTTGATCTTCATCCATGAGGAAAATTTGCTTGTAGGCTGAAGGCTCTTCAGCGAAAAAATGTTGATCCGCCAACTCATCCTCTTTCAGAAAAACGGCTTCAAACGGTGGAGGGGTGTTCAAGATTTCTTTGTGAATTAAGGACGGTTCTTGGAGCTGGGATTGAAGGTTTGCAATGTACTTTATTGTCTTTTGTACAGTGGTTAATTTAGAATCATACGGATTGGAGGATGGTAATATGCTTTTTAATACTTTATAACGGTCAGCAATTCTCGCTCTCAGTTTCCGAGTATTAGCAGTGTTTCTCTCGGTTTTGAGAGATCTCGAGATTAAGTTTGGTGAAGTACTACTACCTGACTCTGGTGGAAGAATGTGGGATAGAATCATAGCCTGGACAAGTATCGATGGGACAGCAGAAGATGAAACAGTACAAGGAGAGGCGGTAGAAGTTGGTTTTCTGTTGTGCTTCATGGTGTCCGAGGTGAGCAAACACAAGCAGCAGACTGATTTTACCAACGATGAGGTGCCTCTTTTATACCTAATGGAAGTGGTGGGAGTGCGAGTTTTAAGGAGGGGATTTTTTTTTTAAGAAATACATAGATATATATTTCAATATGTTTTTGCTAAACAAGAATTTTTTAAGTCCCAAGGTCATCTGAACAAGTTGCCAAAACGGGGAATAGAGCAGTAAGTGGTTCTCACTTTGACCACAAACTGATCTATTCCCCGCTCTGTATTTTAAAAGTACACATTAAATCTTGTCACTATTGAGCAGCCTTTGCTCTTTTGAGCTCAAGTTCTAACTCTGCAACCAGGCAAAAGTCTGCATCGTGCTCCTCCCATTGTTGAGGAGAACGCGGCTGTCCACACCACTTTGTGCAGGCGTACCCCATCGCCTCATTATACTCCTCCAGTATAACATGATAGGGTCTTGGTTGACGCGTTGTAGACTGCATCGATGGTGTAGTTTGTTGCGGTTGTGACTGAGCAACATTCTCCGCAATTTTATCAATCTTAGAAACCTCAGTCATTTCAGCAGCCTCGGCAATCGCGTACAACTCCTCTTCGCTAATTTCCTTTCCCCATGTGTTGCTGTTGACGCTCATGATGATACAACTAATAATTATATTCCGAATCGCTCGCTTAAATACCCGCTTACCCCCTCCCCTTTTTACTGTTGAATAATGTATTTAGTATAATATATCTCCTTTTTCCTTTTAAGTTTTATCTTTGACTTAGTGTAATTTATCTAAGTCCGTTATCTAGGTCAAGGTCGTTGTAACATTGTAAAAAAAGTGTGTACAACCTATTTACCTTTTGCAGCATATGCTACAAAATCTAAATAGGTTGTCCACACTTTTTTTAAATTTGGAAAAAATAAACATTTATTTAAATTTGGAAAATACATTTTTGAACGTTGGTTTTACTGTAATGTTTTCCACACAGTGTCTCCCGAATTACCTCGTATTAAATAGTTTTTTTTGGTAGGGTGTTTGGGATGTTCCATACCTCTAGGTAATTTTAAAATGTAGAGTTGGTCTCCACATTTTAATATTACCTTTGCAAATCCCACTGACTTAAGGAAGAAGTATTGTTTATTTTTACAAAGTCTATTAATACGAGTTTTGGCTGGTTTCACTGTTGGACGTGGTGAAGAAAGGGAAACGCTATTGTTCTGTTTTAGTTTTAAATGAAACCTGCATAATTCTTCATTTAAAATACAGGATTTAGGACAACGTTCACCTTTCCTTGCACCTTTTTTGAAACTATAGTTGCATTGTTGTGCAGGGCGTATGCACTTCCTTCTCAAAGATTTTAGTTGTTTAAGTTTCTCTGAAGGAGATTGGTTATTTGTACAGATTACTGAAGGACGAGGAAGGCCACTTGCAGAGGATGTAGAAGGTCTGGTGGGATCAAAAGGATAGAAACTTGCAGAAGGGGTAGAAGGTCTGGTGGGGGAAGACCTTGATGTTGAACTTGAAGATGAACTTGAAGATGAACTTGAAGATGAACTTGAAGATGAACTTGAAGATGAACTTGAAGATGAACTTGACAAGTGAGAAAATTCGTCAAGAATTAAATTGGGTGATGGTGATAGAGGATCATCCACAATGGTAGGTGGCGGTGGTGAAGTACTATCCGTCTCTGGGAGAATGAAAGACATCACCAAAGCCTGACGAAGTATCGATGAGACAGCGGACGTTGAGGCAGCAGAGGTTGAAGCAGCAGAAGTTGAGGCACCAGAAGTTGGTATTTTATATGTTGAGACGGAAGAAGTTGAGGCACCAGAAGTTGGTATTTTATATGTTGAGACAGAAGAAGTTGAGGCAGCAAAAATTGAAGCAACAGAAGTTGAGGCACCAGAGGTTGGTATCATATAAGTTGAGACAGAAGAGGTTGAGGTAGCAAAGGTTCGTACTGATGGCGGTTTCAATTTTAGCGGAAGAGTTTGCTTTCTGATGTGCGCCATGGTTCTGGGGTGAGCAAGCACAAGCAGCAGAATGGATTTACCAGTGATAGGGAACCTCTTTTATACCCACTAGAAGTGGTGGGAGTGCAAGAGTTAGGGAGGGGATATTTGTTGTAAGAAATAAATATATCTTCCAATGTTTTGCCATACGTCAATTTTCTAACTCCCGTCAGTAGGTCAAGGTCATCTCAATATGTTGCCAAAACAGGGAATAGAGCAAGGATCACAGACTGCTCTATTCCCCGTTCTGTATTAGGGGGCAATCATTTTGAAGAAATTTTAAAGTTACGTACAGTAAACCTGATAACTGAGATTAATTTAAAACAAATATTAACCATAATAATCAACCGGTTTGCAGGCCGTATTGACTAAGGTGGTTTACAAAGACATAACAAAGTCGGTTTTACAATGGTCAACAACATACTGAAACCCAGTCGGACTTTGGACAGAACGGGCGTCAGGCTACTGCAAACCAAAGGTTTAACCAACTTAGTATTCACAAACGTTTCTCATACGTGAGGTGTAACGATGGGTAATGTCAATCGGTTTTCGTGCCATATTGACAGAAGGTCGGTTTTCGTGCCATACCTTTTTTGTAAGGGGTTAGGAAAGGGTTTGTTTGAGAAACATATTAAATTACTTATAAACATTTTACATTTAAAAAGTTTAAATAAGGAATATATTGAATTTTAAAGCGTGTAAGAAAAGTACATATTTCATTAATAAATCACTTCAAACCAACACCAAAATGTAACATTTAATACATTAACTACATTTACTAGCAGCAAACTACAAGCGTTAATCTATCATGCTTAATAAACCAACATGCCTTAAACTCAGGTAGCATCTTTAGTGTACAGTGGTACCAACTCTATACTAAAGATACTATTGCGGACAGCGCAGGCAAACAGCTAGCTAGGCTGTTGGCCTGAGACTGTAAACCCTCTGCGGACTGGTCTTGCTTTTATACCCGACAACCAGTGGTGGGGGTAGGGTACATTGTAACGCTATAAAGTGCATACTATATGATTCCAAGTTCGATAACTGGGTCAAGGTCAAGTTAAGTGATGCGTAAAATAGCAAAGGTAAAACCTTTAGTAAGTAAGGGTTTCGTCTTTGCTATTTTACTTTTTAAAAGGAAGCTCTAGGTTCAAACAAGGGGGTTTAGCTCACAATTGTCCAATGTCACAGTTATACGTTTCACACAGAATTGATTGCGTGATCTTTGGATCAAATAGAAAAGCCTAATGCTAGAAGGCGATTTCCATTCAATCAAGACGCAATACACGTCATTTCTTTGTAACGGTCTAAGTTCCATCTTTACTTTTAGTTTAAACCCTCGATATTCATAACTAAGAATAGCCAGAAAGGCTTCTGAAAAAGCAAGCTCAACAGGAGCAAGCCAAGTGTTTTCGCCTACAGCTTCCATAGCGGTATGATTATATTTACCCCTCTGGTGCAGTATATAACATTTCCCCCACCATGGTCTTTACTACAACGTTTGTGTTTAACATGTCTAGATGGAGTATTTCTAAGTTCTAAACTAGGTCAAGGTCACGTTAATAAGTAAAGCGTTAAGCGTTAAGCAAACAAACAATCTACAAAGTTAGTATAAAGCGTTAAACAAGCAGTCAATATACGGGATTACTATAAAGCATCAATTCTGCAGGCATTAGTTTATACTACTACTCATGCACAAGAACAGACTACACATGCAAAATTAGCGAGGTTCGATAATTGCGAGTTGGGCCCTAACGCACAGTTATCGAACCCACACTGTGGCGAGTTGCACCAAGTCAGCCTTTGGACGGAACTGGCATCAACTGCGGAGAAACGCTCGAAATCTCGGGTTATATAGACGAAAAGTGGGAAAAAGGGATATAAAGGGAAAAACGGGATAAGGGATAACTCTGCCCTGTTGCGGGATTTTTTCCCTAAAACGGGATTTTGTCTGGGATTTATCCCTGTTTTTACAAAAAGTTATCCCTTCATTGATTTTTAGCTTATAAATTTATAAATTATATATTAAGATAATTAATAAAATATGTATTGAGATAATTAATAAAAAATATATATAACATAAATTTTTTTATTAGGCCCAACAAGTTAAGCGTTGCTAAAACTGTTTTACACAGGTAACCTTTCACCACATCCAACTAGCGGGGTAGGTCAACCGCGCAAAGCCAGACTGATGTGCCTTTCACTGCAAGCAGCTGGCGGTGTTACTCAACCGCTTGATTACACTTTCACGCTGTTTAACAGCTTATGGAGGCTTCATTCTGCAGATAGTGTTTAGTCTAGAAACATGTCCTCTCCAGTATTGAAAGAAAAGCTTGAGAGGATAAAGGCAAGTTTAAAGCCGGCGCAGGAGAAGAAGGTTTTTCGTAGATCCTGCTCGTTAAAGAGAATGGTGCAGAAGAATTTTATTAATCACGAGTTGTATTTCAAGAAGGGACATAAGAAGGAAGAGAAGAAGGAAGAGAAGAAAGGAAAGAAGAAGGGAGATAAGAACAGGCGAATGAAGGAAGATAATGAGAAGAGGGAGAATGAAGAAGAAACTGTTTGGAATATATTGAATATTATGAGGCTAAGAAAGTTGATTGAACCAATTGAACAATGCAACGAGAAGTTCAAATGTTTAAAGCGGAATGGCATGTATAAATTTGTAGCAGAGGAGAGGAAGAACGTCTACTTGTTCGAAAGTGGTGGTGTACACATGATGGTACAGGTACCATCATGTACACCACCACGACCTGTACACAATGGGTGGAAGGAGGATCTTTTTTTTGTGAGGAAGGATAGGTTGATCCAGTGGGAGGTCAGGAGGAAGGAGTAGGTGGATTATTTGGAAGCTAAAAATATAAAAATCCAATATAAAAACTAAACAAAAAAATTTATAAAAAATAAAAACACAAAAAAAACTGTCATGAAGTGGCTTTTAGTACGCCTACCTTCATCTGATGAGACCCAAAATAGGTCGAAACAGTTTTAAAAACAGTAGAACAAATAACACAACTATTTTCAAGGGTAAACATAAATGACTTTTTTTGTTTATTATTTAACCTATGTCAAGTGGGTATTCGCAATACGCGGATTAACAAGACGAACAAGACGGTACAATCAAAATTTAGATCCAACCAAGGGTATAGAAGCAATAGCGCACAAACAACTATTTTCAAGGATAGACATAAATAGCTTTTTTGTTTATGGTTTAAACTATGTTAAGTGTGTACTCAAATTACGCGGCTTGACATGACAAACAAGAAGGTGCAATCGAGATTTAAATATAAAAACAATTGTTAGAAGCACATGGTAACGTTGTGGTGAGGGTAGGTGTTTATTTTACACGCTAGCGGTACATCACTTTACTTTCAGCTCTTGACTAATAAACATCTACTTATAGAGTTTACGCAAAGTCTGATCATGTCACAGTTTTACAGAAACATGAGGAAGGTGACCTTCAGTAGTCCACTTGACACTACCTTCTACTTCTCTGACTATGAAGACAGAAGGTCTACGCTTTTAGTGGACAATGAGCGGTTTCGTCGAAGAATAATCGAGGTTGAAACACTTTTAGCCAGTTGTTTGCTACGCAAAAAGCATCATATAAATACATGCACCGGTTTAGATCATAGTAGCTGTTATAATTATACAGCGTTAAGCAAACATTATTGAAGTTTTTAGTTACGGAGCTAAAGTCTTGACAGTCTAAGAGCTAAACCCTAACTAACACATGTAAACTAGTTATTGTGCGATGTAAGACTTGGTGGGAAGACTGGTGTAGGGGGGGGGCCTGACATCTGCCGCGCACTTGACACCTGCCATCTGCCGTCCGCCATCTGCTCCGCGCCCACCATTTTGTTTGATACCAAAACGCTAGCTAGCGAATAGTCAATACACCTCCGGCTCTTGACCAGTGGACATCGAGCTCTCTGTTGAAATGTCCATCAAAATTAGGTGTATTCATTATGACTCTATTCATCTGGCGACTTTCCAAGACCTCGAGGTTTTTAATGAAGAGTTAAGACTTCTCATTGCGTCCGGTTACGATTTATCTTTGGAACTTTACGCATCAAAAAACAACATGGACTCTGCGCAGGGATCGAAGTATCTACCGTCTTTCATCAGAAAGCGAAGTGATGGCCGCAACTCGTCCGGATCAACAACATCGATGACAACGAACAATGGGGAACTATTGTAAACATGAATTATTGTAAATAAAGTAATATTTGTAATAGTACTACCTCGCACTCGTATCATTCGATTGTGATTCGATAGTTTAATCAATATTTTATATCGATTAAACTATCGAATCACAATTGGATTTTACGCGTGCGAGGTAGTACTTTTTTAAAACACCCTCCCCGTGACCTTGAACTTTAAACTTTCAATCATTACGTCACAAAACCACCTACGTCACTAGCTCAGCCTCAGATGACGTATTTATTCACTCAGCGCATCCGGTCACTGACCGGATGTGACGTCACTTCCGGCGCAAAAGCCGCAACCCCCCACTACTATAGTCTCATAGCCTAATTACTTAATTTATTAATGTGATATGAATTAGTATTATTTTGTTAATTATAACTAATCTATCGACCGGGAATATACAGAATATTTAGGCTTTAAAAAGGTAGATGGAACATTTCAGACAGTATAATTAGTAAACAAACACACAGAACCACCAGCAACAAACAACAGAACATCAACAAATAGTACAGAACAGTACCATCAGTATAATTAGTAGTTCTATTTGAATTATAGCACGGTTTCCCATCTCCAAATGTATTAATTTTGATTCAACCGTTCTTTTTCGCTCAAGATATATCTCCCGTTGACAATGTATTTATACTACTAGAGTAAAATCATATCTCGGTACCAAATGCTTCTTTTAGCCACGCAGCCAAAATGAACCCATTTACATTTTAAACGAGCAAACAACGTCCCTTAGCGGCCGTATGTCACTCGATTGAGAACCAAGCAACGTGTGAGTTTAAACGTATTTCTTTCACAACAAAATGTCTTCTTAATGTCAATATATATTGAATACTCCACACTTAATATAAAATGAGAGCGTGTGAAATAAATATAAAAATGTATAGTTGTAAAGTTGTAGTTTATTCATTGTTAAAGGTGTGAAAGGTTTCGTATATGCTTGCCATATAACTTCACATTGAAGAGTATAAATTTCAGAAATATATTTTTAAATCCTTTCACAGTAAGCCTTAAAAAGCTAATACAGTCCCAATATTATCTTAATATTTAGATTGCTATTTTGTAACTACCAAAACGTTTTTTAGTTTGGTAATCAAGTAAATTTTACCGGCGATTTAATAGGGGAAAGTAAATCAATTTTTCTCAATCTAAGTATTGAATGGTGAGTATAATTTTCTTGAAGTAATATGATAAATTATCATTTTCCGTAAATTCATAAAACACACATGTAATGTAGTTCATAATACACACATGTAATGTAGTTCATAATACACACATGTAATGTAGTTCATAATCCACACATGTAATTTAGTTCATAATCCACACATGTAATGTAGTTTATAATACACACATGCACTGTAGTTTATAATGTGTAGAAACATCGGATGAATCCAGCCACCATCATCACATGCACCAATTATGCCGTTTGTCAAGCATTCCACCTGAGTATATCTTGATCTGCGGAAATTGGATTTTTATTTTATTTTATCATCAACGGAAAGCAGCCAATTTACAAAATATACAATCATGCAGGATATCAAAAACTATAATCATAACAAAATACTTAAGACTAGAAAGAATTGATCGAATGCTCAAGGAAATATAACAAATTATTATAACAACAAAATGTCAACAAGGTAGTGCAATAAATATAAACAATAAAAACAATTGACAACAAAGTTAACAAATAAATTATTTTTAGACAGTTTACGATTTAAAAACAATAATAAGCAAGGACAACCAACGGACAACAAAATTGCAAATTAATTAGTAGACCAGCTCTTAGTGCTGCGGCAGGACCACCCAGGTAGCAGCAGCTTCAGTAGGGTAGAAGACTGAGTGCCCGCCTTCGAGTCAGCTGCACGCTATCAGAGAAAATACCCCCGTAGCAGCAAACCTGCGTACTCAGCGAATTTCCAATGCATATATATGTATCTTAATACCACATAAAGGCACGTACCAAGTTTCATCAGTATACATTCATAAATAAACGATTTATGACATTTTAATTATTAACCATAAGAATAACATGGCGGCTGAGTATGCAGGTTTGCTGAAGCAAGGAAGACAACAAATTGGGTTTTATACAAATATCAATATAACTCATGTAGGTAAAGCCACATACCAAATTTAATTAATTTATTTTCATAATGAAGGCAGATAACACGTTACTTATTCTCCATAAGAATAACATGGGGCTGAGTATGCAGGTTTGCTGCTACGGGAGCCTTGGGTAAAAAAATTGTTTTTTTGAGCAAATATCAATGGTCCACAACTAGATGAAGCCGTATACCAAGTTTCGTCAGTATACGTTCATAAATAAGCGAGATATAAAATTTTTATTTTCCTCCATAAGAATAACATTAGACAACGTACTGTGTTTAGCACTTTCAATATCTCGGTAACCAATTGACGTAGAGAAATGATCAAAATACCAAATTGTTTGTTTTTTTAAGCTGAATCAAATGGGAAAAAATAAAATTTGACTATTTCCAAAATTATATGTAAACAATTCGAAAAACCCATTTTTGGGGTACAAAACCCCCCCAAAATACCCCTTCGGATAGAGCGATCGGGCTGGTTTTCGAACTTAAAGTCATAAATGTTGCTTTACACGTTTATACCAAATTTCATCAAAATCGGATCATATTTACGAGAGTTATCGTGCTCACGGACACATATATATATATATATATATATATATATATATATATATATACAGTTTCGAACGAATGGTGTTTTTGGGGTCTGGGGACCTCAAAACGAAAAGTTATCATGGTCCCGGGCCTAGGTCTTACCATGCCGACTACGGTAATAGCTTCTTCCCTATAGGGGAAATTCGCTAAAAAATGAAAAAAGAAAAATTAGATTTTCCTAATCCCCGCGATGGTCGGATTGCTCTGCCCGCTACTGAGCTATATCATAGCCTTTCCCACATTTTACACACGTTCTTTTGATATCTTTAATTTAACCAGATCATTACGTGTAAGTGATATGTTAGTGTGGCGGAAAAATAGTAAGAGATAAGAACAGTCCTCTGTGCCTTTATTAATATTTTAACATTTAAATTATATCATAGAAATAAGAAATATGAAAATAAGAATTACAATTTATATTCGTTAAAATTTTGCAAAATAGCGCCCGAAAACAACCGAAGCGTTGTATGCATTATCTATATCATTGTGTATTGGAAAATGTTTTAACAGATGCATGTAGTGTAATTAAAATAAAATATTTAAAATAACTTATGCATCCACTGTACCCATCCATAGTCAAATAATATCGTAAAGTAATCTGTAATATTTGTGTAGTTGGATAATGTGACACGTTAAAATGTTTAACAACTATAAGTATGTTAATGTCTACAGACATTATTCGTGAGTGGTCCTAATGCGTTTTTAATTATATACTTTGTGGCTATAACAACCCATGGTAGAGAATAACCAGACGGAACGCTAATAAGAAATGGTAGGCAAGCAATTATTGCAATGAAAATTTGTCTTAGATTGTGTAATTTCCTTTGCTACGTAAATATTTTTTATTTTAGCGAATTTCCCCTACAGGGAAGAAGCTATTACCGTAGATCTCAAGGTAAGACTTAAGCCCGAGACCATAAAAACTTTTAATTTTGAGGCCCCCAAATGACAAAAACACTATTCGTTCATATATATATATATATATAAATTATAAATTTATAATTATATAAATTATATGTATAATTTTATTTATTATGTGTATAATTATATTTATAATTATGTGGCTTGATTTGTGTGTCCGTGAATGCGATATCTTAAGTAAAAAACTTCCGACTTCGATAAAATGTGGCTCAAATGTGTAAAGTGACATTTATGACTTCTTACGACTTTAAGTTCGAAATCCACAAAAATCGGACTATGGGAAGGGGTGTTTATGGGGTTTGTAAATATTCCAAAAATCAGTTTTTTGCATTTTTCACCCTATAATTTTTAAAACACTTAATTTTAGTTTGAACCATGTTATAGAGATTAAAAAACAAATAATATCGAATTTTGAATTATTAACTTAGGTATTAACCAATTATGTATTAGGTATTATTAGGTATTATTATTAATTAGGGCAACCAATTATGGTTGCGGAGAAAATCCAAAAAACCTGCTCATAAAATCTCCCATATTAATCTTATGGGAAAAAGATTTTGGCTTTTCCTCAGTTAATTTTAATGGAAACTTCACATTCACTTTTACCAATCAACTCAGCTCCACAAAACAATCATTTTGAAGTTTAAATTATAATTCTACGTCCAACTGTTGCAGAGATATTCAAAGTGCTAACACAGTACGTTGTGCAATGTTATCCTTATGGAGAATAAATAAAATTTGGTATCTCTATTATTTATGAATGTATATTGATGAAACTTGGTCCGTGGCTTCACGTAGTAATGGTATATTGATATTTTCACAAAAAAATTATTTTTTGTTGATTATCCCCGTAGCAGCAAACCTGCATACTCAGCCCCCATGTTATTCTTATGGAGAATAAGTAAATTGTTATATCTCCCTTAATTATGAACATAAATTAATACAAATTAGTACGTAGATTCACCTGGTTGAGTTATATTGATAATTGCACAAACACATTAATCTTCTCTTTTTTTGCAGCAAGCCTGCGTACTCAGCCCTAATGTTATTCTTATGGAGAATAAATAAAATGCTATAGATCACTTATTATTTATGTATTTTTATGAAACTTGGTAAGTGGCTTT
This sequence comes from Allygus modestus, assembly GCA_963675035.1. Lineage (NCBI taxonomy): Eukaryota > Metazoa > Arthropoda > Insecta > Hemiptera > Cicadellidae > Allygus > Allygus modestus. Next base: position 7,412,871 of record OY776114.1, on the reverse strand, counting down.
ATGTGGTAGTGAGAAACATATGCGTGCATTGGAAATTCGCTGAGTACCCACGTTTGCTATTACGGGGGTATTTTTTATTAATTTCTATGACATATCACGGAAATTATTGAGGGGGGTTGGTTCTGTTCGTATCCAATGTTGACGCGTCGTGCAGAATGGACATAATGATTCAGTTAGGTTAAGGCTCTAATTTAAGAAAATTATTCAATTAAAATAATCTAGGTATTTCAGTAGTTTATAAATAAAATAGCTTTCGAATATCTTCTAGGAGGTAAGAGTCTAGTTTAGTGCGAATGTTGTTTTTCTTATATGTTTTAAATGGTTTACATGTTACCTTGTTTTTACAGGTTTGAGCTTTACCATGTGAGGGATCTGCCAGTAGCCAGTCAATATTCAAAGCACACGTGGGGTGGATGTGACGTCTGAAGCTAAGGTGATGACTATTCATATCTCACTTGATATCAATGATAGGTCCAGTGGGACGACAGGAGATCAAGTTTGAGAATGTTCATATTTAATTTAAAATGTTTATTTTCTTGGTTATATAATAAATATATACTTTATATACTTTAAGTATATATATACACTTTTTTCCTAAAAGTATAGCATTCTTTATTTTAATTATTTATATATGTCCTTTGTCATTTATAAACTGATGATTTTGTTTGTATTGTCTTTAAATTAGATTATACTCCTGAATTCATTACTGTTTTGAATGAATGAATGATTGAAACGTTTATTTATCGATCACCATACATATATACATTGAAACATAGTAAATATGGCACAGGTAAATCAATATCGTGTATGACCATTCTAAATTACACGCATTACATACACATACACACCTGTGTAATAAAGAAAAAGTGCTTTAAAAAATATAATTTAACCACATTTATTAGATTAATTTTGGTGGATAAATTTAGGGCCTCCTAGGCATAGCCAGTTTTTAGGCCTCCATCACATATAATTTATTATAAAGGCTGAAAGATAGCTGTCAAGAAAAAATTAATAATATTAATCAAAACAAAATTATACATTTTTTCTACAAGAAAAACTGTTATAGTAGAAAAAAATTTGTAATGCATACTTAGTTGTTGGGGAATATTAAAGCGAAGTCATGGATAACTATATAAGTACGAATTAATAAACGAAACATGTAACCTGAATGTGGTTTTAAAATAAACGGTATCAGGAAACTGACACATACCTTCTCCCTTTTAGCCCAAATTTAATGAATAAATTACTTTTTATTTACTAAATATAGAATACAAAGCACGGTCGAATGTACATAAAATATTGTAAACAAGTTGTTTTAAAAAACATCCACCCAAATCCCTGATTTGGAGGCACTACAGAATCCATTGCTACACTCGTGGTTTTAAGAGGGGAAATGCCACCTATTCCCCCCCCAGGGTTATTAAGGGGCAACATATATCGAATTTCCTCTGTTGGTCAATGCTAACTTGACAAGCATATCGAGTTTGAATGAAATTTATAAGTAAATAAGAGAGAAATAGTATTTTTTGTATTCCCCGTAAGAATAACATTGGACAACCAAGAATCAAGAATCAAGAATCAAGAATACTTTATTGTCACACGACTATATAAATACAGCATTGACAATCGTCACAAATACAAACTTAAATAGCTAAAATAACAGACTACTAAAATACATTCATTTCCAACTAAACATCCCTTCTTTCAGATATATAATCTTTAACACTGTAGTACTCTTTTTCAATCAAGTATTTTTTTAGTCTATATCTAAATTTTACAACATCCACCTGAGTTTTCAGAATTTGGGGGAGAACATTAAAAAGCTTAATGGCAGAATAGTAAGTTTGGTTTTGAAAGGAAGTTGTGTTGTGTCGGGGAATATGGATTAGGTTAGTGTTGCGGAAATTATATCTATTGGCAATGCGTTGAGGAAAAACGTGTTTGTTTTTAACCAGAAATGAAAGGCACTCTAAAATGTAAATCGATGGAAATGTTAGCAAGTTGTTTGCCGAAAACACACCTCTGCATGAGGCGTATCGTTCCATACCAAAAATCAGTCTTATGACTTTTTTCTGCAGTGAAAATATTTTCTTAGTTCTAGAAGACTCTGCTCCCCATATTGCGACCCCGTATGAAATATGAGGAAATAGGCAACCAAAATAAGCCGTCAGGAGAATTTCTCTGTTGGAGAATTGGGAGAGTCTTCGAAGAAGAAATATGCTACTATTGATTTTGCTTGAAACCTTTTCAATATGTTTGGAAAAGTCTAGTCGGGAGTCGATAATGACCCCTAGAAAATTTGTGACATAACAAGATTCAATGTCGTCCTCACCTATTGTTATTACTGCAGAATCTGTAGTAATAACAACAGTAGACATGTTTCAGTTACATGTTACATGTTTCAGTAATTTCAACGTCCTGCGTTTACCGCAAAATGAAAATTTCAATTTTCTCCACAACCAGAAATCGTAGAATAGTAATTAAAAATACTAAATTATTTAGTTTTTTGAGCTCCTTGTAATGGTGGATAGTAATATTTTTTATGTTTAAGTTTTTTTATGAAAAATCCAAAAAACAGAATTTTTATGTTTTAAGTCCTGTAATTTCTGAACCCGAATTTTTACAGACATGCGGGTGGTCTCATTTTGTTGGAAAACTAAATTCTACAAACGAGCAAAGTTTAATCTAAATCGTTAGAGCCGTTTTTGTGAAATTTTGATTTTTCATGATTTTTGGGGCGGTTTTTGGGGGATAATTACCATTAAAACTAAAAAATGAAAAAAATTAAAAAATGCCTGGATATATCGTGGATTAGTACCTACATACCAAATTTCATAAAAATCGGCAGATTGGTTAGGGCTCTCTCTAGCTCTGTACACACACACACACACACACACACGCGCGCGCGCGCGCGCGCGTAAAACCACTTTTTTGGGTTCAGGGAGCACCAAAACGAATATTTCCACTAACAACTCAAATTCGAAAATTTTGACGAAAACAATACTTTCTCCATATACTAAGTATAGGGGGAGAAAGTAAAAGTAATACATTGTAAATAATATAGTGCGGTAACATTTGTATATAGATCAACTCATAACTTGAAATAACAATTCAACATTTTCAATTGTAAACAACCATCTTTTCACGCTACTGATGTACTGAGCAACATTATTTTAATTTTCAGTCTTATATAAAATAGAATTGTAAATGCGAGGGGTGTATTTTATAAAAATGACTATAAAGCGTGAGCTTAGGCCTAGGAACAGGTGCCATTTTAACTGTTCCAATATTATATCTCTTGTTTTTAGAATTATTTTGAGAACTTAAATATTTAATATAAAACATCTTTAAGGCTTTAAAAATAATTAAATGTCTAAGAGGAAGTATTTTAAGTCCAATAATGCTCGACTCTCTTTTTCTTTAATACAAATCTAAGAAATGTTTTTTGTTAGATAATAAACCAAGATAATAATCGGTGTTAATGTCAGGTATGTTCCACCCCAAAAAAACCCATAATTGAATCTAGAACTGACAAGAGCATGGTAAACATACCAAACCATTTTAAAATATAACTACTGTCGGTAGTTAATATTAAAAATTAATCTCACATGGAAAATGTTTGAATAACAATATAACTATCAGACATAAACTTGACTTCAGCGACAATGGTTTCAAACCAAGTATTTTAAGTAATTAATTATAGTTATACGTATATAAGTTAACAATTACCTCAGCTCTTTTTCTAACCATATTTTAGTATAATAAAGTACAAACGGTTTAATGTATATGTAATTGGATGAAAACCCTTTCAAAACCACTTTTAACATATTAAAATATGATATTTATGTCAACTATAAAGTGTCTCAAGTAGTTAGGGTAGCAATCACTGCAGAGAACAGCCCAAGTGTCTTAAGTAGTGAGGACAGCAATCACTGCAGAGAACAGCCCAAGTGTCTTAATTAGTGAGGACAGCAATCACTGCAGAGAACAGCCCAAGTGTCTTAAGTAGTGAGGGCAGCAATCACTGCAGAGAACAGCCCAAGTGTCTTAAGTAGTTAGGGCAGCAATCACTGCAGAGAACATCCCAAGTGTCTTAAGTAGTGAGGGCAGCAATCACTGCAGAGAACAGCCCAAGTGTCTTAAGTAGTGAGGGCAGCAGTCACTGCAGAGAACAGCCCAAGTGTCTTAAGTAGTTAGGGCAGCAATCACTGCAGAGAATAGCCCAAGTGTCTTAAGTAGTTAGGGCAGCAGTCACTGCAGAGAACAGCCCAAGTGTCTTAAGTAGTGAGGGCAGCAATCACTGCAGAGAACAGCCCAAGTGTCTTAATTAGTGAAGGCAGCAATCACTGCAGAGAACAGCCCAAGTGTCTTAAGTAGTTAGGGCAGCAATCACTGCAGAGAACAGCCCAAGTGTCTTAAGTAGTGAGGGCAGCAATCACTGCAGAGAACAGCCCAAGTGTCTTAAGTAGTGAGGGCAGCAATCACTGCAGAGAACAGCCCAAGTGTCTTAAGTAGTGAGGGCAGCAATCACTGCAGAGAACAGCCCAAGTGTCTTAAGTAGTGAGGGCAGCAATCACTGCAGAGAACAGCCCAAGTGTCTTAAGTAGTGAGGACAGCAATCACTGCAGAGAACAGCCCAAGTGTCTTAATTAGTGAGGACAGCAATCACTGCAGAGAACAACCCAAGTGTCTTAAGTAGTGAGGGCAGAAATCACTGCAGAGAACAGCCCAAGTGTCTTAAGTAGTTAGGGCAGCAATCACTGCAGAGAACATCCCAAGTGTCTTAAGTAGTGAGGGCAGCAGTCACTGCAGAGAACAGCCCAAGTGTCTTAAGTAGTTAGGGCAGCAATCACTGCAGAGAATAGCCCAAGTGTCTTAAGTAGTTAGGGCAGCAGTCACTGCAGAGAACAGCCCAAGTGTCTTAAGTAGTGAGGGCAGCAATCACTGCAGAGAACAGCCCAAGTGTCTTAATTAGTGAAGGCAGCAATCACTGCAGAGAACAGCCCAAGTGTCTTAAGTAGTTAGGGCAGCAATCACTGCAGAGAACAGCCCAAGTGTCTTAAGTAGTGAGGGCAGCAATCACTGCAGAGAACAGCCCAAGTGTCTTAAGTAGTTAGGGCAGCAATCACTGCAGAGAACAGCCCAAGTGTCTTAAGTAGTGAGGGCAGCAATCACTGCAGAGAACAGCAAAAGTGTCTTAAGTAGTGAGGGCAGCAATCACTGCAGAGAACAGCCCAAGTGTCTTAAGTAGTTAGGGCAGTAGTCACTGCAGAGAACAGCCCAAGTGTCTTAAGTAGTGAGGGCAGCAATCACTGCAGAGAATAGCCCAAGTGTCTTAAGTAGTTAGGGCAGCAGTCACTGCAGAGAATAGCCCAAGTGTCTTAAGTAGTGAGGGCAGCAGTCTCTGCATAGAACAGCCCAAGTGTCTTAAGTAGTGAAGGCAGCAATCACTGCAGAGAATAGCCCAAGTGTCTTAAGTAGTGAGGACAGCAATCACTGCAGAGAACAGCCCAAGTTTCTTAAGTAGTTAGGGCAGCAGTCACTGCAGAGAACAGCCCAAGTGTCTTAAGTAGTGAGGACAGCAATCACTGCAGAGAACAGCCCAAGTGTCTTAAGTAGTTAGGGCAGCAGTCACTGCAGAGAACAGCCCAAGTGTCTTAAGTAGTAAGGGCAGCAGTCTCTGCAGAGAACAGCCCAAGTGTCTTAAGTAGTGAAGGCAGCAATCACTGCAGAAAATAGCCCAAGTGTCTTAAGTAGTGAGGACAGCAATCACTGCAGAGAACAGCCCAAGTGTCTTAAGTAGTTAGGGCAGCAGTCACTGCAGAGAACAGCCCAAGTGTCTTTAGTAGTTAGGGCAGTAGTCACTGCAGAGAACAGCCCAAGTGTCTTAAGTAGTTAGGGCAGTAGTCACTGCAGAGAACAGCCCAAGTGTATTAAGTAGTTAGGGCAGCAGTCACTGCAGAGAACAGCCCAAGTGTCTTAAGTAGTTAGGGCAGCAGTCACTGGAGAGAACAGCCCAAGTGTCTTAAGTAGTTAGGGAAGCAGTCACTGGAGAGAACAGCCCAAGTGTCTTAATTAGTGAGGGCAGCAATCACTGCAGAGAATAGCCCAAGTGTCTAAAGTAGTGAGGACAGCAATCACTGCAGAGAACAGCCCAAGTGTCTTAAGTAGTTAGGGCAGCAGTCACTGCAGAGAACAGCCCAAGTGTCTTAAGTAGTTAGGGCAGTAGTCACTGCAGAGAACAGCCCAAGTGTCTTAAGTAGTTAGGGCAGCAGTCACTGGAGAGAACAGCCCAAGTGTTTTAATTAGTGAGGGCAGCAATCACTGCAGAGAATAGCCCAAGTGTCTTAAGTAGTGAGGACAGCAATCACTGCAGAGAACAGCCCAAGTGTCTTAAGTAGTTAGGGCAGCAGTCACTGCAGAGAACAGCCCAAGTGTCTTAAGTAGTTAGGGCAGCAGTCACTGCAGAGAACAGCCCAAGTGTCTTAATTAGTGAGGGCAGCAATCACTGCAGAGAACAGCCCAAGTGTCTTAATTAGTGAGGACAGCAATCACTGCAGAGAACAGCCCAAGTATCTTAATTAGTGAGGGCAGCAATCACTGCAGAGAACAGCCCAAGTGTCTTAAGTAGTTAGGGCAGCAGTCACTGGAGAGAACAGCCCGTGTCTTAATTAGTGAGGGCAGCAATCACTGCAGAGGACAGCCCAAGTGTTTTAAGTAGTGAGGGCAGCAGTCACTGCAGAGAACAGCCCAAGTGTCTTAAGTAGTTAGGGCAGCAGTCACTGGAGAGAACAGCCCGTGTCTTAATTAGTGAGGGCAGCAATCACTGCAGAGAACAGCCCAAGTGTTTTAAGAAGTGAGGGCAGCAGTCACTGCAGAGAACAGCCCAAGTGTCTTAATTAGTGAGGACAGCAATCACTGCAGAGAACAGCCCAAGTGTCTTAAGTAGTTAGGGCAGCAGTCACTGCAGAGAACAGCCCAAGTGTCTTAAGTAGTTAGGGCAGCAGTCACTGGAGAGAACTGCCCAAGTGTCTTAAGTAGTGAGGGCAGCAATCACTGCAGAGAAACAGCCCAAGTGTTTTAAGAAGTGGTGGCAGCAGTCACTGCAGAGAACAGCCCAAGTGTCTTAATTAGTGAGGGCAGCAATCACTGAAGAGAACAGCCCAAGTGTTTTAAGTAGTGAGGGCAGAAGTCACTGCAGAGAACAGCCCAAGTGTCTTAAGTAGTTAGGGCAGTAGTCACTGCAGAGAACAGCCCAAGTGTCTTAAGTAGTTAGGGCAGTAGTCACTGCAGAGACCAGCCCAAGTGTCTTAAGTAGGTAGGGCAGCAGTCACTGCAGAGAACAGCCCAAGTGTCTTAAGTAGTTAGGGCAGTAGTCACTGCAGAGAACAGCCCAAGTGTCTTAAGTAGTGAGGGCAGCAGTCACTGCAGAGAACAGCCCAAGTGTCTTAAGTAGTTAGGCCGCAGTCACTGCAGAGAACAGCCCAAGTGTCTTAAGTATTTAGGGCAGTAGTCACTGCAGAGAACAGCCCAAATGTCTTAAGTAGTTAGGGCAGCAGTCACTGCAGAGAACAGCCCAAGTGTCTTAAGTAGTGAGGGCAGCAGTCACTGCAGAGAACAGCCCAAGTGTCTTAATTAGTGAGGGCAGCAATCACTGCAGAGAACAGCCCAAGTGTCTTAAGTAGTGAGGGCAGCAGTCACTGCAGAGAACAGCCCAAGTGTCTTAAGTAGTTAGGGCAGTAGTCACTGCAGAGAACAGCCCAAGTGTCTTAAGTAGTTAGGGCAGCAGTCACTGCAGAGAATAGCCCAAGTGTCTTAAGTAGTGAAGGCAGCAATCACTGCAGAGAACAGCCCAAGTGTCTTAATTAGTGAGGGCAGCAATCACTGCAGAGAACAGCCCAAGTGTCTTAATTAGTGAGGACAGCAATCACTGCAGAGAACAGCCCAAGTATCTTAATTAGTGAGGGCAGCAATCACTGCAGAGAACAGCCCAAGTGTCTTAAGTAGTTAGGGCAGCAGTCACTGGAGAGAACAGCCCGTGTCTTAATTAGTGAGGGCAGTAATCACTGCAGAGGACAGCCCAAGTGTTTTAAGTAGTGAGGGCAGCAGTCACTGCAGAGAACAGCCCAAGTGTCTTAAGTAGTTAGGGCAGCAGTCACTGGAGAGAACAGCCCAAGTGTCTTAATTAGTGAGGACAGCAATCACTGCAGAGAACAGCCCAAGTGTCTTAAGTAGTTAGGGCAGCAGTCACTGCAGAGAACAGCCCAAGTGTCTTAAGTAGTTAGGGCAGAAGTCACTGGAGAGAACTGCCCAAGTGTCTTAATTAGTGAGGGCAGCAATCACTGCAGAGAAACAGCCCAAGTGTTTTAAGAAGTGGGGGCAGCAGTCACTGCAGAGAACAGCCCAAGTGTCTTAATTAGTGAGGGCAGCAATCACTGAAGAGAACAGCCCAAGTGTTTTAAGTAGTGAGGGCAGCAGTCACTGCAGAGAACAGCCCAAGTGTCTTAAGTAGTTAGGGCAGTAGTCACTGCAGAGAACAGCCCAAGTGTCTTAAGTAGTTAGGGCAGTAGTCACTGCAGAGACCAGCCCAAGTGTCTTAAGTAGGTAGGGCAGCAGTCACTGCAGAGAACAGCCCAAGTGTCTTAAGTAGTTAGGGCAGTAGTCACTGCAGAGAACAGCCCAAGTGTCTTAAGTAGTGAGGTCAGCAGTCACTGCAGAGAACAGCCCAAGTGTCTTAAGTAGTTAGGCCGCAGTCACTGCAGAGAACAGCCCAAGTGTCTTAAGTATTTAGGGCAGTAGTCACTGCAGAGAACAGCCCAAGTGTCTTAAGTAGTTAGGGCAGCAGTCACTGCAGAGAACAGCCCAAGTGTCTTAAGTAGTGAGGGCAGCAGTCACTGCAGAGAACAGCCCAAGTGTCTTAATTAGTGAGGGCAGCAATCACTGCAGAGAACAGCCCAAGTGTCTTAAGTAGTGAGGGCAGCAGTCACTGCAGAGAACAGCCCAAGTGTCTTAAGTAGTGAGGGCAGCAGTCACTGCAGAGAACAGCCCAAGTGTCTTAATTAGTGAGGACAGCAATCACTGCAGAGAACAGCCCAAGTGTCTTAAGTAGTTAGGGCAGCAGTCACTGCAGAGAACAGCCCAAGTGTCTTAAGTAGTTAGGGCAGAAGTCACTGGAGAGAACTGCCCAAGTGTCTTAATTAGTGAGGGCAGCAATCACTGCAGAGAAACAGCCCAAGTGTTTTAAGAAGTGGGGGCAGCAGTCACTGCAGAGAACAGCCCAAGTGTCTTAATTAGTGAGGGCAGCAATCACTGAAGAGAACAGCCCAAGTGTTTTAAGTAGTGAGGGCAGCAGTCACTGCAGAGAACAGCCCAAGTGTCTTAAGTAGTTAGGGCAGTAGTCACTGCAGAGAACAGCCCAAGTGTCTTAAGTAGTTAGGGCAGTAGTCACTGCAGAGACCAGCCCAAGTGTCTTAAGTAGGTAGGGCAGCAGTCACTGCAGAGAACAGCCCAAGTGTCTTAAGTAGTTAGGGCAGTAGTCACTGCAGAGAACAGCCCAAGTGTCTTAAGTAGTGAGGGCAGCAGTCACTGGAGAGAACAGCCCAAGTGTCTTAAGTAGTTAGGCCGCAGTCACTGCAGAGAACAGCCCAAGTGTCTTAAGTATTTAGGGCAGTAGTCACTGCAGAGAACAGCCCAAGTGTCTTAAGTAGTTAGGGCAGCAGTCACTGCAGAGAACAGCCCAAGTGTCTTAAGTAGTGAGGGCAGCAGTCACTGCAGAGAACAGCCCAAGTGTTTTAATTAGTGAGGGCAGCAATCACTGCAGAGAACAGCCCAAGTGTCTTAAGTAGTGAGGGCAGCAGTCACTGCAGAGAACAGCCCAAGTGTCTTAAGTAGTTAGGGCAGTAGTCACTGCAGAGAACAGCCCAAGTGTCTTAAGTAGTTAGGGCAGCAGTCACTGCAGAGAATAGCCCAAGTGTCTTAAGTAGTGAAGGCAGCAATCACTGCAGAGAACAGCCCAAGTGTCTTAATTAGTGAGGGCAGCAATCACTGCAGAGAACAGCCCAAGTGTTTTAAGTAGTGAGGGCAGCAGTCACTGCAGAGAACAGCCCAAGTGTCTTAAGTAGTGAGGGCAGCAGTCACTGCAGAGAACAGCCCAAGTGTCTTAAGTAGTGAGGGCAGCAGTCACTGCAGAGAACAGCCCAAGTGTCTTAAGTAGTTAGGGCAGTAGTCACTGCAGAGATCAGCCCAACTGTCTTAAGTAGTGAGGGCAGCAGTCACTGCAGAGAAGAGCCCAAGTGTCTTAAGTAGTTAGGGCAGTAGTCACTGCAGAGAACAGCCCAAGTGTTTTAAGTAGTGAGGGCAGCAGTCACTGCAGAGAACAGCCCAAGTGTCTTAAGTAGTTAGGGCAGTAGTCACTGCAGAGAACAGCCCAAGTGTCTTAAGTAGTTAGGGCAGCAGTCACTGCAGAGAACAGCCCAAGTGTCTTAAGTAGTGAGGGCAGCAGTCACTGCAGAGAACAGCCCAAGTGTCTTAAGTAGTGAGGGCAGCAATCACTGCAGAGAACAGCCCAAGTGTCTTAAGTAGTTAGGGCAGTAGTCACTGCAGAGAACAGCCCAAGTGTCTTAAGTAGTGAGGGCAGCAATCACTGCAGAGAACAGCCCAAGTGTCTTAAGTAGTGAGGGCAGCAGTCACTGCAGAGAACAGCCCAAGTGTCTTAAGTAGTTAGGGCAGTAGTCACTGCAGAGAACAGCCCAAGTGTCTTAAGTAGTGAGGGCAGCAATCACTGCAGAGAACAGCCCAAGTGTCTTAAGTAGTTAGGGCAGTAGTCACTGCAGAGAACAGCCCAAGTGTCTTAAGTAGTGAGGGCAGCAGTCACTGCAGAGAACAGCCCAAGTGTCTTAAGTAGTTAGGGCAGCAGTCACTGCAGAGAACAGCCCAAGTGTCTTAATTAGTGAGGGCAGCAATCACTGCAGAGAACAGCCCAAGTGTCTTAAGTAGTGAGGGCAGCAGTCACTGCAGAGAACAGCCCAAGTGTCTTAAGTTGTTAGGGCAGTAGTCACTGCAGAGATCAGCCCAAGTGTCTTAAGTAGTGAGGGCAGCAGTCATTGCAGAGAACAGCCCAAGTGTCTTAAGTAGTGAGGGCAGCAGTCACTGCAGAGAACAGCCCAAGTGTCTTAAGTAGTTAGGGCAGTAGTCACTGCAGAGATCAGCCCAACTGTCTTAAGTAGTGAGGGCAGCAGTCACTGCAGAGAACAGCCCAAGTGTCTTAAGTAGTTAGGGCAATAGTCACTGCAGAGAACAGCCCAAGTGTTTTAAGTAGTGAGGACAGCAATCACTGCAGAGAACAGCCCAAGTGTCTTAATTAGTGAGGACAGCAATCACTGCAGAGAACAGCCCAAGTGTCTTAAGTAGTGAGGGCAGCAATCACTGCAGAGAACAGCCCAAGTGTCTTAAGTAGTTAGGGCAGCAATCACTGCAGAGAACATCCCAAGTGTCTTAAGTAGTGAGGGCAGCAATCACTGCAGAGAACAGCCCAAGTGTCTTAAGTAGTTAGGGCAGCAATCACTGCAGAGAACAGCCCAAGTGTCTTAAGTAGTGAGGGCAGCAATCACTGCAGAGAACAGCCCAAGTGTCTTAAGTAGTGAGGGCAGCAATCACTGCAGAGAACAGCCCAAGTGTCTTAAGTAGTGAGGGCAGCAATCACTGCAGAGAACAGCCCAAGTGTCTTAAGTAGTGAGGGCAGCAGTCACTGCAGAGAACAGCCCAAGTGTCTTAAGTAGTGAGGGCAGCAATCACTGCAGAGAACAGCCCAAGTGTCTTAAGTAGTTAGGGCAGCAGTCACTGCAGAGAACAGCCCAAGTGTCTTAAGTAGTGAGGGCAGCAATCACTGCAGAGAACAGCCCAAGTGTCTTAAGTAGTTAGGGCAGCAATCACTGCAGAGAACAGCCCAAGTGTCTTACGTAGTTAGGGCAGCAGTCACTGCAGAGAACAGTCCAAGTGTCTTAAGTAGTTAGGGCAGCAGTCACTGCAGAGAACAGCCCAAATGTCTTAAGTAGTGAGGGCAGCAATCACTGCAGAGAACAGCCCAAGTGTCTTAAGTAGTTAGGGCAGCAGTCACTGCAGAGAACAGCCCAAGTGTCTTAAGTAGTTAGGGCAGCAATCACTGCAGAGAACAGCCGAAGTGTCTTAAGTAGTTAGGGCAGCAATCACTGCAGAGAACAGCCCAAGTGTTTTAAGTAGTGAGGGCAGCAATCACTGCAGAGAATAGCCCAAGTGTCTTAAGTAGTTAGGGCAGCAGTCACTGGAGAGAACAGCCCAAGTGTCTTAAGTAGTTAGGGCAGTAGTCACTGCAGAGATCAGCCCAAGTGTCTTAAGTAGTGAGGGCAGCAGTCACTGCAGAGAACAGCCCAAGTGTCTTAAGTAGTTAGGGCAATAGTCACTGCAGAGAACAGCCCAAGTGTTTTAAGTAGTGAGGACAGCAATCACTGCAGAGAACAGCCCAAGTGTCTTAATTAGTGAGGACAGCAATCACTGCAGAGAACAGCCCAAGTGTCTTAAGTAGTGAGGGCAGCAATCACTGCAGAGAACAGCCCAAGTGTCTTAAGTAGTTAGGGCAGCAATCACTGCAGAGAACATCCCAAGTGTCTTAAGTAGTGAGGGCAGCAATCACTGCAGAGAACAGCCCAAGTGTCTTAAGTAGTTAGGGCAGCAATCACTGCAGAGAACAGCCCAAGTGTCTTAAGTAGTGAGGGCAGCAATCACTGCAGAGAACAGCCCAAGTGTCTTAAGTAGTGAGGGCAGCAATCACTGCAGAGAACAGCCCAAGTGTCTTAAGTAGTGAGGGCAGCAATCACTGCAGAGAACAGCCCAAGTGTCTTAAGTAGTGAGGGCAGCAGTCACTGCAGAGAACAGCCCAAGTGTCTTAAGTAGTGAGGGCAGCAATCACTGCAGAGAACAGCCCAAGTGTCTTAAGTAGTTAGGGCAGCAGTCACTGCAGAGAACAGCCCAAGTGTCTTAAGTAGTGAGGGCAGCAATCACTGCAGAGAACAGCCCAAGTGTCTTAAGTAGTTAGGGCAGCAATCACTGCAGAGAACAGCCCAAGTGTCTTAAGTAGTTAGGGCAGCAGTCACTGCAGAGAACAGTCCAAGTGTCTTAAGTAGTTAGGGCAGCAGTCACTGCAGAGAACAGCCCAAATGTCTTAAGTAGTGAGGGCAGCAATCACTGCAGAGAACAGCCCAAGTGTCTTAAGTAGTTAGGGCAGCAGTCACTGCAGAGAACAGCCCAAGTGTCTTAAGTAGTTAGGGCAGCAATCACTGCAGAGAACAGCCCAAGTGTCTTAAGTAGTTAGGGCAGCAATCACTGCAGAGAACAGCCCAAGTGTTTTAAGTAGTGAGGGCAGCAATCACTGCAGAGAATAGCCCAAGTGTCTTAAGTAGTGAGGGCAGCAATCACTGCAGAGAACAGCCCAAGTGTCTCAAGTAGTTAGGGTAGCAATCACTGCAGAGAACAGCCCAAGTGTCTTAAGTAGTTAGGGCAGCAGTCACTGCAGAGAACAGCCCAAGTGTCTCAAGTAGTTAGGGTAGCAATCACTGCAGAGAACAGCCAATCCGGCCAAAAAAAATCCAATGAAAAATTATGTTAACTAGTACTGATATGTTATTTAAAGTACTGATATAAAATTATTAAAATATATGGTTATAAAATTAACTTACCTTCCTCTGTGCAAATTTTCACTTTATTAAGATCTAATAAGTTGAAAACACTAATATTTTGAACCACTTTTATGTTCTATTCAGGTAAAATATATTAATGTATATATATAAGCATAAAAGTTGACCATTAAGTTTATCAGTATTAAATCCTAGTTCAAATTAAGTTAAATAAAGTTAAAATACTATAACCATTTTCATAATCTCGAACTGTCTGACTGAACACGTCTTTGATGTCAACCACAACCATTGGCGAACTGTTTTGGACCCAAAGTGACCAAGCAGTCTACAAAGTTTGGTACAACTTGTATATTGTAGCCGCAGGTATCAAAGGATTCATCGTTGCCAAGAGTTAGCACGGAGGGAGACTACAGCATCAGACTACACCAATTACAATTATATACAGTTTAACTTGTAAAACTGTGTATGGGGAAACTCAAAAACTCATGTTGGCATTAATCTATGTTGCTATTATAAGTAATAATTGTTTAAATTACCCAGTTATAGGCTTGACGATCCCGGTTGTGCAAGAACAATTCTTATATATGCATTGGAAATTCGGTGAGTTCGCAGGTTTGCTGCAACGGGGGTATTTTATACATAGTTAAAACTTATTACTTTAGATTTAAAATTAAAAAATAAAAACAAAAGAAAAATCTTTAATGTGGTGACAAGTTTTATACTTTCTATCACTTAAAGTATAAAATTCTTTCCATAATTGCCAAAATTCCAAAGTACAGTCTACCTCGAAATAATATAATTCAATTACAAATATAACACTAATGAGATATAAAAAATAAATACCCCCGTAGTAGCAAACCTGCGGAGTCAGCAAATTTCCAATGTATATATATGTATCTTAATACCACTTGACGCCACATACCAAGTTTAATCAACTTACATTCATAGATAAATGATTTATGACATTTTAATTATTCTCTATAAAAATAACATGGCGTCTGAGGATGCAGGTTTTCTGAAACAAGGTAAACAAAAAATGGGTTTTTTTAAATTTTTTTTATAGCTCAACTAGGTGAAGCCACATACCAAATTTTATTAATTTATGTTCATAATTAAGGGAGATAACATTTGACTTATTCTCGATAAGAATAACTTGGGGGCTGAGTACGCAGGTTTGCTGCTACGGGAACTATCGGCAAAAAAATAATTTGTCGTGCAAATATCAATAGACCACAACTCTATGAAGCAATGTACCAAGTTTCGTCAGGATAAGTTAATAAATAACCAAGATATAAAATTGTTCTTTTTCTCCATAAGAATAAGATTGGACAACGTACTGCGTTTAGCATTTTCAATATCTTGGTAACCAATTGACGTAGAGCAATGATCAAAATACCAATTGTTTAGCTTAATTTAATGGTAAAAATTAAAATTGCATTACCTAAAATATTATATTTAAAAACAATTTTTGGGGTACAAAACTTTGGTTAGAGCAATCTGGCTGGTCTTCGAACTTAAAGTCATAAATGTAGCTTTAGATGTTTGCTCCAAATTTAGTAAAAATCGGATAATTTTTACGAGAGTTATCGCACCCACGGACACACACACACACACACACACACACACACACACACACACACACATATATATATATATATATATATATATATATATATATATATATATATATATATATACAGTTTTGAACGAATGTTGTTTTTGGCATCTGGGACCTCAAAACGAAAATTTATCATGGTCCCTGGCCTAGGTCTTACCATGCCGACTACGGTAATAGATTCTTCCCTGTAGGGGAAATTCGCAAAAAATATTGATGTTAGTTGATATGGCGCTTTATGTAATCAATAATCTTAGTGTTCCTCTCAATTTATGTTCTACCATTGCGTACGTCTCTTAAAATATATTTTCACAGTTAAATTTATCGCTTAAAACTTATACGCAAACAATTTTACGTCATTGAACCACCTTTAGTTTAACTAAACGTCTATATAACTGTTTCATATTTTATCTTTCAACCTTAAAGCAGAGACTGGCACAAACCGCTGCAATAGACATTTAAAATACTGGCTGATAGAGAAGTGGTTACTGTATTCGTAATTTATCGCTGATGGACTTGTACGTTTAATTATTATTTGTGCGTTTCCATTGGTACTCAGGTCTTTCCTTTTATTTCATTTCATTTAATTTATTTACGGTTTACACCAATAATACATGTAAGTAAGTACAAGATACAAAAGTACAGATGAAAATGTAATGATGTACATTTACAGATGTTGTAACAGATGAAAAGTACATGTGAAAATACTTATTGGGCTAGTGGTTCAACCTTTTTTTGTTTACATTGTTTTGGTATAATGCGTCAATCCAGTGGGGTTTGTTTTACTTGGCTGATGCTATAGTTTAGTAATTTGAGTGAAAAAAGAATTTCCGATTTATGTAAATAAATCAGTTTATAAAACTATAGTAGGACTTTGATTGAATAACAAGTTGTGTCTGCACATTGCTTGGAGCTTTATATCGAATTGTAATATAAAGCTTCAAGCTATGTCTTCCAAAACCAATGATCCTTTTACACTTAGTAGCTTTTGCTACTATCCGGCATCCGAAGGCACATTATTAAAATATTAAATACACGATTTAATGACATCTTATGAAATGAATTGTTCCAAAATGGTACTTTTGTGCGCCAACCACTTGAGTAAGGCTTTTTCCAAATAGTAGTGCAATATAAATTAATAAATACATTTAAACCACATTACTTGAATAAAATATTAATATTTATAAGATATGTATTACGATCTGAGCTGAGATATGTGTATCGTATTTAATGCTGAGAACAGTTTGACAGTTTACTGTCCAATGGTATGTCAGTATAAAGTGGTTTATCCTTAGTTATATGTTAACAACTTTAACTACTCGTATATTTGTATATCCATATTTATTTCAACATCGTTTTTAAGCCATTTTAAAATTCTGATATTCAACAACAATTATGCTTTAATAATTATTACAATAAACCGTATGCTTAATACGAATAAAGTGTTATTTTTTTGTATTGGAATTTAATATATTATTCAAGGGAATCCCTCCATAAAAGCTGCCGGTAATCTGAGTAATGTATTTTAGGGGAGAGTATTCATTTCCATTACGACAGATGCCCAAATTGAGCGTCCCGAGAGACAGTAGCCCAGAGGCACAGATGACAAAATGGCCGCTGCAGCAATACCACAATATCCAAAAAACGTTGTAGAATGTTCGGTATTTATTTATGAAAAAAACACAGAGCAAAAAATATCTTGATCGTTCATTCTATAGTAATTTCACTCGATGGGAATATCAATTCATTATGTAAATATATCATAGATATTTGCATTCCTAATCAAGATGATTACAATTTTTCTTTTTCAAATAACTATCAGAATCATGTTGTGAATAAGTAGAAAATAGACGTAACCTAAATGCTATTAAAAAACATACTCACTTAAAGGAAATATAAGTTAGAAAGTTATGCTACGACGTTGTTTTACACCCCATTTATTAAACAATACATCATTGGATACACCAACAATTGCTGTTTTAATTTGATCGATAAGTCTCTAAAATTACATATTTTCAACAAACTAGTTAAATCTACGATAGTAATATATATTTGTAAAATAAAATACTCCATTTGAAATTCCTCCTTACACTATCATTCGTTCAAAGAGGAGGCTAATTATACATCAGTACTAAAAACGATACATAAGGGTGCCATGTGGGCTCATAAACTATATATTTAACGATGATATATTTATTTACAGGTAAATTAAGTTAGCTAACTCATGTCTCTACAACTTGAATTTAAACCTTTTCATTAGCTATTACTGCTAAATAAAACTATGAGTATTATGCCACCTGCGTTTCTTAAATGCTAAAATTATATATTTACAGTTATGAAAATGTTTCTAAGGTGATTTATTTAAACGTTTCTCTTCACTTTTACAAGAGATGCAATTGATATTTAAGTGATAATGTTACTGATGTGCAACCGTTCCAATTTAATATTTGTTACCGTGCCTTTTACATCCATGCTTTCGTTTATAATCTCAAATGATGATTATTTGTATCGGAATACCTCATTACTGACAATGAAATAAGAGAGATTTGGGAGGTGAAACAATTTGTATAATATCATGGCACTTTGAGCATAAGCAACAATTATATCGAAATAATATTAAATAATAGATTAGCATATTTAAAGGTTATTTAGTGGGAAAAGATTAAAATGTATAGTTAAGGGTTACCTAATCAATCATTCTAACCCATCAACTACGTAATCACGACAACGTAAAGAATTCAAGTAGTGAGTGTTAAATTGGTGGCCTGCAAATAATTTGCACTTATTGTTATTGAGACTCATGTCATGAAGGGTCCGTCAGAAAGAACCTCTTATTCCGTCACATTTATCAAGAAAAAATACATTCTGGATCACACTGATGGAGCTAGAGTTTATTTATCATGACCAATATACATACACCATCACTGCACTCGATACAATGTAGTAAAAATGGAAGTAGATGTAATAAATGACGTATACATATTATTGGATGAAACGGTTTAATTACATGTAACAAAAATGTAACTTGTAAAAAACTTTAAATAAATTATATTTTTAAGCTGAAATCGATCTAAGTAATAAGTATAGGTTGAAAATAAAACATTATTATCATTAACTTATAATAAACGAGTTCGTAATTAAACCTCCCCACGGTAACCTGTTTCGGACCAAAATATAGAAATACTTTATTTTAAGTAGTATAGATTTAATATTAGATTATTATAAATAGAAACCCTTCCCGGTTTTTTAACACCACATATGTGCATGACTAAGGTATATCCACTAATCTATTTTCCTCCCTTCGATGTGCCTCCTTGATTCACTGACATCATACTTTAACGTTCGTGTAGCAATTATCTCTGGTTAATAAACAATTATCAATAATGTAATTGAACTAAATAATATTGTTCTTCACCTGTTATGTACAACAAAGTTTGTTCATTAGGGTGACAGGGCTTGGAAGGATATTTAGCGGCTTACTGGCAACTGCGCAAGTCTGCTTTTATTACAGTCCAATAATATTATCTCTGTCTGGTTTTATTTTGAATGTTTTATTTATGATTCATTTTTCGTTTTTTACCATTAATTTATCACAGCTCTAAACTCTTCGAACTCTATGAATTTGAGCCAAGAAATCAAACAATATAAAAACAATGAATGACATCACAGTTATTTGTTTAGAACAAGTAGAAAATGTGATTATTAATATTTATGTTTGTATTTATACAATAATACAAACTATAATTTAGTTTTTGAACCTTGATCATATACGTATAATACTAATCCTAATTTGGTAGCTGTGTAGGTTTATAATGCTGGATACAAAATATCGTTAAGTAATCACATCCAAGGTCCAATAGTGAGACAGACACCCAAATACAAGTGAGATAGCCAGGTGTACACCGAATATATAATATATAGATAGTAAAATTACTTTATATAAATTACTATTTTACCCTCAAAAATACCCTGGAAGGTTTAAATTACCCGCGACAATTTTAATCAATCCAAAACAAAGTAACATTGTAAACCTGTTGGATAGCTCGATGAGCAAGCTAAGTTTTTAAGAGACACTGGTAAAGGTGTTATTGGACGTGTTTTTCTGAATGTTGGTTTTGGTAACAGCAAGTAAAACATATTACGGTGTACCTATAACTGTACTACGATACAACCAAATTTGCTTTTGTAGGTATAACAACAAAAGATATAAGTTTATTTACTATAGTAACTTTATAACTCTAGGATGTCCGTCAATTATACTAGCAATAATGGAACAAATTAAAGTGGCTGAGTGTGTTAGCAATGAAGTTGACCCATTAGAAGCGACATAGGTTGGAAGGGCTCTCTATAAGTGGCTTTGTGGCACTTAGGTGGAGATTTTTGAGTTATTTTACATTATCTTTGTTAAAATATACAAACGTGTACATCATTAATAATTTGGGAATAAATTTTATGGGAGATAAGGGAAAGAAAATTTTGTATGCAAAGAAACAAACCGTTACTGAGCAATATTTTAACTTTTAAAATTATGTAAATGTTTAATATAAAATTATTGAATTTCAACTAAATTGTCAACACACAGATCACAACATCTCATCATAATATAAAATAAGCCAATTTGTTGATCCAAACATTCATTACATTTGCCCCCTACATGTAAAATCCTGACGAGTTCTAGTTGGGTTAGTATGACGGTCATTTGGGTCATCTGTTGTTGGCTTTTACTTTCTCCCCCTTTACATAGTATATGGAGAAAGTATTGTTTTCGTACAAATTTTCGAATTTGAGTTGTTAGTGGAAATATTCGTTTTGGTGCTCCCTGAACCCAAAAAAGTTGTTTTTACGTGATGTCTGTCTGTGTGTGTGTGTGTGTGTGTGTGTGTGTGTGTGTGTCCGTGTGTGTGTGTGTGTGTGTGTGTGTGTGTGTGTGTGTGTGTGTGTGTGTGTGTGTGTGTGTGTGTGTGTGTGTGTCTGTGTGGATGTGTACAGAGCTAGAGCCCTAACCTATGGACCGATTTTTATGAAATTTGGTATGTAGGTACTAATCCACGATATCTCCAGGCATTTTTTTCATTTTTTAGAATTTTTCATTTTTAAGGGTAATTATCCCCCAAAAACCACCAAAAAACATGAAAAATCCAAATTTCTCAAAAACGGCTCTAACGATTTCGATTAAACTTTCGTGGTTTGTAGAACTTTAGGTTTCCAACAAAATGACACCACCCGCAATTCTGTAAAAATTCGGGTTCAGAAATTACAGGACTTAAAACATCCATAATTCAGTTTTTTGGATTTTTCATAAAAAATCATAAATGTTAAAAAAGATTACTATTCACCATTAAAAAGAGCTCAAAAAACTAAATAAATTAATATTTTAAATTACTATTCTACGATTGCTAGTTGCGGAGAAAATTGAAATTTTCATTTAGCGGTAAACACAGTACGTTGTCCAATGTTATTCTTATGGGGAATACAAAAATAACTATTTCTCTCTTATTTACTGATCAATTTCATTAAAATTGGATATGCAGGTCAAGTTAGCATTGACCAACAGATGATGTTCGAAATGTGTTGCTATTTAACCCTGGGGAGGGCAAGGGGGCATTTCCCCTCTCAAAACCACTGTGTGTAGCAAGGGACTCTATAGTGCCTCCCAAAAAGGGATTTGGGTGGATATTTCTGAAAACAACTATTTTAGTCAATTTTCTGTACATTTATCTATACTTCATATTCTATATTTAGTAAATAACAAATATTTTTCTCATTGAAGTTTGGCTGAAAGGGAGAAAGTATGTGTCAGTTTCCTGATACCGTTTATTTATATTATCAGGTCAACTACCATGATCTGCTTTCCTTCTAACGATGTGCCTCGTCTATTCCACGATTAGGCTTGGAACAAAAATCTCCAGTCTTTTAGGGGCTTTTAGGGCTGCTAATTATTTCCCCCATTAATCCAATAAGTTCCTCGACCATAGTTTATTGCCCTGTATTCTGGCTTTTAGCAAATTTCCCCTATAGGGAAGAAGCTATTACCGTAGGTCTCATGGTAAGACTTAAGCCCGAGACCATGATAACTTTTCATTTTGAGGTCCCAGATGCCAAAAACACCATTCGTTCAAATTTGTATATATATATATATATAAATATATATATATATATATATATATATATACATGTGTCCGTAAGCACGATAACTCTCGTAAAAAAGATCCGATCTTAATGAAATTTGGTACAAATGTGTAAAGTACCATTTATTTGAACGAGTTCGAAAACCAGATGAATCGCACTATCCGAAGGGGGGGTTTTGGGGGGTTTTGTACCCCAAAAATGTGTTTTTTGGGGTTTTCACATGTAATTTTAATTTAAATCAAATTTTTATTTATACCATTAAATTCAGCTATAGAAAACAAACAATTTAGTATTTTGATCATTCCTCTACGTCAATTGGTTACCGAGATATTGAAAGTGCTAAACACAGTACGTTGTCTAATGTTATTCTTATGGAGAAAAATAAAAATTGTATATCTCGCTTATTTATGAACATAAACTGGCGAAATTTGGTATATGGCTTGATCTGGTTGTGGTTTATTGTTGTTTGCACAAAAAAAAAATTTTTCGCCTATGGTTCCTGTAGCAGCAATCCTAGGTACTTGGTCCCCATGTTATTCTTATGGAAAATACTTAAAATGTTATATATCGGCTATTTATGAATGTATATGGATGAAACTTGGTATGTGACTTTACTTAGATGAGTTCTAATGATATTTGCATAAAAACCCATTATTTTGTGTTCCTTGTTGCAGCAAACCTGCGTACTCAGCCTCAATGTTATTCTTATGGAGAATAATTAAAATCGTATATATCGCTTACTTGTGAATATATTTTTATGAAACTTGGTAAGTGGCGCTATGTAGTATTAAGACATTTATATCTGCATTGTAAATTCGCTGAGTACGCAGGTTTGCTGCTAAGGGGGTATTAACATTCTACTGAAGGTTTCTACCCATCATGATTCGTATTATTTCCTGAAAGCCACGACCAAAATTGGTGTTGTACGAAGAAGGACCAATTGTTTCCTTAAAGAATGCCTTATTAAAGCCTCTCCTAGAGAATTGATCGTTATCACGCATTCCTATATCAGCTCTGATGCAAAACTGTTATCGGCAAGCTGAGCAACTGGGCTGTGCTTTTGGAAGGGGACCTATTGCAAAATTGTTTGGCATTCATAATATATAAATTATGAATAATAATCAGAAAACAGAACTCCAGGCTGCCAGGGATAAGAACGAAGAATTAATTTCCCTGTATTATATTTATATGTATGTTTCATATAAAATGCGTTTAACTTTGTGTACCACAGAGGTTTCGCATTATTACACTGAACCCTTTCTTGTAAATATTTTGTTGTGACATTCTTAATTTCTTCTTTTATAAATCAAAAGTTATTGTTCCACTAAAAATGACTAACCAAACCTGAAATTAAAAAATCTACAATTTTATATTTTCTTAATTCTAGTTTTAGATCAAACTTGATTGTAAACTAAGGGGATGATTTTACCCAGTCCGCTATAAATCTTAATTCAAAGACAAATCGCCTTCCCCTTAATTCTTCACAATACCTTAAAGTATCAAATGTGTAATTTTATACATTTTTAGTTTTATACAACAAAGAGAGATTTTAGTTAAGTCACTTTTTCAAAATACACTTACTTCCATAATAATAATAAATAAATAAGAATAATTTTAAATGTAATAAGTAGATAGAAATAATATATCCATTACATAAAGAATTCTCCTACAAAGAGGCCCTTGTTAATGGTTAAGTCGTGAAGTTTCTTTATGTAGAGCTCTAATTTCCTGAGGATGTGCAATTCAAAAGATGGCCTTTGAGGGAAAGCGGGGATCAACAAATTACTCAAGCATTCTTTTACTTAAGTTCTCCATAGTGTATTAAAAGGATGATAGCTATTTAAAACATTAATAAATCTATTTATTTTGCCGGCTGATAATATGTGTAAGCTTGGTCGTTTGGTTGTACAACATTAACACTTAAAGTAAATTATAAAATTGAGAGCACTTGGCAATAGCGAGAGGTTTACTACTAATCACTTGATTGGAGAGTTTAGGATCAGAAATAATTTGATGCTACGTTTGTGATCAATAAAAAGTATATTTTCAATAATTTGATAATTATGAACACCTGTGAGTGTTTTCAGAGGTAATTTGATTAGCATTAGTATTATTGTATTAAAATATCTTTCCTTTATCAATGAATTAACTATTACAATTATTTTGTATACATATGAATAAAATTTAAATTAATTTTTAAACTAAACTGTCTAATTAAAATTGCAAATTATTGAATGTTCGCTTTTGAAACATTATTCTTATAATTATAAATTTTGTTACACTTCTGTGATTTTAATATTACTTGAACAAACTATTTAAAATTAAATCTATTAGAGTTGTTTCATATTTTCTGCATTGAGCTAAATCATGTAATTAATTTAAACGGTTGAAAACATAATGTGATTACTAAATTCACCAGTTCATTGTCATATAAGGCGTTTGAATTCATTTAAAAGAATTACTTGAGATTTTGGGTTTATCCAGATTTTTCACTACACCGACACTTCACAAAATGTCGAGTTACCCATTTTGGCACAAGGTCATCACTCCCGCACTACTAGTCACTGACATTTTCTAATTCATTGTTCTAGAATGATGTTGGCAGTCTAATTTAATTTTCATAATCTTCCTTCAATCCCCTTCCACACCAAAGCTGTGGCTTGTTGTCATTGGCTGTCTAAGTATAATTTTTCATGGAGAGGAAGAAGTCGCTTACATATGTCACATATTTAAACCTGCTGAGTTTAAGCTGGAGATAATTGAAATAGAATTGTGTTTAGAATAATAATAATAATATAAAGTTGTGTCTTAGTGTTAGGAGTACAATTCGTACCCACATTGGTCAGCGTCCACGCGGCTGTCAGTATCAGATGCCCAGACACAAAGGCCATCTCTCGTGTCGCCCCTGGCTGGCTGTGTCTGACGTTCTGGTCACTGGTGAATGTAGTTATCTAACTTTTGTAGTAGGCGGAGTAACAATGAATTGTCGAAATATAAATTCACATCAAAAGAGTATTATATATTACTAAGTATGTGTTACGTTGACATTATTCGTAAAAACATTACATACGTCATTTGTTTGTTATCGTCACGTTTTTAACAAGTTATGATTGTTTGCACTCTAGTAAAAAATGTATAATCTAAAAAAATTAAATTCTAGACAAAGTCTTATTTCAAAGAAGATTCTTTTGATAAATTACAAATAAACTTAGTTATTATACAATTTTTTTTATGAATAACAACATTTTTCATTACAGTGGTTTGCATGACATGTATATTAGTAATCTCATTTCTATAACACAATGCTTGGTAATGTTTTAGGTTTTATTTATCATAAAATACTGAGTTATACACTGAGAGGTAATAACCGTTCCTAGCAGGTGACAAATAGAAGGTCTCAAGACCGCAGTTCTTAGGATATATGAGACATAATCCCATAAAACCCAATCTTCTCTTGGATTGCAGAATATTCAATTTTGTTTCACGAAAAATGTATTCAACAATTATATTAATATTTCGTGGGTCAACTTATGTAATAATTAGTTATTATGAAATCATTTGATTTTATTAAATGTTGAAATTATATAAAAATTAATGCAAATCAAAACGAGTTCGCAAGCAGCACGCTGACGTGAGGGAAGTGAATTTCCACATAAAACTTTTAAAACTTAAAAGCAGTTAAAAAAATACATTTATTCCAATTTTTATTAAAATTTGAAAACAGTAATTTTTTGGCTGTTCTGATGCTCCTGGTTTCATTTACCTGCAAAGCTGGGAATACAAATTTGTGCATTATAATGTTAGGAGAAGGTCCAGACAGGCTTGAAAGTAGGCGTGAGGTCACTGGGGATGATACAAGTACTCTAGTAAAGGCATAAAAGGCTTTTCTAGTGTAAAACCCCCATAAGACAACGTACTGTGTTTAGTCGAAACACATTTTCTTTAATAACTCGGTAAATATGTGTGCTAGAATGACGAGAGAGGGCTTAAAACTTTAACCTCACTAATTCCCATCTTTTTACATGCATTAATTTTACATCCGGGGCTTTTCTGACCCTTTTTGGGCCCAAAAACTCGAAATTTTAAAGATCAATCCCCAAAATAGGGGTTTAGAGTTTTCCGATTGTTTTGCCCAACGAACTTGTCCAACTTATTATAGAAAGGAACGTCCCTACCAAATTTGAAGTAAATCGGACAAAAACTGCGACCACTAGAGTGCAAACAAATATATATATATATATATATATGACTCTCTCTCTCTCTCTCTCTATATATATATATATATATATATGTAATTTTGAACGACCCCCAAAACGTGTTCAGGGGGTTACGTTAGGAACTTCTATGGTGGTCCTGGGCTTAAGTTTCACCGTGCGGGTCGTGCTACTAGTTCAATTTCCAAAGGAAATTCACTAATAAAATACATAAGAAAATACCCCCGTCACAGCAAAACTGCATACTCAGCGAATTTCCAATAGAGATATAGATGTCTTAATACTACATCAAGCCACTTACCAAGTTTCATAAAAATATATTCACAAATAAGCGATATATATAATTTATTCTCCATAAGAATAACATTGGGGCTGAGTACGCAGGTTTGCTGCAACAAGTAACACAACAAATTGTTTTTTATGCTAATATCAATATAACTGAAGTAGGTGAAGTCAAATACCAGATTTTATTAATTTATGTTCATAATTAAGGGAGAAATGGCTTTTAATTATTATCCATAAGAATAACATGGGGACGAGTACGCAGGTTTGCTGCTGCAGGATCCTTTGGCAAAAAATTATTTTTTTGAGCAAATATCAATAGACCACAACCAGATGAAGCCATATACCAAGTTTCGTCAGTATACGTTCATAAATAAGCGAGATATAAAATTTTTCTTTTCCTCCATAAGAATAACATTAGACAACGTACTGTGTTTAGTACTTTCAATATCTCGGTAACCAATTAACTTAGAACAATGATCAAAATACCAAATTGTGTGTTTTTTTAAGCTGAATCCAATGGTCAAAACTAAAATTTGAATATTTTAAAAACTGTATGTGAAAAATTCAAAAAACCCATTTTTGGGGTACAAACCCCCCCCAAAATACCCCTTCAGGTAGAGCGATCTGGCTGGTTTTCGAACTTAAAGTCATAAATGTTGCTTTACACGTTTATACCAAATTTCATCAAAATCATATCATTTTTACGAGAGTTATCGTGCTCACGGACACATATATATATATATATATATATATATATATATATATATATATATATATATATATATATATAGATTCGAACGAATGGTGTTTTAGGGGTCTGGGGACCTCAAAACGAAAAGTTATCATGGTCCCGGGCCTAGGTCTTACCATGCCGACTACGGTAATAGCTTCTTCCCTATAGGGGAAAATCGCTAAAACAGATATCAGTCGAAAAGACTGAGATTTTATTTTTAAGAATATGTATAGTAAATCCACTGTATGGTAAACATTATCTAAGATATACAAACTAGCTTAATTTAATAACAATTTATCTTTCATTGATATGGGAACTGGGAAGCTTTGAGACAAAGGATATGTTTCAATAACTGATAAAGACACAGTAGCAGGTATGTTTACTGGTTTATTACAGTTTTTTTGCAGTAACACAAACAAAAAAATACAGCATCTGATTTTCCGAAACAAAAACTATAGAATAGACAATTACTTTCTTCAAACTGAACAAATGAATTTCTTAATATCTTGGGTTTTGAGTAGAAAATAGGTTTCCATGTAATATTTTATTCAAGTTATAAATATAGTTTTTAATTAACCTTTAGTATAATATGTATTTGTATTATTAATAATATTAACATTTTATTTTAAACAAAGGACTCTTTTTTAAGATGTTTAGTATTTTATCAACTTTTTACTGACATGTCTCGGCAATAATGCCATTTTCAAAGTCAATATAACCTCATTCATAAAAATAAAAAATACTAAAGATCTTTAAAAAAGGTTGCTTTGTTTTAGCGAATTTCCCCTATAGGGAAGAAGCTATTGCCGTAGGTGGCAGGGTAAGACTTAAGCCCGAGACCATGATAACTTTTCGTTTTGAGGTCCCCAGATGCCAACACCACTATTCGTTCAAATTTATATATATATATATATATGTGTGTGTGTGTGTGTGTGTGTGTATGTGTGTGTGTGTGTGTGTGTCCATTATCGCAATAACTTTTGAAAGAAACACCCGATTTTGATGAAATTTGGCACAAATGTGGAGAGTAGCATTTATGACTTTAAGTTCGAAAACCAGATCGATCGCACTATGGGAAGGGGGATTTATGGGGGTTTACAATCTTCCAAAAATCGGTTTTTTGCAAAATTGACCCCAAAATGTTAAAAACACTCAATTTTGGTTATAGCCATTTTATAGAGCTTAAAAGAACAAATAATTTAGTATTTTGAACCATTAACCTAGGTTAAGTGGTTGCGGAGAAAAGAAAAAAAACGTGTCCCATGTTAATCTTAAGGGAAAAAGGTTTTTAGATTTTTTTCAGATAGTTTTACTAAAAACTTCACATTTCTGTTTATTAATGTGTTTAGCTCAATAAAACAAACATTTTGGTGTTTTAATCGTTGTTCTACGTCCAACCGTTGCAGAGATATTCAAAGTGCTAAACACAGTACGTTGTCCAATGTTATCCTTATGGAGGATAAATAAAATTCTATACCTCGATTATTTTTAAATGTATATTGATGAAACTTGGTATGTGGCTTCAACTAGTTGTGATTGATATTAGCACAAAAAACAAGTTTTTTGTTGATAGTCCCCGTAGCAGCAAATCTGCATACTCGGCCCCCATGTTATTTATATGGAGAAAAAGTAAAGTTGTATATCTGCCTTAATTATGAACCTAAATTAATAAAACTTATATAGCTTCACCTGGTTCAGTTATATTGATAATTGCAAAAAAATTACTTATCTTCCTCGTTGCTGCAAACCTGCTTCCTCAACCCTAATGTTATTCTTAGGGAGAATAAATAAAATGCTATATATCGCTTATTTATGGATGTATTTTTGTGAAACTTGGTAAGTAGCTCTATGTAGTAGTGAGTCACATATATATGCATTGGAAATTCGCTGAGTATGCAGGTTTGCTGTGACGGGGGTATTTTAAGTAGTTGTTGTTGTTATTATTATTATTATTATTATTATCAGCAGCCCTAATCCATCAGAAATATTCAATACAAATTATTGTTATTTATTTATTTTATGGTTTTTAGTGAAGGGAGAATTTGTCTCTTATGAAGATAATTCTCCTTGTCTCAAGGCTCAACCCAATATTGTTTTCGAGATCGATTGGACTTACAAGTTAAGAGCCGGCTACCCTGTCGGCCATATTGACTTTATCGCCCATAAGAATAATGTTAAGTTTAGACCCCCAATTGTTCGCTTATCTTTGGAGATAAAATTTTGATTTTGGTGTCAATTGAAAGATATTTTTATCTCGGGTGATTATTGTGGAAGATATTTTGAAAATGAATTATAGTATTTAATAAAAACTGTGATTATTTTTTTAAGTTTGACATTTTTTTATAATCTGTAAAATTTATATGAATTTTTACTCGCACAAATCACTCTTTACTTTATTTTGAGTCGTCAAAAAATTACCTAAATCATAATGAAAATGAAACAAAAATGTGGGTCCTAAAAAGATGAGTGCGCTCCATTTAGAAGTGTGGAGCGCGCTGGCACCACCTATGAACTTGCCGTTAGGGGGAGCGTGCCCTTAAGCTGGGGTCTGAGGTTCCGGGATGAGACGATAGAATTGGAACAGTCCGGACCTCCCGCAGCGCCATCTTCGCGCAGTAAAAATGTTTCTCGGGGAACTGGCGCTGTCCCCCCACCCTGCAGCCGCGAGTACTACACCAGGGAGCCCGCCCTCGTTCCCGTTCCATACCTAACAATAGCAGTTCTGCCAACTTCAAGCATCCAACGTTATATAATGGGACCCTCAGAAAATATCGTGTTGTGTAGGGAAATTATAGTAACCTAACCTAACCTAGCCGCAGCGCGCTGTTTAAGTTTTTAGCTTAAACGTTTCCTCCCCCACACAAAAATGTTTTATTTTATTGAGTACAGTATTTTTGTGAAATACGAAACAAATCTGGCTTATAAATAGGCAGACAGATAAACAAATGTTAACACAAACGTCTAGTTCTATACCTGCTAAATCTACGTGTGGAGAATGGGACATCTGCTAGTTTAAATTATTCTGACTTTTGATGAATACAGATTATTATTTGTTTTTGATTATGTTTTCAAAGACAATTTAAATACCTTAGGTACCTCAGTCTTTAAAATTGATTTAGAAAAAACGGAGGAGTTCTCCTAACAAAAATCGCCTTATTATATACAATATTCTGGAAATGACAGTATTCGTAGTTTGAAATTGTTGTATTTTAGGAGTGTACGTCAATTCTGATGTTTATGTCAGTTGGCAGAACTGCTGTTGTTAAGTATGGAGTGGGAACGAGGGCGTAGCTTCCTGTTGTAGAACTCTCGGCTGCGGAGTGGGGGGACAGCGCCAGTTCCCGCGAAATATTTTTACTGCGCGAGGACGGCGCTGCGGGAGGTCCGGACTGTTCAAATTCTGCGCTCCCTCCGGGATTCAATTTCATCACTAAGACAACAGACATCGGTGATTGCCGGGATTGAACCCGTGACCTTGCAGTCCAAGGTGTCACGCTCTTGCTACTACACCAGGCAGCTCCTCATAAACATTTATACAACTACAATATAAACTAAACTCTTTATTTTTTTACAAAATGATTAATGGCGGGTTGTACTGCACACTTTTTTGTCAAATGACCTTCAAAATCCCGGGTATCATAGGGTCAACTGATTGTTTGTTCACAGAACCAACTACTCAAGTTTGGACCCATAGCTCCATCGTCTTGGCAACACCGTTCCTGCCGATGTGGGCTTTTTTCATGACAGCCTGCAAACATTTAGGCATAAGTGGGTGAACAACATCTAACATCAATTTACCACAAATTGTACCTGCATTGTATGTTTATTGTATGTAATCATGATGAAATCCACTGTATGTTCAGCATGTTTCGTGTTCTTGAATTTCAATCTGATTGTGCAATATTCTCTTCTTATACCTGCATTTTTATATATTTGTTCTAATTATGTAGTCAATTAGTACTTTATATTCATGGTTGGGTTTTAATAGTACAACTTTTCATAAACTTGTATTTATTGCATCATGTATTTAGATTGATTATTTATTAATTAATTGAATCATTTTTCACACTAGTTTATAAGTATGTTTTATATCATTGGGATATTTATTCAATAACTTATCTTGCCAATATTCAATTTTAATAATTGTTTGTAATAGCTAGGTTTAAATAATATTAGAAAGCAAAAATTACGTAGTTATGTTATGTATGTAGTAGCATTGCTGTTGATAAATTAAATAAATATTAAAATAAACATTTATACGAATTTTACAGACATAAATAAAATTGATAAATTCATAACTATTGCAAGATAAATGACTCTATGGTAATATACGATCCTTTAAAATTCATATGTAAAAACAAAATACAATGTCGTTGATTTCAAAATAATGAACATACCGGTTTATCGGACAATTCAAATAACGCAATGACGTGTGAAGGATTTATGGAAAGCCTAAAGAATGTACTACTGAAATCCACTGCAAGTCCCGCTGACAGCTCCATAAATATCGGTACAGCATCAGTTGTTTTGTTGGTATAGAAATAAAATGTGTTTTAAAATGTGTTATAAATTGTTTTTTAGATAATCTTTTTAAAAAGGTGTACTACTTTTACTTTTTCCGGGGTAAAATATGTTTTCCAATACTAATTTAACTAATATTATTTGTTTAAAATTATGACGTCATTGGGTTTTTTCCTTCGTAATACGGATATCATTTGGTAGCCTAATAAATCATTGTTCCAGACGGGGAATTTATTATTAAGAGGAAATAATAATAAACTTAAATAATTTAATTAAAATTGTAAAAAAACTGTTTTTGCAAGAAATATCTAAAAGTAATTATACTAAACTGACATTAAGCACACAACAATAAAATCAAATGTAAAATAATATTTAGTAAGACTATATCTTGATCTTTTAATGAACGGAACATAATACTAATTAGGGTTTAGTGAGCAAAGTTCCCAGATTATCCTCTAAGTAAATATTCGTGTAATACTTAAAAATCGGCAATTACGCAAGGAAACTTGAACAATTTAGTGGATAGCACAACTTTCCTATTTACTAATGGTAAATTATAAAGTCATTTGGGCCGGTTTACAATAAATTCAGTGAATTCAATTTGATTTATAAGCGTGAACTTTTTTATTTATTTATTATTTTGATGAAACCAGTACTACTGTAATGAATGATGCACTAATTTCATATCTCATAAAAAATATCTTTAACTTATCAGTTGTTTTTATGAGAAACAAAATAAGTGTTAATTTAATTTTTGAAATATTTTTCCATATTTTTATTTCTGTACAAAAATTATTGTATTTATTTATTTATTATCAACGGACAACCATGTTTACAGAGGTGTGCATATTAATTACGGCAAGGCTTAACATGCAAAGAAAAACATTGGATGCAAAACTAGAGACTGTTGTTTGATGATTCGAACTACAAACATACAGCAAACGAAATTTGTGAGCAAACATGGCCTAATCTCTAATAAAGTGCTTAAAACGTGTTCAGATATTTTTACTGAATTTTTCAATATAGTTGGTTGTCATTGTGTGCATGTAATGGGACATTTAATATGTGCATACGAGTGACACGAGCAGTAACGATATATTTACACCTGTGTCTGTCGGCAGTTAAACTGATTTATTGACACGAGATAAAGTGGTTTACACTGACATCCTTCTTTTTTTCCGGGTTATGGTAAAATTTTTGGGAACTGTAAAAATAACGGCTCTGAATATTTTTTTTAATTCAATGTTAAATATTATATGATAGGCCAATTCCATTTTGAGAGTAATTTTTCATCATTAATTTGCAAAATATAAAATAAATATTGTAAATAGTTGTTCATAAATAAGTCCGACATATTAATTTCCCTTCTTTAAATTTCGAGTTTACACAACACTGTTTGTTGAGAGCCTAATCAGATCACGCTACTGATAGAGCTACACACATAGTTTTGAAAAATATAGGCAGAAAGAGACAAAGAAATAATAAAATTAAAATAACGATATAATAATAAAACAACAAACAAATGATTTGTAGTGTTAATACTTTAAACATGTACTTGTTTAGTAAAGTTATTTTAAAAATATATTTCCTTCAAACGGATGCTGTACAACTAAATTAAGTTAATGAAAAAATCCATTTTCAGTTGTCACAGCGAAATGATAATCTAAATCAGTCTCCAATCTGAAGGTGACAGGCTGAACTGGCTCAAAGAAGCTGTTTGCAGGTCTTGACCTGAGCTCCTTTCATCTCAGGTCTGATAAGGATTTACTGTGTAACCTAATCTAACGGAGTGTCGGATCTTTTTTTTTGGCAAATTCTAAAACTGAACCGTTTATTCGTTTTATAACGTTTTTAATGCCATGCTGTTAAGCTCCCATATTTACTTTTGTTTACGAACAAAAACATTTAACTCAGAAATAAACATAGCCTAAAATTATGTATTTTTAAACATTTGAAAATTGACAGCACTGTTGCTATTAAAATAGGAAAAAATAATCACAAGTTATTATGATAACCATGTAGCAATCTAAAAGCTGTTTTAACACATAGTGTTCTAAAATAAAACCGTACTTGCATTAAGCTTATCCATTCTTTTTTTATATTCTAAGAAAATTATGATTGGGGAGAAGGTTATTGAAATAATATCGTTTTAAAAGTAAAAATAAATATATAGATGTAATTGCAATTAAAATACGATGTATTTAGTAGTTTATATTACGATGTATTTAGACTTCTTTGACACTATTTTTAGCGAATTTCCTAAACATTCACTAAATACGGTGGAAAAGTGACCCACATGGTTCAACGTAAGCCGGGGACCACCATAGAGGTTCCTAACGTGACCCTCTGAACACGTTTTGGGAGTCGTTCAAAATTATATAGAAAATTATAAAACCAACTACTACAGATCTTATTACCAAAGACTCAAACCACCCGTGGAGTCATAACATTGCAGCATTTCATTCTATGGTTCATAGACTATTAAAGGTACCAATGAGGGAGAAAGACTAAAAAATAAAATAAGTACCATAATATACCTCGCAATAAACAAACGGTTATAATCTAAAAACAGTGCACAAAATTATAAAAAATAAAATGAATGAAATCAAGAAAGAAGAAAATAAATCAAATAAGAAGAAGAATATGACTACATTTGCCTACCTCACAACACTTCACTAAATAGAGTTTCCCTATTAATCTTTAAACATTCCAAACTAAAAATAAATTTAAAAACAAACAATAATTGCTTTAGAATGATCAACAATAAAATTAAATAAATAGCAGACAAGAACATGATAGATTACATTAAATCAAGAATTCATCAAATCAACTGGGGTACCGGTAACAATCTTTACATTGGTCAAACGAAAATAAATTTTAATGTAAGATATAAGGAACCCATTCAAACTTACAAGTTCAAAAGTCTTACTACTATGAAATCAATCTATGCCGATAATCTTTGAAAACCAATTATAATTATACAAAAATCAATGAAAGTTTAAAAAAAAACTAACATTTGAAAGTGACAGAGAGAAACTAAATTTGATAGAAAACTTATGGATATATATAAATATAAAAAAGTCCAGAAAAACTGTTTAATACAACTCACTTAGACCGAGAGAACGTTATATTTGTAAAAAATACCCCAATGATAAATTTAATAAAAACACGAATTAACGCATACATACAAAAATAAAATAACAAGAAAAGTAAAATTATAAAACAAAGTATATATACTCCATATAAAAACAAATCAAATGATATACTATTGTCCTACAGTTAAAATTTTATACAAGTGAAAGCTTTTAACCTATTGATTTGTTTAGTTTGTAAGGTAATCTATATTTTAAATTGAAAATGAAACTAGTCGTCAAAATTAACTAAATTAAACTAAACAGGTTACTTTGTGTACATAGTTTTTACAATTTTAATAAACGTTATAAATGTACATATTATTTGTTTAAACATTATTAATAAGTGCCCTTTTTTAGAAACATTTTTATTTAAACCAACTAGTTTCAACCATAAAGGTCATATTCAGAGTCACATAAGCTCAACAATTTGTCTTATGACTTACATAAATTATCTCCTTTGGGAGCATAGGGCATCCAGTAGAGCTCGCCATCCGTCTCTATCCCTAGCGGTTGCCTTCAGCTCTCCCCAGGTTTTTTCTCTACTTCCCCCGCTTCCCTCTAAATCGTCCTCTTCCAGGTTCCCCGTGGCCTTCCCCTCCTTCTAGTGCCTTGTGGATTCCATTCCAGAGTATTTCTCTCGATAGCGTCATCCGGCTTTCTTAAGATGGCCACACACTACCGGACTTTTTCCGGAACAAGACATCGGACCGAGCAGGATTTGGGGTCGAAGGGAGAAAATCCAGTAGTTAGTGGGGCCTCCGAACCAGACATCGAACAAGACTTCGGACCAGACATCGGACCGAGCATCGAGCGCTCTCCAAGCGGTTTTGTTGATGAAAGATCAAAAAAAGATCGGTCCGATGTCTTGTTCGGGGTCTGGTTCGGGGTTCGGTAGTGTGTGGTACCTCCATACGCTGCTTCGAGCGCCGTCACGAGCCCCGCCGCTAGCGCTTCGATGGTGAGGGTTGCAGTCTTGACTGTTGTCATTTCAGTTTCAGTAACGTTATATAGTAATGTAACGTAATTTTAGTGCCAGTTCTAGTTTATGTAACGTAGTCTGAACGATGGAGTGGTCTGAGGAAAACAGTTTGTTGTTTATTTCCGAGTACAAAAATCGACAAGTTTGTGGGACTTGCCCCATCCTCTTCACTACCACAAAGTGAAAAGGAATGATGCTTGGAGAGAAGTGGATAAAAGTGTGGGGAGGTGGGTGAAATGGGTGAATGCGTGAATGGGTGAAGTGGGTGAAATCCACACACAAGTACACGGCCGATCTGCACAACGACAACTAAAATCGTCACCACCGTTTTTACCCCGCTCGGTGGTTTTCGCACTCAATCTGTCCGATCCGGTCTTGTTCGGGGTCTTGATCGGGAAGAAGTTCGGAGTGAATTTAGCTACCTTCGTGCCCTGCTCCCTGCTCCTTGCTCGATCCGATGTCTTGTTCGGGCAAGAGTCCAGTAGTGTGTAGCCACCTTTAATGTGTGCCCTAACCACCTCCATTTTCTCTCTCGGATCTCAACCTTGATACGAGCTTGATCTGCTTCTCTCCACAGCTCTTCGTTTTTTATGGTGAAAGGCCAATTTGACTTATACACTACTCGTATATTAATTACAAATATATGTTAATAATTATTATTTCATACTAATATTTTTAAGTTGAAAGTTTGAGAGTTTGTGAGTTTGTTTTTGGGGCTCAATCACACTCCAACCACTGAATCGATTGAGCTTATATTTGGTAGGAAGATAGTTAATATCCTAAAGTAATGTAGGCCTATTCACATTTTAAAATTCTTTTAGGGCTTTGCCGCAGTGGCCACTAAACTTCCCATGTTAATCTTATGGACATTAACATTTACTGAATCAGATGATTATTGAAACAGATTTTCTGTATTGAGATTTACAATAATATTTAGAGTTTATTTATTTTTATATTTTGGTTTACACTTTTCTTGCACGTTTAACCACGAAGATACCTATATCATAATAATGCCAGGGAAACATTAATCAAATTTGTCTCAAAGTTCGCAAAAGTCTGATTTAATAAGTGGATAGAAGTCAGGAAACTTCAGCAAAATAGGAAATTAGAAGACTTCAACAAGCTCTACGGCAGAAAGCACACAGAGAAGAAGAAACTCCAGAAGAACAGCAACTTCGCCTAAATCATCTTTTAAAATAGTATGTATTCGTCAATTTTCTGATATAATTAATTTTCTTCATTGTTAATTATTGTGTTTTTCGTTTCATATCTTGAATGTTTCGTTTTCCTGATGGGACAATAAGGTGAGTGTTTAAGTTCATTACTACTAGTACTTTTCTATTTGGTAGAGTTTTCCTGTTTCCATAAATGTTTGTTTAAAAGTAACAAACGATGCTCCTCCTAAAGGGTCTAAAAGGAGATTATTTTCTAAACTAGGTTCCAAAACTACTTTTAGTTTGAAGATCAACTGTTGTAAATGATCTATAAAAACACAACATGCCGTCTCGTGACATATTTTCCTATACTTCTGAGGTAAAGATGTAATAATAACATAACCTAATTTTACATCCGACACATGTTTAAAGAGTTACAGATTGTGTGTGGACACCCCACATAAAAACACGCTTTAAAACAGGACGCCATAAGAATATTAAGTTAACTGGCGTGCTGGCAGTGTAGAATGACGTATCGCTGCAGGACTCGGGGTGACGACCTGTCTACTTCCGGTGCCGCGACACTTTCTCTGCACCACTTCCGCCTGAAGCATACAGTCAGCCACTGTTATTGTTTTAGTTTATTTATTCTTCCACTAAACGCAATATTTTACATTATATTTAAAAATCAAATCTAAAACATATTTCTTTAAAAATAACCGTCAGTTATACCGAGGGTGCCAATTAGGTATAAACATTGCTTAAATTTTGGGTTATACATAACCAACCAATTGAGATAATTTACTCCAGGAATTAATAAATACAATCTGACATCGTTGAACTTAATATGGTTTACTAATGGTGAAAAATGGACAAATTATAAAATCAAATGACCCTTAGCTATATCAGCTACTGTATAGTAAAATATAATGGTTTGGTCTTACTTTATTTGGTGTCTGGCCAACTGAGAGGGAATGATCTACGTCAGTACAGAAAGTAAAACAATGGAATTACAATCAGGTAAGGTTAAATTATATAATACAAATTAAAATGAAATAAAATAAAATGCAGATGAATATTACGTTACAATATGAGATTTTCCTGTTGAAAAATGCAAGTTTGATTTGATTTTACTATTTCCTATTTTATGGAACTCTTCAATATTTGTCTTTACTTTAAGGTGAAACAATATTAGTTTTTTTTTTACATTTTTAACATTCAAAGTTATACAAATTCAAGATATCAATGTTTAAATAATAATTAAATACAACTTACAATTATCTACGTCATTCCAGTTATATGGCCACACCAACTCTAACGTATTCTAAAGTCTAACCGTCTAGTTTGAAGTGACAGTGTTGCCACCATACCACTATACTAAAATAAAATTTACTCTCTTGGTTGTTAATACCTCTAACATAATTATATGTAATTAAATATTTTTGTATAAAACAACATATCAGTCTACAGTATAATTAAACTAGTGTCTTGAAGGGGTCATAGCCCCTAACCTTGCTCTAATAATCTGTCACATCTAATTTTGTTTACTATTTACATGCTGAGGAAAATAACACGATATATGTAGGAACACATGACAGTTCTTAACAAAAGAGACAAGTAATCACAGGTTTTAATGTAAACAAAGCGTAAGTTTTTTAAATCCCCATGCTTTTCTTATGGGGGATGTTTTACGTTATTTCTTGTGTGTTGTTAATTCTTTTGAAATACTGCTATTTTTTACAAATTCCTGGGATCAAGATCTTTAATCTTAGCCACCTCCCAAAATCCTGCGATTTTCCAAACTCCCACAATTTTGACTTAAACATGTCGCTTAAAAAATCATATTATAAAGATAAAACCTATTAAATAATGTACAATTGTTGTAAGCGAAATAAACTAAACAATATTGTATAAAAATGTATCTTAACTAAACTTTTTCTAAATATAATAAATACAGCTCATCATTATATAAATATTCAAATACTTTTACTTCGGGTTAATTAATAATGAAACATTTAGTTGGACAACGTGCAAATACGTTATGATGTAATTTGTTTAATATGTTGGTTTATACATATTATATTTAATTTCGCAAAATTAGAGATGAAATAAGGTTTTACTTTTTTTAAGTGTACAAAAAAGGATAACGTGATTTTTAAAAATCAAGTTGTTTGTTTAATAATAAATTGTGTAACCACCTGCTTTCTGCTATTTTATCTCTGTTCTACACATGACAAAAAGTTTTGATGACGTTTAAACTTCAAAGGAGTATTTAATAAGTAATGCAAGTGTAATATATAACTGTCCGTAAAAACATGTACTTGAATATTATTAATAGTATTTCAAATATTTTAGTATATTTTTTTAGTTTATTTTAGTAAGTTGGAAATAACTTTACCTTTTTTTCATCATTGTTGCGGATTAGGAAACCCCAGCATAGCTGCTTAGCACACCTTCCACAAGCGGGAATATTGCGCAGGTTACCGGAAGGATAGGATATAGCAGGAAAGGAAAGGGGGGGATGGGACGGCAGCCAAATCGACCCTTCAGAGGGCCAACTCCCGTGCCCCTGTAACAGCTGGGTTGAGGCTCTCAAACAGGGGACCCGCATTCTGCCCTCCAACTGGTCAACTCAACTGACAGGGTATCCATGTACAACAGCCAGGGACCATCGATTCTCAGGTTGGCAGGTTGGGGACCAAACCCGGAGATTCTGTCCCTAGCTGCTGCAAATGAAGGGACCAAAGGTGAAAGGGAAGTTTGTCATAATGGACAGCCAAAAAACTTACCATATGTAATGACAACTTCATTGTCCGTACCCAATGTCAGCCTAAAAACTGGTATAGACAATTTTTAAGTTAGTCCTGGGACTAAATTTACTTTCTAAATAATCGTGTCATTCTTGTATTCGTAAACAATATTTGTTTCTTCTTTCTTGCACTTTTATAGTTAAGGGTTCTTAAATTGATACGAATTACTTTAAGATACTTCGAGCAAATTCGGTATACTAAAGTCCCAAACAATACCTGTCAAAAAAATATAAGAATAGTTAAACACATTATTATTATAATCACGTCAGTATATAACGTACTGAAAGCGTAGATAAGGACAACTTAACCATGGCCTTAACAAGTTCTCCACTATGGCCATAACTATGGCCATAGTTCTCCACTATGGCCATAACTATGGCCATAGTTCTCCACTATGTATTGTATCTGAAATCCATAAAACCTCTTATTTCATCTTAAGTGTGCGGTATATGTAAATGTCTTGGATCGCAGCGTGAAAATACATTTGTGGGATTGAGGAAAGGAGCTTGCAGTATTTTGTTCACGGTTACGATCGTTTCAAATCAAACTAAACCGAATCCAGAAGATAATAATCGATACTTATTATTATTATCAATTCAAAATTATAATTCAACCAAGATCGTCAAGATTTGGAAAGGCTCTATCTTCCAAAGTTTAAAGATTGTAAATATAAATCATTTTAAACAATAATAAACAAAACAGCGAAAATATATTTTTCATTTTAATATGAGGCTTTAACTTTACCTTTAGTGTGTATGAAGCCGGTGAAAAGTGTAATCCTGCAAACCCTTGCACTGAACCCTGTGGCAGGGGTGTGCCGAGCTTAACACTCTTGATTAAGCATAATAATGGATACTGGCTGAATACACAGATTCTTAGACTGTAAGTACTAACACTACAATCGGCAATGGTATTAGGATTCACAATCCTTTGTTATATATAAGCATGTATCCTATATGAATATTATTATTTGTTTTAATATGAAATAGTATAACTGAGGTATGTTGTAGGCTAAGTAGGCTAATGCAACATGTGGTTCATGTGGATTAAAGGGCCATTCCAAACCCTCTGTCTCGTAGCCTCTGAGGTGCAGAATCTCCATTAGCCTATGTAGTACGCTTTATCAATACCGAGCTTTTGCAACATGACTATGATCATGGAAAATATCATGATCGTAATAAGATAGCAGCATGTGTACTTATAGTGGCAGATAGCACACATTTTTTTCAGGATAATAGATATCTGAAATATCCCCGTACAGCAAACCTGCGTGTGGAGTTAATTTCGGAATGCAAATCATACAATAATGGAATTAAATCTCATTATCAAACATCGTCCTCAGTTATACCTTAATCCTATCATTTTCAGGTGTTACAACAAATTTCCGCCAATTTTGTTCCCAAATAAACGTATTTTTATGGAAATATATGTAACTCAAAGTAAATTCATGCTTTATTATGGTATACTCATATTAGGTCATCTCAAGAACAATAACATAATCATAAGTATGCAGTTTTCTT
Organism: Allygus modestus; assembly: GCA_963675035.1. Taxonomy (NCBI): domain Eukaryota; kingdom Metazoa; phylum Arthropoda; class Insecta; order Hemiptera; family Cicadellidae; genus Allygus; species Allygus modestus. The sequence continues at coordinate 7,372,110 of OY776114.1, read as the reverse complement.
CTTTGGTAGTGTTTTATATCACAAAATAATGAAGATTGTTTTAGAGTTGTATCAAACAATTCATAAATAATATTAAATGTATTTATTTTCCTTAAGTATAACATTGGACATTGGTATTGCCAGGCCGTCAGGTTACAGCTGGGTTTGTTATTACGGGGATTTAAAGCTAATATTGCCTTATTACAACCAGATGGTCACAAACCAATTGCACTTTTAACAATAAAATATTTATAAATACATCTACCGTAGCGGATTATGAGGATAACGATGCGTATCAATATAGTTAAAGTTCCATGTATTGTTTACGAACTACTTTTAAAACTTGAGCTTGTAATATTAAAAGATATAAGTTAATTCTTTTTCCCAGGTAATTTATTCTTGATACGAGCTTATAAACAGATTGTAATACTGGTAACCTAATTTTGTAAGCGAAAAGGGCGTTTCGTAAAAGCTAATCCCTCCCAAAAAGGTTTTTTTTTATGTCCTAGTAACAGTTTAATTGTCACAATAACAGTGTTATAAGACAATTTATTTATTATTATAATTATCGGTCATAAAAACTGGTCAAATGTTTATAACTGTCCCATGTCAAATAGATGGTATTATTAAATACACCCGTCACAGCAAACCTGCATACTCAGCGAATTTCTAATGAATATATAACATAACACATTAAAACACTTAACAGGATTCATAAGAAATGTATTCACAAACAAGCGATATTTAAAATATTAATTATTCTCCATAAGAATAACATTGGGGATGAGTACGCAGGTTTGCTGCAACAAGGCACAAGAAATAATGGATTTTTATGCAAATATCAATAGAACTCATCTTAGTGAAGTCACATACCAAGTTTCATCCATATACATTTATAAATAAGCGATATATAACATTTTAAGTATTTTCCATAAGAATAACATGGGGACCAAGTACCTAGGTTTGCTGCTACAGGAACCATAGGCGAAAAATTGTTTTTTTGTGCAAACAACAATAAACCATAACCAGATCAAGCCATATACCAAATTTTGCCAGTTTATCTTCATAAATAAGCGAGATATACAATTTTTCTTTTTCTCCATAAGAATAACATTAGACAACGTACTGTGTTTAGCACTTTCAATATCTCGGTAACCAATTGACGTAGAGCAATGATCAAAATACCAAATTGTTTGTTTTTTTAAGCTAAATTCAATGGTATAAATTAAAATTTGATTTAAATTAAAATTACATGTGAAAACCCCAAAAAACACATTTTTGGGGTACAAAACCCCCCAAAAACCCCCCTTCGGATGGTGCGATTCATCTGGTTTTTGAACTTGTTCAAATAAATGGTACTTTACACATTTGTACCAAATTTAATTAAGATCGGACCTTTTTTACGAGAGTTATCGTGCTTACGGACACATATATATATATATATATATATATATATATATATATATATATACACATATATAAAAATTTGAACGAATGGTGTTTTTGGCATCTGGGGACCTCAAAATGAAAAGTTATCATGGTCTCGGGCTTAAGTCTTACCATGAGACCTACGGTAATAGCTTCTTCCCTATAGGGGAAATTCGCTAAAATAAAAATGAATTTCCTTTAGGCAAACTCCATTAAAACAGTGTTTTTTCAATTGTCTTCCAAACTTTTCTCCATTACAATTAGTTTTTTTTATTATTATTGCTATTATTTACACCAGTGACTATTGCCTAGAATGTTTATACGAGTATCACGTTATTTATTTTATTTTTTGTTTTACGTAACATACAAACTACATACACCTTTCAACTCAGAAGGCCCGATACGATACATAAATAACAACCAAATTAGATTTAAGTCGTTACCGCTGCAACCTCAACCACTTAGCGTTCACAACCAATATAAGCTTTACACCTTTGCAGTAAATGCCCCATTCATCCCCATGTATTTCCATATTGCTTTTACATAATTTAATCAGAGTTTTTTTTTATGACTATGATTATATTGTTACCATAAAACCGCAGTGCATAATCGGGGATGCATCTGAGGTGAAACGTATTTTCAAACGCTGCGATGTCAAGCTCTACCAATTTAAACTATTCTGCAAAAACGGGGGATGTCATTGTAGATTTTGACTGTTGTCCTTTTCATATTTACGTTTTTTATTGTTATTTTACAATTATTTGAGTTAAAAAATTAAATGAATACAAAATATGCAAAATCTTTACCTATTTACTTAAAAATTAGCACAATTATCTTATTGAAACCCCTAAAAATCTTATAATAAATTACTGCTAGCCGAAATAGGTGGCTGTCATGGGTGGTGTAGAGTAAATTAGGGGAGTTCTGGAGAGTAAGTTTCCTTCGTGGGAAATCAGATGTTGACTTTTAAACGCACATTAATATCAGATAGATTATAGATAAGGGCAATAAATAACAATTGTTGGGGATAGAAACTGTTACGATGGTTTAGATCTAGAGAAGTATTACTTACAACAACAAAAACTATGTGTAGTTGCAGATATTACTATAGTTTAATATTTAATGCATTTATTTAACCCAATATCAATTGCACTGATACCGAAAAACATGGAAAATCATTGTATATAAGAAATACAGCTTCAATAAATAAATGTGAAAAATTGCAAATTATGGAACAACAATTTTATATAGAAGGAATACAAATTTTTTATATGGTCTCTCTTTTAAGCAAATTTAGTATATTCAACAAAAACCAGGCATTTATACAAAACTCCTAATAATGAATCCAAGTTGAGTTTTGTAATAAGTTTTTATAGCGGGAGATATATTAAGTCACTAAGGTTAACTACAGTTGTTGTGCAGTTTAATGGAGCTCACGGAAGAGTTTTAACGACTTCATCTGCTGTGACTCTGACATACTGCAGGTATTCTTTTATGTTCATGAATGATTAAACAATTTTTAACAATTACGACAACTGTAAGAGACCCTGCCAAACATAAGACAAGTCATAATTTCACACGCAGATTTTTTTGTAGTATTAAAAGTAAGTATCTTAGGTTTCACAAAAATATGTGATGGTAGTTTAGACAATGTTCCTTACCTGAAAGTTTGTAGAAGAATCAGAAGTGTCAATACTGTACAGAGAAACACGCAGTAGGCCTACTGCTCTAGCATTGGTGACCCCGGTTCCAAATGCTGTTTTCCCTCAAAACTGTACCGTACTTTAGTAATGTTCTGGTCACGTAATTCTCTGTCAACGTACATAATACTAGGCCTTCTAATTAATCGGAATTATCTGATATATTATTTGTGTATAAATATTCAGGTATACAGTATAAATGTAATGCATCTCTGTTTATAAGGTCTCTGATTATTTTACTTTATTCTTAAATAATTTGTGGCGACCCAGATGTACATTTTAATTTATTGTAAGATCAGCTGTCAATTTATTATTATTCTTTTGTTTATATTTACATTCAACTAGAGTTCAAATAATAATCACTTCTATCTGACATTATCTGGCAATTCATTTCAGCAACCCCACAATTGGTGACCCCGACGAACAAGTTTGCCCTTTTATTTACCAAGATAACTTCGACCCTTCCTTGTCCATCACATCACTTCCACTTCACTACTTCAACCGTTCTTCAACATTTGATTTTCATCCTTCAATTCTTCAATCGACATGGACCAAGAGCTTTTGGAACGTCTAGCCCAATTACAAAATGAAAATAAAAACCTTCTGAGGCAGCTACAGGACCTGAATCGAAGACCCGATCGAGACGAAGACTTACCACAACAACTTCAAGCAGCGGTGAACCAACCTGCGCTTCAACCTCTTCCACCGCAGCTCCCGCCGGATCACGCCGCCCATCCAGAACAACTCGAACATCTGGGAGTCAATAGGGAAAGTGTCAAATTACCGCCCTTTTGGAAAGAAAACCCAAAACTTTGGTTCGCCCAAGTTGAGGCCCAATTTGCCCTGGCGAGGATCACGGGTGAACTAACAAAATACTCGTTAATAATTTCACATCTTGACGAACGTTATGCCAACGAGGTGGAGGATCTCATTGTCAATCCTCCTGCTGATACTCCATACTCCACCCTCAAGTCCGAGATTATTCGACGTTTGTCTGTATCGGAGGATCGGCGCGTTCGTCAATTGTTGTTGGAGGAGGAGCTTGGTGACAGGACTCCTTCACAATTCCTACGCCACCTCCGATCTCTTGTGGGTTCTGCCACAGTACAGGATGGTTTGTTGAAGACCATATGGATGCAACGGCTCCCATCACATGTACAAGCGATTTTACAGGCCCAAGCTGGACAAGCAGGCGTCCAAACTGACATGTTGGCCATTACCGCTGATAAAATCTTAGAAGTACCACCCCTCAAAACAATCACTGCAGATGAAGTCTCTGAAGGTCTTGTAACGTGCTGGTTTTCCCGTTACGGCTCACCCCTGCGCATCACTGTGCATCAAGGACGCCAGTTCGAATCAGCTCTTTTTCGTTCCCTCGGAAATACTTTTGGAATGGAACGAATCAGGACCTGCAGTTACCACACTTGTGCTAACGGTTTAATTGAGTGGTTCCATCGCCAGTTAAAAGTATCCCTTATGTGTCATCGTGATTCGACTTGGCTCGAGGCCCTCCCTATTGTTCTTCTCGGCATCCGTAGCGCTTATCGCGAGGATCTTCGGGCATCTACAGCTGAATTAGTTTTTGGACAGCAGCTGCGCCTCCCAGGAGAACTTCTAGACATACCTAGAGATACACCACGACAATAGGACCCAGCTGATTATGTTGTCCACCTTCGCCATCATATGTCGTCCATCAGACCAGTTCCAGCATCTCGTCACGATAAACCAAAGACCTTCGTTTTCCAGGACCTTGAGAAATGCACTCATGTTTTTCTCCGTGACGACGCCGTGAGACGATCACTACAGCCGCCTTACACTGGGCCATATCCTGCCATCCGCCGTGATACGAAAACTAGTACCATCCGACAAAATGGCGTTGATGTTCGAGTCACTTTGGACAGAGTAAAGCCCGCCTTCCTCTTGTGTGACAAACCTGAATACGGTCAAACACTCCGATGCCACCTCCTGCGACTGACATACCATCGGAGGCTGACGCCTCACCTCCTTCTGCTTCTTTGGAACCTCGTTACCTCACACGCTACGGACGGCACGTCAAGTTCCGAATCCCGAGGAGCAACTCCGTTTCTCCGTAGGGGGCTTGTGTGGCGACCCAGCTGCACATTTTAATTTATTGTAAGATCAGCTGTCAATTTATTATTATTCTTCTGTTTCTATTTACATTCAACTAGAGCTCAAATAAAAATCACTTCTATCTGACATTATCTGGCAATTCATTTTAGCAACCCCACAAATTCATACTTTTCAAATACAAACATTATATAATTTATAAAACGTAAACTTACACTCACCATTTACCATTCTATAGGATTAAAATTATTAGAATTATAGATTTTATACTATATAATTATAAATTAGTTATTTTAGGATATGGTAAATACGACCTGTAAACAACCAACCTCATATATACAAGGGGATATATATATATATATATATATATAATTTTAAGTTTTTAAAAGCGTTCCATCTTTTGTCACATCTTTATAAATATTTAATAATGTACAAACATACACTTCATTACCAGTACCTTCAAAATTGAATGTAAGTAAATCTAAACTAATGTTAATTGACCTACAAACATTTATTTTATTTTAAATAGTGTAATGTTAAAACATCGAAACCAAGACACAACATTAAACTAGGAATAATATATTAGTATTGTACGATATCCTTGCAGCAGAAACAACTTGGACCATTACAAACTTGTAACTTGTCTAACAAGAAAGCCAAACACCAGGGAGGCAAACATAGCATCAGACTTGGTTATGCAGACTTTGGGAGTGAGGATTTACGAACTACACTGTAGCGTCGAGGTCAGGATGTATTCACTGTTACATTTAATCACTGATACTTCATTAAAGCAATATCTCGACTGTTTTATTTTACGATACCATCAACAACTGTTTAATAAAGCACATTGCCTTTGAAGCAGCAAACGATATTGCAATTCTTTCACATTCTTTCCATTTATTAGAAAGAATTTTGGCCTTAAACAAATTTAATGGATTTCCAATATCTATCACGAGTTTTACGTATTCTATGGTACTATTTGGATGTTTTACACTCTAAGATACTTATCATAACTTAAAAGATATTTTTACTGTAATATATTGTTAGTTTTTTTTTTAGTTTTCTAGAAGCAAGATTTACTAATATTTATTAAACATTTTGACTATCTAAATAATTAAAAAAATAAATGCATTAGTAGGAAGGAGTTTTTGGTTACTTAATAATAGCAGTTTATAATATTAGCCCAATAATTACTGTTTTGAGAAATACGTTTATCTTTAGAGAACTTATTAGAGGATATTGGTTATATTTCCTAACATTTTTGCTGGATTTCAATATAATCATATATCCTAATCTAATATGAGTAAGTTGTGTTTGTATACTTGTTTTTGCCACTTTGATCTCAAAAACGGCACCAACGATTTCCTTCAAATGTTAGAAATAATTAAATTCTGGGTTTAAAAAAGTTCTAGACAGGTCTCAAAACCACGAAAAATCAAATAATGTGAAACAATCGAACATGAACAAGAATTAACATCGGGCTTAGGGGGTTTAAAATCAAACAAAAGAAAAATAATATATGTTTATAATCAATCAATGAACCGTCAAATTAATACTGTTGTAGTTTAAGTATTAACATTTGGTTTCCTGAGAGCAGTAAAATCCATTGAGTGAATATTACATAAATATAGAGTGGTCATATCCAAAAGTAATCGAATGGACATTGAGCTATAATAACAACTAGGGTGACCTTAAACATGCGGAAAAGAGGCAAATGAGCTAAGAAAATCTGTTTGCCAGTATGGGCCTTGATTAACAATTACTCCAAGTCATCTAAACAAACTGGCTGTCCCTCCCAGAGCAAAGCTCGGCCATCCAGGCCACTACTACACTATTTAAATCACTGTTTTATTTCAATAATGTTTCTGTATCGAGGTTCAACTAGTTTGCAATAAATATTTTGTTTTTGAGCTATATACTACAGGGGTCGAGTCTAGCTACTGCAAAACCTGGTATGGGTAACAATTTAGGTGTAAAATTAAACTTCAAATGCAATGTTACTTTTTTATAATTTCCGGAAATGCTCGTTGTCGTTACTGCTTTAACTCTCCAAAATTTAAAAAAATTAAATAGTAATTAAATGTTACTAGTAGTATTAGTGTAATATCTTGGATGTGTATACACTATATAATCCAGTCATAATTTTGGGGTAAACGAGTTGCTTATGGTCGTTATGATTAGTTATGAAACACCTCACAAAAAATTACATATTATGCAACTTCAAGTACCGATAGTTTGTTTCAATATAAACATCGATGAATAGCCAAGTCTAAAAGTAATAAAAAAAACGGCTGGTACCATCGAAAGTGCTAAACTTTAAAGGAAATAAGGTAGGGGTTTACATATACACTTCAATCATAAAATCGGTCCAGTGGTTCATGATATCTTAGCATGACTAAAAACTGCTTGTATATTAAATAATATTTTAAGGTAGGGTTTGTTGGTTACCTAACTCAGGATATAGCTTTTAGTATAAGCAATTGGGTAAAGTGAAAATCCTCAATGAAATTTAAACAATTCAAGAGGAAGCGGAAAGGTTGAGTTGGAGGCAAGATTACCAGAGCCTTAGGTCATTCTGAGTAGTATAAAGATGACGAAATTACGTAAAAATAATTAGTGGATGTTGATGTTGGGGCATACCCTCACAAGAAATAACCCCTCAGGATTCGAAGTCTGTAGAACATATCCTACTATTGTTACTAAGGAGATTTCTAAGAGAGAAGTCCCCTTAGTTCAAGCATTTTTCTTGGAAAATGGTTTTGGCCACATCAAATTAGTATTTTACGACGAAGGGAACTTAACAAATAGAGAGGTTCGCTCGTGAAACAGAAGAGGGAAATGAAAACAGAATAAAATATTTTGAAAAAGCTTAAACTATATTCAATGGAAATAAATCAAAAGTATATAAATAAAAAAGGACACATTGAAGTACTTTTTGAAGAGATAGGAAAGACTGAAGTCATCGAGAGTGTAATATTGGAAACTTGATTGCAATTGCTTTCGTAGAATATACCCACAAAAATCTGAAAACACAAAAGAAAGTACTACAATCTTAAGTAAAGTGTTCTACTATGTTAAGAATAATTCCCATCAAAAGTGGTTTATAGTAGCTGTGATTAGGTTTTAAGAAAATGTTCTTCTGACTACTTCTATTCCAATGAAAACCGGAAAATGCATAAGTGTCCAGCCCATGTTGAACCCATGGAAATAAAATAGTGCAAATTAAAACAAGAGAAGCGTTAAAGATACGATGAATAAAGAATATTCTTAACCGGAAACTGTCATAATCTGTCTTGGGGTTTGCCTCATAAGAGTAATGTTAACTTCAAGTGTATTTAATTATGTACTTGATCTCCCAGTAAACATTGTTCTTTTTATTATAAAACTGAGGGTGTACCAACATTTGAATGGTTAAGTTTACATTTGTATTTTACATTAAAAATCTTTATTGAATGGGTGAGGAGTTAAGCTTACAACAATGTAGCATTCATTTTTCGAGAAAACTCCCAAAATGGGTTTAACATCTAGCGGAAATAGAAACTACTAAGATAATAAGTTTTCATACACAAAGTTATGCTTGCATTTTATCTTTTACTTATACAATGTGTGTTTATTTTATAATAACTTTTCACTGAAACTCAACATCCAACCATGTTAACATTAATATTTTTTAGTGACGTTGCCTACCGAATACTTAAGAATAACTATTATTGGTTGATATGTTTAATGTTTGTTCTTGACAACATTAGTTGAAATAGTAAAATTGATCTCAGAATACCGTAAACTCTCAGATCATGTATTCAATCGATTTGGAATATGTTACATCATTTTTTAATTCTTGTAAGTTTATTTAAAATGATCTTGGCTCGTATACCAAACAGTTTATTTTCAAAAACAAAATTAAATGCAAAAATATAAATGATCATTCCACCAAGACTTTCACTGCCTCCTATAATAAGGTCGATAACTGACTTTACAGATTATTGTAGAGTCATCCAGGTAAGTTTCTCTTGTCTAATGTTTGCTTCTTGTTTCCGTAAAACAAATTCGGAAGTTTGCCTTAGCAGAAGTTCTCGTAATTATAAGAGAGTTGTGCTATTAGACTAAATTAGCGTAACGCCAAACAGAACTTTATTGATTGTTTAAGCCGCTAGAGCAAAATGAAACTCTTATTACAACGGATCCAGCCCGTTTCCTGCGATGCAAACCAATCAAAACCTGTGCAATCAAACGTAGTCTTACCTGGCATTAATACAAACTTAGCTTTGTATCTGACTCTAGCACAACCTCCCCTGAACATACATTTACACGTGGAAGGGGCTCTTCTGAGTGAATATAAATGGGAGATAAGACTCCATAAGCACTTGTCTGCTCAGGATTATTTCAAGTTGTAGATCTGGCACTGCTATAATTATCTAAACATATTGAAACTAAATTCAAAATAATTTCTTTATTTCCAAGCTCTTCACGTTGAAGTTGCTGTTCTTCTGGCGTTTCTTTTGCTCTGTGTGCTGCCTACCGTAAAGCTTTCCATTTGTGTTTTAAGTTTCTTGACTTTTAACCAGTAATAAATCGGTTAATCGGGTCACTAATAAAACTTTACTTACGTTTCTCCGGCATTATTGTGATACGGGTACCTTCGTGGTTAAAGGAGCAAAAAAAGTAAACCAAAATATAAACAAATAAATGAACTCAAAATATAAAATGCAGAACATCTGTTTTATTCATAATCTGATCCAGTAAATGTTAATGCTCATAAGATTAACATGGGAAGTTACCATGGTAACCATATAGTAGCCATTGGGGCTGAATCGTAAAGGAATTTTAAAACGTGAATAGGCCTACATGTTACTTTGGGATATTAGCAATCTTCCTACCAAATCAGCTCAATCGATTTAGTAGTTAGAGCGTGATTGAGCCACAAACTAATAAACAAACAAGCTCACAAACTTTCAGCTTTATAATATTAGAATGATTAGTATGATAGCTGGTACTTCAAATTTTGTCGGTTGTCTCTTATCTCATAAATTTGTAACATATTTCAGTAGACACGTTAACGTATGCTTGCGGACCCTTTGCAAAGCTCCTTAGTTTTATAACATATCAATTCAAATTGTCTCTAAGTATTTTTAAATACAAGTAATCTTTAGTATTTTTACTCGTACATTCACACATTTGTAATCTTTCTCTGTCAGAATACAAAATAAAGAAATTATAATTATTTAGATATGCTGCATATGGTCTAGATATTTGTTGACCTATTGTAAACGTGTTTGGCTAAACAAGGTGTAAGTTAACAAAAGCTAAATATGTAACATGTCTATTTAAATATATAATTAAAAATTCAGTCTTCGTTCATCCTCTTACGGGAAGAATGAGCGTACACCTTGTATATGTAAGGCTTTATTATTGTCAATAACAAGACTCCGGATATTTGCATAACGATATCAACTGAAGAGGGTTGTAAACCACTTGAATGTGTGATTTTCTGATTAACAATGCAGTTTGTCCATTACGACCAACACAGCTTGGAAGGTTCTTTAATCAGCTTTATAGCGTCTGAGTGGGGATGGTTTTAGCGAATTTCCCCTATAGGGAAGAAGCTATTACCGTAGTCGGCATGGTAAGACCTAGGCCCGGGACCATGATAACGTTTCGTTTTGAGGTCCCCAGACCCCAAAAACACCATTCGTTCGAAACTGTATATATATATATATATATATATATATATATGTGTGTGTCCGTGGGTGCGATAACTCTCGTAAAAAAGGTCCGATTTTGATGAAATTTGGTACAAACGTGTAAAGCAGCATTTATGACTTTAAGTTCGAAGAACCAGACGGATCGACCTATCCGAAAGGGTATTTTTGGGGGGTTTTGTACCCCAAAAATGGTTTTTTTGGGTTTTTTACATACAATTTTTGAAAAAGTAAAATTTTATTTTTCCCCATTGGAATCAACTTAAAAATATGCACAATTTTATGTTTTAATCATTGCTCTACGTCAATTGGTTACTGAGATATTGAAAGTGCTAAACGCAGTACGTTGTCCAATGTTATTCTTATGGAGGATAAGAAAAATTGTATATCTCGCTTATTTATCAACTTATCCTGACGAAACTTGGTATATTGCTTCATTTCATTGTGGTCTATTGATATTTGCACAAAAATCCATTTTTTTCCTGATAGTTCCCGTAGCAGCAAACCTGCATACTCAGCCCCATGTTATTCTTATGGAGAATAAGTAAGTGTTATCTCCTTTAATTATCAACATAAATTAATAGAACTTGGTATGTGGCTTTACCTAGTTGAGTTATATTGATATTTGTATAAAAGCCTATTTTTAGTGTTCCTTATTTCAGCAAACCTGCATACTCATCCGCCATTTTATTCTTATGGAGAATAATTAAAATGTCATAAATCGTTTATTTATGAATGTATATTGATGAAACATGGTATGTTGCTTTATGGTGTTATTAAGATAAATTAATATGCATTGAAAATTCGCTGAGTATGCAGGTTTGCTGCTACGGGGGTATTTATTGCTCTTTATGTTAGAGACCAGAACTCTGTAACTAACGACAACCACTGAGAACTACTTATTAGCGTTGAAGAAAACCTTATAAAGTTTTGTTGGTAACATTTAACTCAATTAAATTATAATAGAACATGTGCGTTGAAATAATTAATACGACTTCCTGATATTTTAAATAGGGTTGTATTTAGATTTTGTTAGTAGACTTTTAGTACCGAAGGGTGAAAAAGGTGTAGTCATGTTTAAATCTCCCTAACTAAAATTTTCAGTTTTGGTTGAATTGTGAAACGCAAGTGTGGTCATGTAAGAATGTGAAATACATTGATCTTCTGCTGCTATAAGGTTCATATATGTAGTAAAATTAAATTTCAGAATGTTATATTTCGATTGGAATATAATTGTCCGATTCCAGGAGTTTTTTCAATGCTTTTTGCTCAGTTGAAAAAAACATCTCAAAATCGTATTAGACTCAAATCGTCTAGTATAGACAATTTCCAGTACAGAAAAAACGTTGCATTCTTTTATTCCAGACGAATTCCAAGGGGAGAATCAAACTGCCCTAATAATTTGAATTATAGACAAGGTTTAATTTGTTAGACATTCGACACACAGCTTTTAAATTAATGATTTTAAAACTGTAAACTTTTTTGCCCTCACTCCCGAAATAAATTACCATTAATAGTTGTTTCACAACAATGTAGACTTAATAAATGAACAAAATATTGAAGCATTATATTTTAGAATAAACTGATAGTTACTTTTTACAAGTTAAATCATATATTCCATGTATTAAACTAACCCAGCCAGTCAAGGTATTGATACATTGTTAGGCTTATAGAATTATTTAAAGTATATCAACAAACCCTTGTTGTACTAAGTATAGCATCAAATACACGAGTAAGAGGAGGATATTTTTATTTACCATTTATATATATTTTTAAGAGGAGACAGCGTCCATGTTGGATATCTGTTGGATCATAAATGCCTGTACCTTTAAAAGGGGTAAATATTTTAAAATAATAAGGTAATAAGCAGCTTGTAATTAAAATATTGCATGGATAATTTTTATTTCGGAATTTATAAAGTGTTTTGAAACCGAGTACGGATCTTAGGCCCTTTATTCTGCTTGTGTTGCGGAAATTAAATTTGAATGGTCTTGCAACGTCGGCTAAACCGCTTGTCGTGACGTCCCTTTGGAACCTGCTTGTTAAGGAATCGTTCCAGTGGTCAGAGAGTTCCTTTCTTGTGAGGTCAAGGCACGCTTGTTAAGTCCAAGGAACATATAATGAATACATCTTCAAAGGAAAATTTCAATCAAATAAAATACTCTGATATTTCTGAGTTCAATTATATATGGTAAATATAATTCTATTATTAATGTAAGTTTAAAATATTAGTTTTAGTTTAAATGTATTTCCTTTACTTACCTATGGCCCAGAAAATTAAAAAAGTACTGTGTGAGACAAAGTTAAATTTAAATGAGCTAATAAACTTTAATAAAATAGTGTCCAAAAATTATGTATTATGAATACTATATTATATAATTTAAAACCGTAGATCAATAATAAAATCATTAAAATAATAAACCTGCATACTCAGCGAATTTACAATGCATATAGTATTATCTTAATACCACATAAAGCCACATACCAAGTTTCATCAATATACATTCATAAATAAACGATTTATGACATTTTAATTATTCTCCATAAGAATAACATGGCGGCTGAGTATGCAGGTTTGCTGAAATAAGGAACACTAAAAATGGGCTATTATACAAATAGCATTATAACTCAACTAGGTAAAGCCACATACCAAGTTCTATTAATTTATGTTCAAAAGTAAAGGAGATAACAAGTTAATTATTCTCCATAAGAATAACATAGGGCTGAGTATGCAGGTTTGCTGCTACGGGAACTATCAGGGAAAAAATGGATTTTTGTGCAAATATCAATAGACCACAATGAAATGAAGCAATATACCAAGTTTCGTCAGGATAAGTTGATAAATAAGCGAGATATACAATTTTTCTTATCCTCCATAAGAATAACATTGGACAACGTACTGTGTTTAGCACTTTCAATATCTCAGTAATCAATTGACGTAGAGCAATGATTAAAACATCAAATTGAACGTCTTTTTAAGCTGATTCCAATGGGCAAAATAAAATTTTACTTTTTCAAAAATTGTATGTAAAAAACTCAAAAAACCCATTTTTGGGGTTACAAAACCCCCCCAAAATACCCCTTCGGATAGGTCGATCCGTCTGGTTTTCGAACTTAAAGTCATAAATGCTGCTTTACACGTTTGTACCAAATTTCATCAAAATCGGACCTTTTTTACGAGAGTTATCGCACCCACGGACACACACATATATATATATATATATATATATATATATACAGTTTCGAACGAATGGTGTTTTTAGGGTCTGGGGACCTCAAAACGAAAAGTTATCATGGTCCCGGGCCTAGGTCTTACCATGCCGACTACGGTAATAGCTTCTTCCCTATAGGGGAAATTCGCTAAAAGTAGTGACGATCTAAACAGTACTGTTGTTGGTCGAGCTTGAATTTTCATCCTGAAAATGTCAACAAATTTATAGAGAGTTCTTTTATTAATTTTTGGAATCGTACTTATATACTTAAAAACATTGTTCACAAACAAAATATATATTAAAGAGACTTTTAATTAGAGATATGAATCCTCAAAGTTTTTTATCATCATAGATTTCTGATAAACAAATTAACGTGATATCATGCATTCGGTTTAACTTTAGCTCTTATTGGGTATAAATCCGACATGAACGCTGTCTCCTCCTAAAACATATTTATAAATAAATATAAAAATTCTCTTCCTCCTCGTGCATTGTATTCTACCCTTAATAAAACAAAGCGTTTTTGATATACTTTAAATTGTTTGAATATTTTACAAGCCTAAAGTATACCAATACATAGTTTATTTAATAAATGGAATATACATATAAACTTGTGAATACATTAATACGTGTAATATATATTATAATAAAGTAATTATTCCTTCATTCTAAAATATAATGCTTCGGTATTTTTTCGAGATATTAAGTCTACAAAGTTGTGAAAAACTATTAATGGTAGTTCGTTTTGGGATTGAGCACAAAAAAGGTTTTCAGTGTTAAATTATATTAGTTTAAAAGCTCTTTGTAAAATTTTAAACAAAATTGAACTTTGTCTATATTAAAATTATTAAGGTTATTATTATTAATAATATAATTATTAAGGTAATTATTAAAATTTAATTAACAGAAAAATAACAAAACTAATAACTATTCACATCTGCCAAATTGAATTAACTATATATAACATTCTTACATGGCCACGTTTGCGGGGTAAAATTCAACCAAAACTACAAATTTTAGTTAGGGAGACTTAAACATAACAACACATTACCTTTTGCACCTTTCAATACTGAAAGGTTACCCAAAAAGGTTTGTAAGTCATAACCTTCATTTATTGTCGTTTAAAATTTGTTTATTAAGAATTTCTATTAATTTATCATGCTTAGAACACCATGACAAATAAGGTAATGAGTCCGATTAACAAGTAAAATGGTATTACTTCATGTTAAATATTACTATATTCTGTCTCCTATATTCGTTTAATGATCCTTGTATTTCATTTTAATAAAAACTACAAATAATCACCTTTTTACTGTCTGATGTGTATTTGAGACGGATCTCAAACTGTTATAAACTCTATTTACGAATTATTGTAACCGAACTTTATGTATCGTTAAGTAATAATGTGAATCACAATTGTAAACTGTAACTAATTGCTAAATATATATTTACATTAATTCTTATTCACTTCTAACTGCTAAGCTTACCTGCTAAGTTTCTTCGGCATTTGTTTGAGAAAGCTTGACAGTTGTATCCAGTGTATCGCATGTATGAGCAGCGATTGTGAATCGATATTTACAGAGAGGATTTGGTTGTGATCCCCTGGATTATTTTGGACTGCGAATTCATTATTGAGCCTTAAACAATTGGATGGAACAGAATAAACACGGATTATTCTGGCAATCGAAAATGTTGAACTGTGCTGCTTTTCAGCGCTGCATTTTTTATATCATCAGACGTTTTTGAGTTCACCCCACGCATTTGCCGAACATTGTAGCGTAACCCTAGTAAGTATATACGACATGTTTTAATATGATAAGTTTTTATTTGCGTTCTTGATGTATCATATAAATTTACAATAAAGGTAGTGCTATCCGTTACACTTGATAGCAATATTGGTTCGCAGTTAGACATTTGAAATGTAATTAAACATTTAAAGTTGTAAAACTGGCGAAGAGAACGGTGTAGTTTTTTGTTTGTTTAGAAACATTGTTTAACAATAAACAAGCCAATAAATAGCAGGAATCGTGAATTTTCACCGTTTCCGAGCCAACAACTAAATTTGTTTGTGCTTAGCATTTGGTTATATTTAGTTTTAGTTACATTTTAAATAAAATAGAGTAGTCCACTAGTAAACAATTAAAATAATTTTATTTTGCTTCTGACAGAGTCCATAGCCGTGAAATAAAAAAAAACATTACATTTGGAATAAAATAGAATAAACCACTCCATAATAATTAGCAATTTGCAGACTTCTGGCTTGGACAGAGTTAATATTTGTAAAATCCAAATAAAGATTATATTACCTTTGAGTGACTATCTGATAAAATAATGCTAGTGCAATGCATACAATTATTGTTGAGTATAAAAATACCAATTAAAGCCCTTGAGTGAATTGATTTTTAGCTCGGACTATTTACTTGTAATATTTACGCTTCATAGCTTTTTACGGTTTATTAGTCATGGAACAACACACACACACAGTTACATATTTAAACATATTTAATCTACAGTTTGAGAAAATCATAGATGGTGTATTAATAATGAATAAGAATTTTAAATCTTTCAAATAATTGTCCTTTTGTTACGTTTCACTTTTTTCCGTTTGACTCTCTCAACAATCAAAATTAACTTAAAGGTATATAAGTGATATTTTCTCTAGTAGTGATTTTTTAAATAACACTTTGTAATTTTATAATTTATGAAAACGAGTTTTGTACTAGATCACTCTGCGTAAAAGTAACTAATAATTAGTAATAATGTATTCGGTGAACTCTAATGTAATGTAATTTATAACAATTCAAACAGTTTAAAACAATGATGTTAATTACAACTATTGTTTTACTAGACAAGCACCTGGGGGCGAGCTTTTTTCGGGGAAGGCCAGTAAGTTTATTTAGATGACTTGAAGTAATATTTCACTACTGCCCCCTTCTGATTATCGGATTTGTATAGCTCATTTGCCTCTTTTATGCATTTTTAATGTTGCTCCAGTTGTTATTTACAGCTCAATGTCCCTTTAATTTATTTTGGATATGACCACTAAATATGTGTAATCTCCACCCATTAGTTTTAGTGCTCGCAAGGAAACCATATGGCAATTATGAACAACACGAATATTACTTTGACAGTTCCCTGGTTGATTATGAACAGGTGTTACAATGAGTTTGCTTTGATTTTAAACTCCATAAGCCCAATGTAAATTTTGTTGACTTTTCTTTTTAGTTTTTTTACATAATTTGATTTTTCCTGGGGATGAAACCTGTCTAGAACTTTTTTATTCCAAAAACTAGTTATTTCCACCATTTAAGAAAATCATTGGAGCCAGTTTTTTTTAGATCAGAGCTGCAAGGAAGCAATTACGCACGTACGCAAGCACCTTACTATACCTTAACTTAAACCTTACTCATATTAGAGGAAAGGATTTACCCTACAAATATGCACAGAGTCTATGGAAAAAAATTATAACAAGGCAATGAGACAGAAAAAGGGGCAACTGCTGATTCCACAAGATTTAGCTATTTAACTGTTGAATGCAGAGTGTCAGCAAATACTTAAATAATTTATTGCAAGTTCCAATTAACGCTGCATTGGTATCCCAACACCACGTCTCTTACCAAAAACCAAAATAAAACTGAAATTTGGAAAACATTTTTGAAAATAGTGATATCCTTTACCCGACCGGTGCTGCATGTCGCTGTACTCTGATGGACCTCAGTCTGTAAATATTTTCTTTTTCCCCAATGTTCAAACCTCAGCTCGGTACAACCGCACGGCTGGACCGCCGATATCTAAGGTCGACTCGATCTGGGGCTCCCAACGTTGGCTTTGAGCTTACCAGGATATGCATCCCTTTCCTTCGCTTTACAGGAGATCTGGTACTACATTTTATCTTCCTGGACACCATGGCGCCCGAGATACTTGCCCGCACGTGTGGCCTGGACGATTACTCCCCCACTCGTTGCGGGATGATGGTCTCTGTGAGGACGACGAGCTCTGTCTTTCACAAAGAGGGCGAGAGACCATGACCAGCCAATCCAATCATCGACAACACCCACCACTGGTCCAGTTTAATTGGGCCAGCTCAACGTTACTTTGTAAACATTAAAGAAAACCATTATATACTAAAATAATAATATTAAAATAAAAGTCCACTTTATCGTCTGCAAAATTACTATCGTAGGTATTTTATTTAGTTCGTTTGTTCAAATGGTAGCTTTTTCCTATAAGTATTCACTTAAACATTTCTTAGTATTCTACTATTATGACACTAAACTACTTCAGCATCTGTCTAGCTAAAGGTATAATTAAATAATATTTATCTTACCCTATATATTTCCGTAGAACTATATAAATGGCAAATATAAATTAAATATCACATTTTTAATTTAACATAATTAATCAATTTTGTATATAATATAAATGTACAGTCCCAAGTTTTTATTCGAATCAACTATCAAGATAATTCAAAAATTACTTCTGAACAACGTACACTCAAATAACTACACGATTTAATCCTGAGAACAGACAATTTTTGAGAATAATCCTTTGTTATAACTAAGTTATCTCAAAACAAAACTTTATTATTCAATGTTGCTCTCCTAACAAACCAGACTGAAATACGAATCTCATTATATAGTAAGCATTTGTTTTGGTTCATCTTATGTATGAAGTGTGTTTCAATTGTTGGACTTAATTTTATTTCAGTTGCAAACTTTTTACCTATAGAGTGTATACGTATACGCACATAAAATAAAATATTGCCTTACTTTATACAAACCTTTGTCATATTTTCATTGAAAGGATGGCAAAAACAATGATATATAAGTTTAAAATCTGATATGTAATATCCAAAAGTAAGTGCTGCGAGTTTTAAAAACACTGCTGGTATATTAGTTCACCGTCATCAGTCAATTAGAATATTCCCTGTCGTGGTGTGGCCACACTCCGCACATTTATTATGTTTAATGGTATATATCGTGTCAACTTTGTTTGTCTGCTCTCAATTTTATGCATTATCATTTGTTCAAATAGTTTTAACTGTTTTCATAGCACCAATGAACATTCATACCTAAATTGTGCTTTATTATGAAGCTAAGCTAGTTTAATACATTTCGTGTCTTTGCCACTTTCTCTTTAAAAATCTTCACATAGATCAAAAAATTACATTTTCTTAGTACTACTGGTTTAAAGCCAACTTTCGTGTCGGCCGATGCATAAGAGGTAATGCTAATCAGTGAGCCTTCGATTAAAAATTTAGCAAAACTATATTTACTTTTTTAAGTATTTACTTTATGTATTTGAATCAAATTTGTATTATTTTGAGGTCCAATATTTGCAGAATAATAGCTGCAGTAGAGAGTGTTGATCAGCCCACGCTTGAGAGAGTTTTGATCAGCTTACACTTCAGAGAGTGTTGATCAGCCAACACTTCAGAGAGTGTTGATCCGCCCACACTTCAGAGAGTGTTGATCAGCCCACACTTCAGAGAGTGTTGATTAGCTCACACTTCAGAGAGTGTTGATCAGCCCACACTTCAAAGAGTGTTGATCAGCCTACAATTCAGAGAGTGTTGATCAGCCCACAATTCAGAGAGTGTTGATCAGCCTACAATTCAGAGAGTGTTGATCAGCCCACAATTCAGGGAGTGTTTATCAGCCCCCAATTCAGAGTGTTGATCAGCCCACACTTCAGAGAGTGTTGATCAGCCCACACTTCAGAGTGTGTGGATCAGCCCACACTTCAGAGAGTGTTTATCAGCCCACAGTTCAGAGAGTGTTTATCAGCCCACACTTCAGAGAGTGTTGATCAGCCAACACTTCAGATAGTGTTGATTAGCTCACACTTGAGAGAGTGTTGACCAGCCCACACTTCAGAGAGTGTTGATCAGCCCACACTTGAGAGAGTGTTGATCAGCCCACACTTCAGAGAGTGTTGATCAGCCCACACTTGAGAGAGTGTTGATCAGCCCACACTTCAGAGAGTGTTGATCAGCCCACACTTTAGAGTGTTGATCAGCCCACACTTGAGAGAGTGTTGATCAGCCCACACTTAAGAGAGTGTTGATCAGCCCACACTTCAGAGAGTTTTGATCAGCCCACACTTCAGAGAGTGTTGATCAGCCCACACTTCAGAGAGTGTTGATCAGCCCACACTTCAGAGAGTGTTGATCAGCCCACACTTGAGAGAGTGTTGATCAGCCCACACTTCAGAGAGTGTTGATCAGCCCACACTTCAGAGAGTGTTGATCAGCCCACACTTTAGAGAGTGTTGATCAGCCCACACTTCAGAGAGTGTTGATCAGCCCACACTTAAGAGAGTTTTGATCAGCCCACACTTCAGAGAGTGTTGATCAGCCCACACTTGAGAGAGTGTTGATCAGCCCACACTTGAGAGAGTGTTGATCAGTCCACACTTCAGAGAGTGTTGATCAGCCCACACTTCAGAGAGTGTTGATCAGCCCACACTTCAGAGAGTTTTGTTCAGAACTTGATTTTAGGATTCATCTCTGACAAGTGAAACAAGGTCTACATATAGAACATTTCTAATATATGGAATCAAATTGAGAACATGTGCTTTCAGAAAATGTAATTTGCGTCTTCCTTGTAAATAAAACATAGTTGTATTTGACTATCAAAGTTGTACACTTATTTTATAAACACCCTGTATAATAAACACCAGGGAATTCTCATTAATCTATGAACATCAATTATAATTAATCGTCCTTCCCCCATGACGCATGTATTCATTTGTGTTTTTATATGAACAAGGATAATGTCCTAGTGCCACAGATAACCAATACCTTATACATTTGGAGCATTGTGAAACCAACTAAGCAATATATCAGAACTGCTTTTACAAAAGATTATTAACTTTGTTACAAAATCCATGAAATTGGTTGGCCAAGTGAGAATGTTATCGGTGTGTGATGTTTTCGGCAAAATGAAACTGTGTCCTTTGACTTTAAGGAACAAAACAATCAAAATAAAAGAAAATTAAATAAAATAAACTTTGAAAGAGGAACGTATAATGGCAGCAAGAAAGGGGAGATTTCTATCTCCGTTCCTCCAGTGAACCAGATGGAGCGTGAAATTGCAATTACTGGCGTTAAAGTGAAAATATCGAAAATAATACCAGATCTGAAAAACAAACGTGGCTTTTAAAATGTTCAACAAGGCGTAAACGGTACTCGTAAACCTAATACTGTAAATAGGAAACGCCGTAACAATGTCCAGTGAACAAACTATTAAACCTTAATATCATACTAGTGTTAAGTTTATTTTATATTAACTTATTCTTTCGTCATTAGGAGGTACACTCTGATATTCGCCAACGTTACTAAAGAAGTCCTTGAAGAATAATACTGTATTCATTATTTTATGGCAAAATCCCCTGCTCATTTAAATTACGTAACTGATACTTTTTTAAACACCAATTTTATGTCTTGCACAATATTCCATATAATTAGCTCCTTTCCTGTAACCTTTTGGTTTTTTGCTTTTGCTTTACGCTTTTCCTAACTATAGTGACATTTTATGCGTAAATCAATATTTTAGATCTAACAGCATTTTTCAATTAATTAAGGTTCGTATGAATATAACTAAAGAAATTTACATCAAAGAAATTAATTACATTACAATTCAATACAATGTTATTTACTTATGTCCATTAATAGACCATTAGTGTATTGGTGTGGTACTCAATACCTTACTACAAACGTTCCGTATTTATTGTTAAGATCAGTCCTCAGTCTTAATTGTGGGGTTCCCCAAATGACCACAGCCTGACCAGGTGCCACCGTCACCAGATGTAAACCGCCCTCGTCAGATCAAATTAATCCATCAACTTGTGGCTGCTGTCATCGCTCCTCCCCTGACCGACCGGTGATTCAGTATTAACATTATATTTTCAAATCACAGAAATTCCGTTTAAAAGGGAGCTTTATTCAATGTAAACAAATAACAATGTGCCAGTAAAATAATCCAACCGTATGCAAAGAATGCAGAAAAACATATAATCATATAATAAATTTAACCAAGACTGTTTGTTTTACTAAACATAAGATTATTTGTTTAGTAAATTAATTAATTAATTTTCGTTGTCAATTATACCACTCAAATAAAAATGCCCCAACTTTGGATTTAAATGTTTCAAGTACCACCTCCATAAACGTGAAACCATATTTATAAAATACAAAGTGTTTTTATTTTATATTTAATGTTTAGCCTCCATATATACTATTAAGAAAACATATAGTTTGGTTTAGCACCTGTGTTTTATTAAGCCAATATTATATTATGCCTGAAAATTCGTGTTACACCTGACAAGGTTATGGAAAGCAAGAACATGTGGGGTTGTATGTTAATAAACTTATGACCATTTTTGTCTAGTAATATGTTTACAAAATCATCTAGTTTAATAAAATATTTATCTCTGTTGAAAGTTGTTAAGCAAAATGTAAATATATTTAACATATTAATGACTTGAAGGGGAGCCCGAAGGATCTTTCTAATATTTATTCTATATTGATCCTATATTTCGAAATCATAATAAACTATATGCTGTCATTATATTTCACAATACCACCTTTAAATTTAGTGCGTAGATTTTCCATTTGACAATTCTTTTACTTTGTAGTTAGTTTTAAGATAATTACTTGAAGAAAGAACATAAGTATTAAATATATGTTCATGTCAAGCTGTTTTCAATATAGATTAAATTCATTGGATATTTATTAAGTCCTTTAGTTTGAAGTAATATTTTGGTGGAAACATATACGCAACATTGATCAGGGTTAAGTTTTGCAATACATTATAGGCCTTGTTTGTAACCGTAGTGATATCGATATAATACAATTTAAAAAACTGCTAAATATATCCTAGATTTGTGTAATCCTATAATTTCTTTATGAGAAATGATTTAGTATGTCTTACCTATTTTGCAGTTTCTTAAACAGGTTCATGTTGCCCCTAATATTAGTCAATAACCACATCACCTACAGAAATATTGTTTACTCAAGAATGAATATTAAATCAAATCTTTTAAATGTAAGTTTTAATATAAAAGCCCTATGAAAATCTTGCTTAACTGTTACAGATTTAATTTTGAAAATTGAATTAGAGTTTGGTAGGTGGAGAGTGGTGGCAACATCGACCATAATTTGATGGATTAATTTCATCTGGGGAGG
This sequence comes from Allygus modestus, assembly GCA_963675035.1. Classification (NCBI taxonomy): domain Eukaryota; kingdom Metazoa; phylum Arthropoda; class Insecta; order Hemiptera; family Cicadellidae; genus Allygus; species Allygus modestus. The sequence continues at coordinate 7,348,817 of OY776114.1, read as the reverse complement.
ACGGATTATACTTGTGGCGTGGTGGTGTTGTGGTTAGTTTGTGGTCATGAAGACACCCTAACTTCACCAGATGAGCTGTGGACTTCATGAGAATATTTATAGCCTGTGAACTGTTAGTTTTACCTTTAATGTTAGAAGATAAATCACAATAAACATATAAATTCAACCAAAAAATTATACATGTATAATGTATATTTATAATGCCTGGACATTACATTGTTTTAAGTTCTGAACGTTCATAGGAAAACAATGTTTTATCCCCAAAGACCAATTGTTTACTAGTTTTTGACTGATTTTTGATAGTTCTGTTTTAAAAGGGCATGTTTATTTTAACCTGTGTTAAATGCAGATAGAAGCTCTGCTCGCCCTATGCTTGAAGTAAATGATGATTTCGATGGTATGGCGCAAAAACGAGTCTTTGTGTTTTTATAGGTAAAATTTTGTCTGAAACGATTTGGTAAGTTTAGTTTGGTTCATACTATTGTTTTTTATTTGATGCATAATATTACCAGACGTGTTACCTATAATACCAGACGTAGAACAGTATGATCAGACATACGTTTAAGAGTTAGATTGGTTTTTAACTGAGTGTTAATGCTTAACGAATAGTAAAATTATATTTAAACTTACTATGAAATTCCCTAACTATATTCAATCAATGTGGTTATAAATAAATGTCATAAATTAAAATAAAAAACTCTTTTACGTGTTTTCGACCATTATCGAAGCCCTCAATGAGAAGTACTCTAAATGTCAAAATCTGTTCAATTTACATTTTGAATCTTTAGTTTAGATAGAACCTTTGAAACCAATCAGACTTACTACCATAACAATTACAACTCCATTTGTCCTTGGCTCACTCCATGATAACTGTGCGTCCCGAATACATCCAGTCCATCACTATATTGACTCTATCCCCCAGAGCTTCTGTGATATTTGCAACAAACTATTACTGCTATGAACCTGCTGCAATCCTCGGCTAGATACTACGATCACTGAAAACTGTGATAGTTGTCTGTGATACGAGTATACGAAGTATTGTGTTGCCCTTTGTGCAACCAGTTTGGAACTATCTTAAATAACAAAAATCTGTTTGAATAATTATGAATGCAATTAAATGAAACCACCAGTGCTTTCTTTATACAATTTAAGTATGCAATTACAAATAATAACTTAATATACATATATTTTGCCACATAAATACAGCACATGATCTTTAAGAATATGACCTTATGGTATCGGCTTACTAACTACCATAAGCCGATATCACCTGACTTAATTGCTAGCCCCTTACAGCAATGTCACAAGGACTGTCCACTGGGTTGATAGCAACTCATGACAAACAAGAAAACTTCCAGTGCTATGAATGCACAAGGCCATTATTTATAATAATTGAGTCTGCAATAAAATCTACAAAACAGTAAAAACATACAGATAACTTCAAATGACTTTAATAAGACACATACATTACTACTAAGTATTACCTTTAATTGTAATTTACACTTGCTATAACAAGGTAGTTCTTACATTGAATAATCATAAACTAGGAGTACGCTCTGTTATCGCGAAAGGGGATGAACTCAGATGTCAATACGAAAAGCATTTTAAATCACTGACACCTCTGTATCCCATAGTTGTTGCAGCTTTATGGGATTTTCCTCTTAGAAGTTTGATAAGTATATTGTTACTAAATTTAATAATTTAATTTCTATATAAGGACCTAACAATACCTCCAATCCTCTTTCAAAAAATTTCCAGAAAACTGCATTAGCTATATTTTTACTAAATTTCAGCTCAGTCGGTCCAGTAGTTCAACAAAATGATGATTTATTCGTTGACATTTACATTTATTGTAGATCAGTTGTTATATAAAAGGAAGATTGAATCAAGCAAATGTAAAACCCCATCAGTGATTATGATGACAGTTATTAAAAACGTGGACAAAGTGTTGATGTGCAGCCTGTGTTGATTCACACGGGACTTGCTACTCGGATGGACTTAATTGATTAATGGCAACGAGTAAACATATCCGTTGTGTTTAAAACTCCTCCAATAACATTACGGTTTGCTTTTAGCGTAATTTGTATCAGTTTTCAATCTCCGTGTTCAAAATAAGTTAAGGTAATATACCTCAACTGGTCTAACCTATCTTTAAACATAGATTTTCATAACAAATTGTAACTGCCAAATGTATTACCATTTGTTAAACCAGACGTAGAAAAGTATGATCAGACATACGTTTAAGAGTTAGATTGGTTTTTAACTGAGTGTTAATGCTTAACGAATAGTAAAATTATATTTAAACTTACTATGAAATTCCCTATTCAGAGTTAGGAGAATTTGAGTCACTAATCTTAATGTGCATTGTGCCGCCAGAGTTGTTAGAGTGACACAAACTTTGTTGGACTGCATTTTGTCAGTGAGTAGCAAAGAGATTATTTTCAACATAAAGTGCTACTTTTCTGTTCATTCCGTCTTAACATTAGATTTATAAAACTGGTTATTAAAATAAAACTTAAAAATAGAACAATTTACTAAGGTGAAAATGTAAAAGTAATGATACTTGAAAGGTTAATCCTTCGCTGCAGTTTACAAATGGAAAATTAGTCCATCTGTAATCACCCAAATAAAAATGTTGCTTGTAACTAGCAAGGTTGGCATTTTAAGCAATAATAAGCTGCACATTAAAATATACAAGAGAAAATTACCTTTTATTTAGGCCCTATGTCGTTATCCTTTTCTTTGTCAGACTTAGTGTATCTATGTATTACAGTATTAAAAAATTGGCCAGAACCAGTTATTTGTGAAAAAATATAACACAACTAATCTTTTGTTAGTAGTGGTGAAATACGGGGGAGGCATACTATTCGGCGATTTTTTCCCATGTTATTCTTATGGGGAGCCGTTTTTGCGCCGACGCCAGCTCCCGCCTTACACAAGTTTCCTTGTTGGCCTATATTAATACCCAACCCTTGCCTATATTAAATATATTGTCCCCACCCCCCCTCTATATTTTTTAAAATTTTCAAAAACTATCTTTGGTGTTTATGTCTGATTTAAAACTTGGATGTGTTATTGGTGTTTTAATAAATTCCCCCAAATTAAAAAATACTGCCACCAACTTCTGTCTGATTTAAAACTTGGATGTGTTATTGTCCTAGTGTTTTAATAAATTCTCCCAAATTCACAAAAAATACTGCCGCCAACTTCCTGATTTAAAATTTGGATGATTGTCGTAGTGTTTTAATAAATCCCAACTACAGTCGAATTAAAACTGCCAATTTTGACCCTATTTTAAAATTCATTTTAATACATCCTTTGCAGAAATCCACGAGTTCTGGCTACTTAAGAACCCGAGCCATTTGACATATAATAAATCACCCTTCCTCCTAATTACCTTCTCTACCAAATACATGTCTTTATATTTAGTCTTTAACAATTCTTCTGTATAAAATCCTCCTTTGATTATATTGCCATTTTCATCTTTCAAAATATAAGTCACAGGCTTTGTTTTCTTAACTTCTGCTATTGTAAAAAGCTCTCCCGTCCAGTTGGGGGTATATCCTTTACTAAATACATGTTTATATTTAGATATCCTTACACTATCCCCCACCTTATATCTTGGCTTTTTAACTTGTACTTTAGATGCTAACCTTTCATGTACATCTTTAGAGTTCTTATCACTTACTTGGTTAGGCTTTATCCCTATGGATCTATGTATTTTATTATTATATATCCTTATTAACTTTGGAAGTAAATCCAACCACTTGTAACTCCCTTGTGCACTAAACTCTCTATACAACCAATTCTTTAAAGTTCTCTGGAACCTTTCCACAATAGCCGCCTTAGTTGTAGAGTAAGTGTGGTAGTGATTAATATTTAGAATTTTCATTAGTTTGGTAAAATCTTCATTAAAAAATTCTTTTCCGTTATCAGATTGAATATTTTTAACTCCCTTTGGGAGAATAGTTTTTATAGCTTCTGTGACTACTAATCCAGTTTTATTCTTTAGTGGAGCAGCATAAGCTTTTTTAGAAAATGTGTCTATTAAAGTTAAAATATATTTATTCCCAGAATTCTCTCTAGCATAATTCCGCATATCTATTAAATCTATTTGAACAGTTTCGTTTATACCCAACACCTTAAAAGACCTTCTAACAAAGTTCTTTCTCGCGGGCTTATGCAATTCGTAAGCAATTTTTTCCATTTTTTATTCTTTATTTTTAATGTTAACGTATCTGCCAGTCTCTGTCGTTTCAAAAACACCTCCATTGCTACCAATTAACATACCATCACTCATTCTTTGATATACATAGTTTTTTGGCAAATATGCCCCTCCATCTAAAGTCTTAAATCCGCTTAAAGATGTAGGGTCTGCAACCAACAATTTAGGATTGTACATCATCAAATCGATTTCATTATTGTCTTGCATAAATTTATTAGTTTTATTGTTAAACCTTAATGCATGTGATTTTAAACAAATATCAAATTTAATATTGTCTTGTCTAAAAGTTGTAATATTATCGTCATACCTCAAAACCTGCGACATTAAACAAATATCACTCCTATCTTTGCCTTCAGGTACATTCTTTATTAATTTGTCCTCTGCATCCCACATATCTCTATCTAATGTTAATACATTATAATATTTATCCCCCTGTTTTATTATGCTTTTCTCACCTTTTGTTAATATTTGCTTAACAACAGCCACATCATTTGGCAATGTTCCAGGTAAAATGTTTGTTAATTGCTTATTTTTACCATCAAATTTAAGACCGTCTAAAGTCACAGCCTGATGTTTTGTAACACAATCGTTCTCATCAACAGCGGGTTTAACACGAACTAGCCTTTTATTATTAAAATCCCAAAAGTTTAGATCCATTTTTGGTACTTGAGAGACGTTTACAGCATCATCGCTTTCTTTACCAGCCAACAAATTACTAATCTTTCGCTTTTTGGCATTCCAAATACCATTCTCCGATTCCAAAAATTCATAATTATTTTTGTCTTGTACAAAGACACCATCTTTTCTTATTAAAGTTTGCTCTAATGTGGGTACATCGGTTGAGCTTTCACCTCGTTTAACATTAGTAATTTTGCGTTTATTAGCGTTCCAATTATTACTCTTGGATTCTAAAAACTTATATTTAGTATTACCTTGTACAAAAGCATCACCTTTTCTGGTTAACGTCTGCCCCAAAGTCGATACATCATCAGTAAACTCCCCACCTTTAACATTACTAATTTTATAATTTAAAGCATTCCAACCATCATCTTTTAGATTTAAAGTAGTTTCTTTAAAACTTCTAGCTTCTGGTTTACTATACGGGTTATATACGCGATAAAATTTATCTATCATCTTTTTATTTAATAAACAATTCCACTTTCCCTCAATTCTTCTATGATAGAATCTATCTCATTATCCACTCCAGAATTTCCCGCCAATCGGCTTAACCAAAGCAGTCTTAACCTATCTACAAGCTCATTAGGATCGTCCCAATAAACATAGTCTATTTTATGACCAGTTACCTGCCTTAAACCTTCACCAACAGTCTTAAACAGGGGTTTAATTATATTAAGATATTTAGTGTGTTTATTACCTGACATCGCCGCACCTGTTTTATAACCCTTTAAATGTGCATTTGTAGCTTCCAAAATCTCTTTATAATTTTGCAAATCACCCTGACTATAGTTTACGGGTTCTTTTAAAGTTAACAATTCCCACAATCCCTTTGTCCCTTTATAAATTGTTTCTCCAACTGAAACATCATCATTGGCAATTTGAACTTCCTGATTCCCAATAAAAAATTTATTTCCTTCTCGCCTAATACCATATGTGGTGTCTGTCATACTACTTCTACTAAGGTAATTTCCTAAATAGTCTGATGCTAAAAGACCAAAATCTAATTTGTGCGGTGTTATCTGGGTTATTCTTGGTATTCTAGACGGGGTCTTTTCTAAAATCATTGGGAGAACTGGCCTCTCTGTTTTTGTGGCTAAATTTTTTAATTCTTGCAAAGGCTCTATTAACGGTTGGAATGTTTGGAACCTCTCTTCAGCCTCTAGAAATTTACCACGTTTTAACGCCCTATATTTTTCTCTTATTTGTTTTGCAGACTCTACCAATTCTTGTTGAATATTTGTTTTCATTTTATTTACATTTTATTTATCTCATTTGTCAAAGGATTATACTCAAACACCTTATCGTGTATTATTAGGCAATATGCAGATGTGTTTGAAGGGACATTTTCTGCAGTTTCAATTTCTAATTTAATATCTACAACCCCCTCTTTGACTGATTCATTCTGCCTAGAACAATCTATTACAATTAGAGGATATTTCTTTATAAAGTCAGCTCTGTTAAACATAGGATCGGGGACGGTGTTGTAGTAACTCTCCCTAAACCTCACAAACATCTCATAAGCTTTAGAGGCATCTCCATTTTCAAAGTCGAGATTTAAATCACTATAAGGATAATATTCAGAGTTTAAAAACACTTTGAGATTTTTCAATTTACAGTGATCAAATTCATCAGTTCTTTTTCGTGCACTGTTGTCCCTACCTGTTTGGAAACCAAATATAATATACCTGGGCTTCTCCAAACTCGAAGACGTCTTAACTGACCATGTATGTCTCTTGGTTTCGGGGTATGATGGGAGTTCGTGTAGCTCCAAACTTCTAAATGCAATTTGCAAATTTTTATTTTGCAATAACATCTTTTGTAATTGAAGCTTCTCCCCATCAGATGGTACCACATGCGGCATCACCCACTGAATCGATTTAAGTGTAATTTTAGGAATAGGATCGACACCAGTTGGAGCATTAGATGTTGTTAATATACAATTTAAGTCGTTTTTGGATCTTTTCAACACCAATTCTTGTTTAACATTTACTAAAACCTTATTAAAATCCTCAAACACACCCATTAACAGCTCTAACGGGACACAAGTACTAAACTTGCCGCTTTTATGGAACTCCTTTAAATTTTCATCAGAATCAAATGCTACATTTGACAATTTAGTTGTTTTATTGTAAGAGCACAATATTTTCATAAGACTGGAAATTCCCGGATTTCTTACAATATCTATTTCTTTACCAGCAACTTCGTATCTAATTTCGTCAAATAAGAATGCAAATGCATTATTTATAAAATGTCCTTTATCATGATTCTCTATTTCTCCTTTAATATACAGATAACTCCTACATGGGAGTGTTAGTAAATCTTGATTATTTATGCATATTCGAATTTCATCGGAATTATTTATTGCTAAAGTGTTGTGTGGAACATAGGAGTGATTTGTAATTTTAACCAGGCTATCGTCGTATTGGAATTTTCCTGTAACGTCTAGAAAATCTTCCATTTTTATTAATAGAAAATTTTAACTTCAACCCAATTGATCGCAGAAACCTGGCATTTTGTACACTCAGTCCGTTCTTGTAAATTCTCATATCTTTTTTATATGACAAGTAATTGTAGTTTCTTCTTTATTAAAGTCAATTGGCTTGTCGTGTTGATCTGCAAATGTAATGCTAACAACATCTAAACTTCTCTTATTTACAGGAAAGTATATAATATTTCTGGGGACCTCAATAATTTTGTAGCCGGGAGGAGCTTCTGGGTAAAAACTGTGTATGGTGTGTGATTTGTCACCATTCAAATAAGACCCATTCGCAATATTACATTTTACTCTAATCACATTTACATTATTTATGTTGATTTTATTTACGGATTTAAACGCAATATCTGGAGTAAAAAATCCTTTAAATCCCAATAATTCAGACCCTAAACACGGTTTTGTAAAATCAAACACATGGCCAGAATGTAATGTGGCTTTCATAGTTTTATTATCGGCTATAAGTACAAAATCTGGGAGTTGCTTTTGAATTTCCTTCGCAAGCTCAAACACTTCGTATGTACCTTCAGCAATTTCAATTACATTTGGAGCTTTGTGATCGTAATAATACACATCCTCACCCTCGTCTATAGTTAATTTTGTGTCTTTAAGTTTATTTAATTTTGGAACTAGCCCTTTGTAAAATATAAGTTTGACTTTTGTATTAATTAATGCTACTTTATTTTGTATAATAACTTCAACTTTACCGGCTAATGCCCGGTTTAATTCGTCAATTGTGACCTCCCCTTGGGGTTGTAATTTTGTGCATTTTGTAATATGTCAAAGTATTTAGAGGTTTTTTAACATTAAATATAGAATTATAACTTTGAAAATCTACCAGTCCAATTACATAATCACCATTTAATTCTATAGGAGGAAAGAACACCGACTTCAACTCTGGCTCTGTACCCGTAAATGTTATAGTAAATGAATCCATTTTTATAAACTAAAATTTTTCAGAAATGATAAACATAAAATTCCACAAATGGAACTGTTTAAATCTTGTATTTGATCAGTTGTATAGTAAATTTTAGATGGTACAAAATATTCAATTACCTCTTTTGGAGGCTGTATTCCGAAAGGGTCAAAATATATTACAACATCTTTATTTTTACGATATGCTGTCCAATGTGTGCCCCCGTCACTGTCTAAATTAATAATTCCACATTCTCTTACTTTTGGTCTCTGTTTTCTTAGCTCGTTTTTTAGGTACACTCCTCGAAAGTGAGGCACGTCTCTTGCGGCCTCTAACAGCTGAAAGTTGTCCATCTTTTTTATTAAATTTTAATCCCATTCCCATTTTTGCTTTGGCCTTCATCAAATTTGTCACTGCATAAGCTGCTGCTTTTTCGGCCAGACTGGCGTCCTTTGCCGAAACCCTAGTCCAAGCCTGGTCCGCTAATCTCATATCTGCCTTGTTCCGGGCGGCTGTATCAGGATTATTCATGTAGAATATGTCGTGCTCTTTACAATAAGAGTCTAGCTTATTTTTTGGAGGTACATTTCTGGCTAAATTTTCACGCACGTTAGTTCCAGGTCCACACCATTTATAATTTCCAGGCATGTGGAGAGGGAAAGGAAGGTTGTTTATAAGGGTATTTAACAAGCCACGGCCTCTATATGGCTTTAAGAATAATCCCTTACCTTGGACCTTTTTACACTTTCTCTTTGCCATTTTTATTATATAAAAAATGTCATTTATTCAACAAAAGAATAAATTTAAAATAGCACATAAAGAAAATACACCATTTTTATTATATAAAAAATGTCATTTATTCAACAAAAGAACAAATTTAAAATAGCACATAAAGAAAATACACCAAAGAAGTTGGGTCTATTTCCTAATAATATTCGCTGTCTTATAATAGGGCCCAGTGGTTCGGGGAAGACTGTTGTAATTTATAACTTAATTGTAAAAAAACAAGGATTAAAGTTTACAAATTTATATATAATATCCAAATCTTTAGAACAAGAAAAATATAAAAAAATAATTGAAATATTCCGTCTGTGTGATGAAGTTAAATTACACACATATTCAAACTGTGAAATCACACCAAATGATGTAGAATCACACTCAATAGTTGTATTTGACGACATAAATAGTCCAAATATCACACAATTTTTCTCAATGGGCAGACACAAAAATATTAACAGTTTTTACTTGTGTCAATCTTACAGTAAAGTAAACAAACATTTACGTGACAATGTTAATTTTCTAATATTATTTAAACAAGACGATTTAAATTTAAAACATGTGTATAACAATCATGTGGGAAATGATTTTTCATTTAACCAATTTAGAAATCTCTGCCATCAATGCTGGGATAGGTCTAAATATGGCTTTTTTGTAATAGACAAGGAAAGGCCAAAGAATAATGGGAAATATAGATTTATGTTTGACCAATTTTATAATGACCAAGGGCAAGAGTGTTAATGCCATCCAGAATAAACCTCTTGTCGTCATCAAAAGAGAGTACCTTTTTGTTCATCGTTAATGTTTGAAGATGGTGGTTTGTGGATTTAATTCTTGTAACATTCTCATAGTAATCTTCCCCGGTTGCAAGACAGTGTAAGTAATGTTGGTGTCTTAAGAGATGTTTAACTGTAGCATTGTCAGCTCCCTTTGCCTTTTTAACCTCTAGCTAATTTTGATTTTCTTTTTCGTATAACCATTGTAAAGGAATGAAAGAGTATAATTTTGGCCTTAAACCACAATATTCATACATAATTTGACCATTTAATTCGTCTTTAAACTTGCCCGTAACTTTTTTATTTTTATCAGAGTATAAGAAATGATCTTTACTATATGCAGAGGCGTCGAAACAGTCCAAGTCACTTTGTATTTCCTTGTAAAAGTCCTCTGTTACTATAGAATAAACAAGGCTGTCTGTGTCTGTCATTAAGAACTTTTTATTCTTAAATTTTGACATATAATTATAGTGGAAATCATACATTATTACTTTACTGATATCCAAAATGGTCATTCCTAAATATATTGGTTTATCAAACTTTACAATTAATTTATTTAAATGCACAGCATGCAAATTGTTATCGAACATTTTGCTACAGTCAAACCTTGGCTTTGTAACGTATTTTGTTAACTTAGACTCGTCTATAAGATGTATATCACGAAACTTGCGTTGGTTCATAATTGTTCGACCAAAGAGACTGTTATTTAACAGTTTGTAAAAGTCTTTTTCAAAATCGTGTTTAGCTTTTTGTCGCTTTTCAATATTAAAATTAATATAGGGCGCGAGCCATTTTGATTGTCTGAATTTTAAAATTCTGTGGTATTTTGTAACTACCAAACCCAGTTCTTCGTATTTTTTTAGTGCTTTATAATGTAAAATATATTTAGTTTTGTCATTTAAATTTGGTATTAATTTTCCATTCATTTTTTCTGGTGCGAGCGGGTAGTCATTATGCAAATCGTGTAAACTTTTATCGTATTTTAAATCAACTTCCAAAATAAATCCAAAGTTTTCATTTTGATTGTATTTATAATCTTTCTCATTTGTCCATCTAAAGCCATCAACGGGCAACGACTCGCACATTGCTGTAGAGTATAGCGAGTTGCAGTCTAAGTATACAAGATAGGTGCTTTCTTGATTTGGGTCATAATGTTCGCCCATGTACTTATTATTGGCTTTGGCGTAGCGCGTGGAAATCATGCTTACACCGCCTCTAATGGCATGTTCTATAAACAAATGCATGTCAACGTCTTGAAATAATTGTAATTTTATGCCGGTCATTCTAAGACACGCCTCCCATGTTAGTCCAGGCAGTGAGTACATGTGGACAGGGTCGAGTTTATAATCCTTTAAACACAAGTCCCTAAATGTCTCAAACACATCAGCCAATAACAACACATCTGTTTTAAGGTATAAATCGTGATATTCTTTTAAATTCTTTATATTAAAATGATTCCATACGTTTTTAGCATGTTCATATTGTGCAGGAGATATACATTCTTTAGTTAGACTACTGTAAAATGCCTCTATGGGTGGGAGAGGCTCTAAAAACTTTTCTGGTCCTGTCATGTATTCGTACGGAAATTCGCCCTTACGTTGTAGTAGTGGATTGTCTATAAATCTAAATGTATTTAAATTGGAAGCTAATTTGCTTAAGGGAAGAGACAAAAAGTTGTAGGAATCCAAAAATACCAAATCATCAACAGAGAACGAAATATACTTTTCCATATCTTTGGCTATGCAATTCAATTTGTGGTTAAATTTTCCCAAGTGTTGCATTATTAAATGACCATCGTAGTTTTTAAGATTGTGGAAGAATACTGGAATTTTCTTGGTTACTTTATAGTTTAAATTGCAAGAGTTGTGGGAGGGCTCCCTGAACTCGCCTGTTAGGTGGCAGTGGTCGCGCACTTTATCACACAGTAACGGCTGTTGGCATATGTGGCAGTGTGTAGAGTTTTGGAATAACATCTCTTGCTCTGGAGTCATTACAAGGGGAACATATACTCCCATCTGACTTTTAATAAAGTCATAAGTTTTAAATAACTTTTCGAAAAACACATCCATTACATTTTCACCACTGTACAACTCTTCGTAAATAATTTTAGAATCTCTCACCACAACATAAGCAAATCCAGAAGGAGTGTGTTTGCCACAGTTTATAAAACATTCGAAATCTGCATAAATCACAAAGGGAGCTTTAAGTTGATATTTGTAATTCGTAAATTGTAGTGTATCTTTTTTAGACATTTGTACTCTTTGGGCATCAAAGGTTTTACAATATGTTGTGTGACGTTCCAATATATCTTTGGTGCAAAAATGTTGCAAACAGAACTTGCAAAAATATTTCTTATTATTGTCTTTTGTAGAATTAAACATTAACTTATCAAAATCACGAATTAAACAGTAATGTGATTTCCGACCTTGTTGTAAAAGCAGCAGGTTGACGTGCGTATTACTATTTAGTTTAGTTATTCTCAATGGATATATTAATTGTCCTTCAATTCCATATACATTAACACTTATGTTATTTTGTTTTTCAAATTTATCAATGTCGGATATTTTTACGGGATATTTTATATTTGACATATTCAACTGGCCTATGTAGGGTTCGTAGTAAAATACTCGATTTGCATTTTCTTTACGATTCCTTGGTTTCAAGCTTGCTAAAATACTCCACACGAAACATTTATTATCACTATTTTTAATATTTAAAACAGCGTGTTTTGATTTTATATTTTCTGGTGTAGGAATGTATGAGTTGGGAGTTAGGGGTTTAAACTTGTAAACATGCAGCTGCCAGTATTTAGTATGGTCATATATCCATCCACTGCCTTGGGCTTGATACTTGTGCATGGAGGTATCGATCTTAAAAAGTGCTTCTTTAATTTGAGTCTTTAATTGTGCTTTCTCAATTGATAAAGTAGTTAAACTTCGAAAATCAGCAAAACATTCTTTGTCAATGATTAAATCACCATTATTGTCCACCGAGTGTTTGATGAACTTTACCCTCCTAATAAGGATCCATTTGATAGGTAGGGGACAAGATTGAAGAGTGTCTAATACTTCCACAGATTCACCGTTAAAAATATACAACTTGTAAGGTCGTTTGTCACATCGTAGGTGGTGGCGTTTCTTGTCACGAGTGATGACTCTCTTACACACATTACAACTATTGTGGTTATTAAGCATATGCGCTTTAAAATGATTGTTATTATCAAATATTTGATGGCATTTTTTACAAATTTTAGGAATAACTTTGTGAATGTTACGATAGTGTCTGATTAAATTACCTCTTTTGGAGCAGGGCACGGAGCATATTGCACACGACAACATGTTGGATGTAAATAAGTTTTGAGATGACATTACTCTGCTTTTTATAAACAAAAAATTACCATTTTTTAAATTAGACAAAAATTATTTAACAGCGGTTTTTAAATTATATTTTACAAGTTTACGAGAGTTCATATTCGAAATGCAGTCACATTCGAAATATGATTTACAACTGGATATTTAAATATGGAAACCTTAAAATTTGGAAATGGTGAATTGGAGATTTACAAATATTAGGCTATTTCACAATTTTCGGATGGATTAACAGTTGTGATTGTCCCTGAAGACACCACCTTAGCTACAACTACCGTCGCTAACACTCCCAGCTAACCGGAGTCCTGGGTGTGAGATGTGGAGAGGCCGTGGCGCCGAGACGTCCGGTAGAGAGGTGAGCCGTGAGGAGTCCAGTGTGGTGACGTCATCTGGTGCCGGTGGTGAGGTGTCAGTGGTGAGATGTCGTGTCACTGGTCTTGTAGAACAATAGTGCTGTGTCTTGTCGGTGGCTCCTTATATACACGTCGAGAGGATTTTCAATTTAACCAGGAAATTACCTCACATTGGCTGGACTTTCAACCAGGAAATTACCTCTATGGTAAGTGGAAATTCTGGTCAATGTGACGCATGCTTGCACATGACCGACTTTAGTGTGTTAGTATGTCAGTGTGTCAGTGAACGGTGGATTGTTGCGTGTGCCGTGGCGTCATGGTTGGGTGTGCAAGCAGTGGTGTGGATTGTTGCGTGTTTTAATTAATCAGTTGGCAGTTCGACCGTAATAGTTGGGATTTATTAAAACACTACGACAATCATCCAAATTTTAAATCAGGAAGTTGGCAGTAGTATTTTTTAATTTGGGGGAATTTATTAAAACACCAATAACACATCCAAGTTTTAAATCAGACATAAACACCAAAGATAGTTTTTGAAAATTTTAAAAAATATAGAGGGGGATGGGGACAATATATTTAATATAGGCAAGGGTTGGACATTAGTACAGGCTAACAAGGAAACTTGTGTAAGGCGGGAGCTGGCGTCGGCGCAAAAACGGCTCCCCATAAGAATAACATGGGAAAAAAGCGCCGAATAGTATGCCTCCCCCGTATTTCACCACTACTTTTGTTAATTATTGTTATGTAATACACGAATTGTGCCCATATAAATTGTCTCTTTCCGATGACTATGGTATACGAAAAGGAACCAAGGCTGTTTTATAAAAAGCCTTTACGCCAACTGAACAGGCAGTTTTTTACAGCTACAAAAAACAATGTGAAAAGTATTGATCATGTTCGATAATGCCATTTCCCGTGTTAAGAGAACAACATTTTATCTATGCATTTTGACAGAGAGACAGGACATGAAAATACAAATTTTTGCTTCTCTGATGTATAAAGTATAAAAATAACTAAACAATTCAAGTTTATAAGCTATGTACGGACAAAAAACAATGTAATTTTGTTAATAAGGCATTATCGTATGCTTCTCAAATAAAGACCACAAATAATTGTTCACCCAATTCCAAAACCTCCCTAGTAGCAATCTGCCACGACGTTCCACGGGAGCGGTCCAAAGATGAAATGGAATCACATCACATGTGTGGGGGAAACAACGAGGGAAGAAAACGTCAAAGTTGCTGTCGATTGGTTTGTACGTGACGTAGCACTCCTGCTAATAGAATGAAGCGAATTTAGGGATGAGGCACGGACAGAATGATTTATCAGTTACGTCACCCTTCGTGATGGTGGAGACTAATCATCTAATGTGCTTCAAAACATTGCGGATTTTCAAACGACATACGCTTGGATTTATTTCTTTTAAACCTCAACGGCCCGTCACCAAGGCAAATAGGCCTGTTCGGCGATCTAAAGACAGCCAGGTACCTTTAACAGATATAGTCACATGGGTAAGTCAGTGGCGACTCCCCGTGAAAAATTGTCATAGTAGTCAGCCCGAATCGAACCTACGCATGACCACGGCTGACTTGTGAGGCCAGCGCTTTATCTCTGAGCTACCGCGTCCGGTATGAAATCCTAATCTAGCCTATCAAGCTCGATGTTTAAACAGTTCTTATTTTTTAATTAATGTTACTACAGTGGATTGATGTCATTTATATGTCCTAGAGGCTCTCACCTCTGCCCACTCACTTCTTCGGCTGGAGAACGTGGGTTTGTCAAAATGGTTTCCCACCTCGAAATGAGATTAATTGCGAGTGACTTCCTTATCTCGAGTACTTGCACAGACTCAAATATTGCGTGAATTAAGCATGAAATTGTCAAATAATTATTATTAATATTAATAAGTTTTATTTTATCTTTAATAGTTCAACGGTTTAAAAGGTTTGCTTCCCCTCCGAATATCAATGATACAATTTTCATTTTAATTTATGATTTTAATAATAAATTAAAATTAAAATTTACGATCAGATTAAAATTGTGTCTGCGAACATAATGATCACTTTAAAACTACTAAATATCAAATTTAAACAAATAAAATATAAAAGGTTGATTTAAGAATACTGATTTGTTGAGAGTCAATATACCTCTTATTCTGGTGTCATATTTTCCCATAATATTATATCGCCTTCAGGACACAGGCGCGTGGTTTTGTTTAAGACTGAGCTTCATTAACAAGTTTCCGCTTCCGATGCCAAGTTTATCAGAAGAGTTTATCTCAAGCTAACATAATTTGTGTATTACTTTGTTTCGTAGATTTAACAATGCAAACAACATTTTCTTAATTATTTTGATATTTTAATTCACAAGCTATTTTTACACATGGCAGGACTTATAGTGGAGGTTGTTAGGTTATCGTTTCAACTTAATATTCGTAACAGGTAATCCAAACCAAAATAGACTTCTTTGTTTAAAATTATTTGTTAGTGATGGTTAGTTATTTTATTAAGAGATTAATGCGGACGTTTCCATAAACGGTGATGGAAAATATCCGCAATAATATCTTAAATAACATAGTATAGGCTATCATTTAAAATAAATCGTCGATTTATAACTTCAACCGTAAAAAATAACCAACATTGATTACCAAGCGTTGCGGATACTCGCTTTAAGATAATATAACACATTAGTACGATATGTCGTAGTTAACTCCACAATAATCTAAGACACTTATTTATTTATCTTGTGACGAATAATATACTCATGTAAACTACCATTTAACCCATTCCTTTTCGTTTCATGTGGTATATATTACCATGACAGACCGCTAATCTTACTTTCCTATCTTTAACTTTCACTTCCACGATGATGAACTCAGAAAAATTTATTTTCACGTTATGAATGCCGAGAGCGTTCAATACCTTGTTTAACCCGGTTATGATAAACTGATTAGATAAACTGCCGTTAGATAAACTCCTTTAAAAATATCCAATGGTTCTTAGTGATCCCTAAACAAATATTCGGTGACTTTTAGATTTGGTTGTTGTTTTGATTTAGAGTTTATTTTGTGGAAATGCCCAAATAAATCAGAATAATACGATTGTAGCTATGTGTGTACTCAAGCTCAAAGCTAACAGATCTAATTTATTTTACAACGAGCTTAGGTTATAACTAAAGCTTAAAATCAATGTTAAATGGTAATTGGGACTAAATGGTAAAATCAATGTTAATTGGGACTCAATGAGAAACATGAACCCAAACAAAGTTTATGTGTCTATCCAGTACAACAACAGAATAACAATAGTCATATCAAAAAACAATATATTACAATATATATGACAATAATATATATATTATTACAACTCCCAACCCTCAGTCTCCATTATGAGGTTCCATGCCACAGCCTGACCAGGCGCTACTGTCGCCAGATATGCCGCCCTCGGAAGATCAAATTAATCCATCCACTTGTGGCTCCTGTCATCGCCCCCCCCCACCACAACCAAACGCTATCTAATATTCATCATTCAATTTTCAGATCACATATTAAAGTTAAACTCCTGGAAAGAGAGTTGTATTTTTGTGTTATAATAGTAGCCCTCATGCTTCCCACAGCGATTCATTAGGCCATAATAATAGAACTGCTGAACTTGTTTTTGTTGCAATGGCCAACTAATTATAAACAAAATATTTTGCAATTAACTTTTGTGTGCTTTGTAGACAAATGTATAAGAATTGAAATACTTCTATCTATCGATAGGATGTTCACACAATATTTAATCTCAATGAATGTGTTTGGTGATTATAAAAACCAGCCAAAGCAACAATAGACTACAGCCAGTAAAATTACTAAAAAATACTCTCCACTTTTTTTCATTAGAGCTTTTAAATACAGGGGGATTACATTCGGTTTAACGGTAAGTTTTATTTCTGGCTGAACAACACATTTTTAATTGAGACTAACGGGTGTTTCGTTCTCTACCCGAGGAAATGACAGGATGTATTCCTCATTTACTATTTTATTTTTAATATTTTAATCAAAAATACGCTTTGCTTCTCACCTTTCAGCAATATTAAATTACCTGTGTGTGAATGTGTAATGTAAAGGATATGTGGAAGGTTTTGGTGTGATCCTAGTTTCCTCTTGTCATTGGGCTATTATTTAATGCAAATTTCTAATAATACGTCAATGTTAATTAGTAATAAGACCAAGGTTTGGGACGTTTCATACAAACAATTAAACCAACTGTCTTTTTCGTTATTAACCTCGAAAGAGCAATGATTAATAATAATGTAAAAGGGAAGGTCAAATATAAACAAATAAAATTTTTGATAATACTCTTAGTTCTTTGTGATAAAATCTTATATAACTCGCTAAATTCTGTACAATCGTAAACGGTTGTATTGTTCATTACACCAAGTTTCAGAGCAATCAGTCCAAATAAAATGGTTGATTGCTGGACTGAAACGCACACTCAGAGCCTACTAAATTTGATATTTATCGTTGAAAGTTTTTTTCTAAATTTAAAATAATTGTTCATTCTGTTCAAGTAATAACTGTCTTAGATCAGTTTGGAGTTAACTACGACACATAGTACTAATTAGTCACGTTATTTCAACGCGTGTATCAGCCACACGTGGTAATCAATGCAGCTTATTTTATAAGATTGAAGTAATTATCAGACATTAATTTACAAATAACGACGAGTTAAATGGTGGTTTACATGATTATATTTGTCAACAGATAATTAAATACCTCTAGTTGAAATTGAAAAGGTTACTTTAATACTGTAATACCAAGCAAAATATTATTGCCGAGTATTTGATTTAAACCATTCTTAATTATAGGAATTTATTTTCTACAAATACCTTTTGTGTATTAAAGTGAAAGAGGACCGAATGCACCAACAAGTTGCGTAACGCATGTGCGTGTTTGGTGTAGTTATGTAAAACGTTACCACCGACAAACGTTATAGCATCGTAATTGGAGCGATAGAAGAGTAAAAGGAATCGGATCAAACGTGTAGGGGAGATTACCGAGGGAAAGAAAACATCAAAGCAACCTAAGATTGGATCGTACGTGGCTTAACAGCTTCGGCTGGCGAAATAGAAGCTATTTAGAGATTGGGAGGTTGGCAGCAATGCTTTATTAGTGACGATATTGTACGTGATGGTGGGGAATGCCCTTCAAATTTCCCACACAGGGGTCACATTAGTGAGTGACTCAAGAAGGGAAAATCAAAAAGTTAATGCACCAATAGCCAGTCGTGAATGGGCGCCGGTTCGATGCCGTCTAACAGCTGAGATAATTACTTCAGCTACTATCACTAGCCCGCCCATGTGGCTATAATACCGGCATGGTAAATTAAAGGAAACAGATAGTGACCATGTCCATATGACACTATATAAACCCAGAGATTGCTGGGGACTTAAAAAAAAACAAATAAATAGAAAACAACGTAAAGCTGTATATTTTTAAGTCCATGGGTATTTAATTAAAAACTAAAATTTTTAAAGTAGCAAATAGTTTCAACTTTCACGAGAAGTCATGTTATGGTTTAGGTTTAAGGCAAGGATGCAAATTTCCTCATCGAGTCCTTAAAACCTTTCGAAAGTCCTTAAGAAGTCGAAACTAGTTTTTGGAAACCTGGTCAAATGAGTTGACTGGAAGCGAAATGGGACTGTTCGTGGTTAGTAAGCTTTTTCATAACTATCTTGATGCAGTTTAGTTAGTAGTGGAGGTTTTTGGACAGGTAGTTAGAATATACCTCTCATATTTCACACTTGGCGTTCGTTTGACGGCCAACAATGACTACGGAAGCGGACATTTCGCATTCATGAACATGATCTTTACACTTTGGAAATTTATATAGAGTTAACCATCAATTTAGAACATCTGTTCCATATTTTAGTATTATGTACAATTTCTATTTAGAAATTCTACTTGTGTTTACTTCTTGAAATAAAGCAGTAAATCGTGTTTAATGTTGTTGGTTATGAAATGTCACTTAAACCCGTCACTACGTTTTCAAGGCCAGTAAGTAGGTTATATGTTTAAAATTAATTTGCATAATGAAATTACAGCCAAGACGAGGAGTTGATTGTGGCTGTATTTGACTTAACAAAATGTATTACAAATCCAGTTCAGGTTTTAAATCCCAACGCATTTTGCAGCACCTACATTCTTCATTGGCAGACAAGGTTAGGTGGCACTGTGAGGTATATGAAGGTTGTTTGATGTTACATGGTTTCAGTTCATACTTAACTCGTCTTTTGGTTGCACATTTACCACGAAAATTAAAAACTTTCGAGATTATGGACATTTTGATTTCATAACATAAACTGAAGTAATAAATTCAGGACTATCCTTCTGAGTTGTTTAAAAACCAAGCCAGAAACTCGGCTAAATAATTATTCAACCATGTGTCAGAGCAATTAAAAACGAGTTCGCACGCAGCACGCTGACGTGAGGGAAGTGAATTTCCACATAAAAACTTGTAAAACTCAAAATCAGTGTAAAAACATACATTTGTCCAATTTTTATTGAAATCTATAAACATTGATTTTTTGGCTGTTCTGATACTCCTGGTTTAATTTACTTGCAAAGCTGGGAATACAATTTTGCGCATTATAAGGTTAAGAGAAGGTCCAGACAGGCTTGAAAGTAGGCGTGAGGTTGCTGGGGATAATAAAAGTACTTTAACAAAGGAATAACAGGCTTTTCTAGTGTAAAACCCCCATAAGACAACGTACTGTGTTTAGTCAAAACACATTTTCTTTAATAACTCGGTAAATATTTATGCTAGAATGACGAGATAGGGCTTAAAACTTTTGCCTCTCTAATCCCCATCTTTTTCCATGCATTAATTTTACAAATGGGGCTTTTCTGACCCTTTTTGGGCCCAAAAACTCTAAATTTGAAAGATTAATCCCCAAAAAATGGGTTTAGAGTTTTCCGATTGTTTTGCCCAACGAACTTGTCCAACAGATTATAGAAAGGAACGTCTCTACCAAATTTGAAGTAAATCTGACAAAAAATGCGACCGCTAGAGTGCATACACACACACATATATATATATATATATATATATATATATATATATATATATATATGTGTGTGTGTGTGTGTGTGTATATATATATATATATATATATATAAAATTTTGAACGACCCCCCAAAACGTGTTCAGGGGGTCACGTTAGGAACTTCTATGGTGGTCCCGGGCTTAAGTTTCACCGTGCGGGTCATGCTAATAGTAACTTTCCAAAGGAAATTCACTAATAATGATATAAAAATATTGAAGTAGGATTTTAGAACATGGCTTGGAGAGAAAGGATTGTATCATGTCCATGAAATACTAACGGAAAAGAAAACAACAACATATAAAACATTAGCAATAAAGAGAAATTATGATAATACAGTAATAAATGTATTAATGACTAGCTGTTCCCGTAGGCTTCGCCCTGCAAATGACTTATACAAACTATTACAGATGTGTGTGCTGCATTCTGTGGTTATCTCGTGGAACTACTACGAATCAAGATCAGCTGTTTGTATTTTCATCAGCTCGAACAAAAATGAATTTCCTTAAGGAATACATGGGAAATTTGTCGGGGTCTCTGGCGGAGCCCTAAGGGCAGATCAGGTTGAAAACCATTTAGTTCTCCTATTTTATGCCTAAAGAATCAGTGTACAAATTTTAGCTCTCTACCTACTTGGGAAGGTGGAGAATTAGTGATGAGTCAGTCAGTCAGTCAGTCAATGAGTCAGCCAGGACTTTGCCTTTTATAGATATAGATTTAAGGCCATGATATAGTTGAAATATCCCAGTGGAAAAAAATAATAAGGAATACATGAAGGAAAAATCATGATTTCAATAAAAACTGATTACTGCATCAGGATTAGTTTTAAGTTCTACATTTAGGTAAAAATTATTTACGGTATTTAATTTGTTACCGATGCAATATTATATTGTTATCCTGGCTACTTAAATAAACTGTGAGGTAGTGGTTAGCAGCAGCACAAACCGCTTGTATTTTTTATTGTTACATCTCTTACAGTTTAAACACTTATGGTCAATTGTTAGTCTAAAATAAAATTGAAAAACGGTAACATTATCTTTTCTCAATTTATTTCAAAATTAACCTATTTATCTTTTCTCGATTTATTTCAAAATTAACCAGTACAGTGTGCTGTTCATGGTTTATCCGCCGTGGAAAAGAAACTTGTTTACTTTAAAGAGACTAGAATTAGATAGAAAAGTTATGACAGGATTTCTCTGGACTTTGACAGTTATAGAGAAGTGGTGATTCTTGCTTCTAAGCCGAATGAACTTACAGAACTTTATGTTTTCAGTTTATTATTTTTATTTTATTGTATCTATTACTATTAACTACAACACAACTGACTCCCTATTATATCTCTACTATCTATATTTCTTTACGCATGTTCATAATAACGCATATAAACTATGACTTACCCCTTGAAGTAGTAGGTTTTTCAGTTATCATTTACGAGTTAATTCACTGCATAACATATATAAATTGTATAGTAATAATGGAGTAAAACCTTTATCGAAGGAGAACGGAGTGCGTTAGACTATAATCTACAGGTTGACATAGGCTCTTATCATGATGGATAAGGCAACTGAGCCTTTATAAAGGCTTTTCCTACTGAAAGGTTTTTTATTAGGTTTTGTTGCTTTTCGTTTGAGATAATTATCCTCTGGAAGAAACTATTTAAATCTTAAAGACATGAGTTGGCTTTGTAAATAAATTCTTTCAATATTTTATCTGGTAGCAGCAATCTATAACAAGGCGTATACATCGTATAATAGCTTATTATTGATTGTAAGGTTTTGCTTTCCTTGCTGTATGCACATTGATTTAAGCATTCACTTAAGTAAATTGATTCAAGTTATAAAATAAATATGTTTCTTGCAATAATAATATTTACAAAGTTATTAGCAATGGCAGTAAAACGTTCAATGAGCGACTTACCTCTAAGAACACTAATCCAAAACTCAAGGAGCTCGCAAGCTGCAAACAACAGTTAGACTTTTATGGACCTCTTTGCAGTTGACCTTTAAAATTCGTCGGTTATACAATGTTAGCCTTGTTTGCACTGGGAGGAATAATTGAACCATGGGTCTACAAGCACTGCTGGATGTACGATGTATGTTCAATAATATTTTATACAATTTTAGCGAATTTCCACTATAGGGAAGAAGCTATTACCGTACTCGGCATGGTAAGACCTAGGCCCGGGACTATGATAACTTTTCGTTTTGAGGTCCCCAGATGCCAAAAACACCATTCGTTCAAAACTGTATTCATATATATATATATATATAAATATATATATATATATATATATATATATATATATATATATGTCGGTGAGCACGATAACTCTCGTAAAAATGATCCGATTTTGACGAAATTTGGTATAAACGTGTAAAGCAGTATTTATGACTTTAAGTTCGAAAACCAGACAGATCGATCTATCCGAAAGGGTATTTTGGAGAGGTTTTGTACTCCAAAAATGGTTTTTTTGAGTTTTTACATATAATTATTAAAACAGTAAAATTTTAGTTTTTTCCATTGGAATCAGCTTAAAAATACGCACAAATTGGTGTTTGATCATTGCCCTGCGTCAAATGTTTACAAAGATATTGAAAGTGCTAAACACAGTACGTTGTCCAATGTTATTCTTATATGTTATATTGAGAATAAGAAAAATTGTATTTCTCGCTTATTTATCAACTTATCCTGATGAAACTTAGAATATTGCTTCACATCGTTGTGGTCTATTAATATTTGCACTAGATAACATTGTTTGGCCGATAGTTCCCGTAGCAGGAAATCTGCGTACTCAGCCCCATGTTATTATTATGGAGAATAAGTAACGTGTTATCTCCCTTAATTATAAACATAAATTAATAAAATTTGGTATGTGGCTTTACCTAGTTGAGTTAAGTTCATATTTCTATAAACCCCCCTTTTTTCTTCCTTGCTTCAGCAAACCTGCATACTCAGCCGCCATGTTATTCTTAAGGAGAATAATTAAAATGTCATAAATAGTTTATTTATTAATGTATATTGATGAAACTTGGTATGTGGCTTTATGTGGTATTAAGATACATATATATATATAAGCATTGGAAATTCGATGAGTACGCAGGTTTGCTGCTACGGAGGTATTTATTTTTATTGGATTTTACTAATCTTTAATATCCAGTAATTTTATGGAAAGGCGATCCGATTGCAACGTCGGAATAATTTAAATTTTCACTACGACTTTGCATTGATGTTTGCAAGATATTCTCGTTAACTATCAGTAAAACATTTTTTATTTATAAATAAACGTGTTATTTAAAAAAATATTGTGTTTTTTTAATCCACAATGTGAATTAATTTTACAAAATTAATTTTGCCTTTTTGCTCATATTTACAAGTAAATTAAATCAAATATTTCTGCTCGTGATCGTTCGGTCGCTCACCAATGAATACAGGAGTAGACATTGCGTATTCATGAACTGGACCTTCACACCTTGGAAAATTGGGTTTAAGTTTACAACTCAATTAAGAAAACCTGTTTCACTCTTTAAATATATATGTTTATAGTTTCATTTTAATTTCAGTTATTAAAACCACACCAATAACCGCTTGGATGTTTTTTATGTATTTTTTCCAATTAATATAAGAATGGAGCTATATAAGCTAAGAATAAAAATACCCCTATGTACAAAGTAGGTATTAAAGGCTCACTTGCTCTTTGTACAATCAAGGCGCTCGGTCCACAGAAAACCAGAACAGAGAATGTTTTATTGCCCTAACAGGCAGCACGCCACAACGCTGACGCTGGTACTTTGTTGTGGGCAATGTAGGCTTTGGGGATGTCCTGCCAATCCCATCTATTTGTGTTACAAGATAGTTACGATGATATTTGATAACTTTGCTTACGAAGCAGCTTCATCAGTACTAAACCAAATGTCAATGAGAGGCCAACCCTAATAAAGCTACGTATCAACTGGATAGCTGTAGTGTGATATATTACCAGTCGTGCATCAGTAATGCGTATGTAAGGATGTGTACATGATTTTAACTGTTATTGTTCCACCGGTTACTAAAGTTTTAGGAGTAAGGAGTTTATATTGTTATATACAGGGTTCCTCAAAAGTCGAGACCAAACTTCACAGGCTTGTTATATAGACTATTTGCAGCAAAAAATGCCATAAAATGTTTTATCATATTCTTCATAATTTACAAACTATTTATATATTTCTTAGTCAAGAAAATATACACGTAGGACCATACAACTGTTACGCTGTATAAAAATTAAACAGTATTTATACAAATTCAGTTTTTAGGAGTTTAATCAAATTAAGAAACACAGATTAATGCAATTTTAATTTAAAATTTACATTTCAAACAAACCTTTTACTTTTAAAAGGTGTGTCCGTTTATAGTTTCTGCCTTGGAGAGTGATCCTATATCTTAAAAGCTTCCCCATTTATTTCAGATAATAATATTAGTTAGATATTAAAAGATTTATTTCCTTTATTTCAGTAATGAAAAAAGCTTCCCCATTTATTTCAGATAATAATATTAGTTAGATATTAAAAGATTTATTTCCTTTATTTCAGTAATGAAGTTTTTTTTGTTTTAGTGAATTTCCCCTATAGGGAAGAAGCTATTACCGTAGGTCTCATGGTAAGACTTAAGCCCGAGACCATGATAACTTTTCATTTTGAGGTCCCCAGATGCCAAAAACACCATTCGTTCAAATTTGTATATATGTATATATAAATATATATGTGTGTGTGTCCGTAAGCACGATAACTCTCGTAAAAAAGGTCCGATCTTAATGAAATTTGGTACAAATATGTAAAGTACCATTTATTTGAAAGATTTCGAAAACCAGATGAATCGCACCATCCGAAGGGGGGTTTTTGGGGGGTTTTGTACTCCAAAAATGTGTTTTTTGGGGTTTTCACTGGTAGTTTAAATTTAAATCAAATTTTAATTTATACCATTAGGTTGAGCTTAAAAAAAAAAATTTGGTATTTTTATCATTGCTCTACGTCAATTGGTTACCGAGATATTGAAAGTGCTAAACACAGTACGTTGTCTAATGTTATTCTTATGGAGAAAAAGAAAAATTGTATACCTCGCTTATTTATGAACATAAACTGACGAAATTTGGTATATGGCTTCATATGGTTGTGGTTTATTGTTGTTTGCACAAAAAAACTATTTTTCGCCTATGGTTCCTGTAGCAGCAAACCTAGGTACTCGGTCCCCATGTTATTCTTATCGAAAATACTTAAAATGTTATATATCGCTTATTTATGAATGTATATGGATGAAACTTGGTATGTGACTTCACATACATGAGATCTATTGGTATTTGCATAAAAACCCATTATTTTGTGTGCCTTGTTGCAGCAAACCTGCGTACTCATCCCCAATGTTATTCTTATGGAGATTAATTAATATTTTAAATATCGCTTGTCTGTGAATACATTTCTTACGAATCCTGTGAAGTGTTTTAATGTGTTATGTTATATGTTCATTCGAAATTCGCTGAGTATGCAGGTTTGCTGCGACGGGGGTATTTTTTAATACACGTTTCCTGAAATCAACCATTAATTTCTAGTAGGTAACAAAAAATATAAATTAAAATAAAAACTGCGTTAGTTTGTTTTTTTAAATTTAATTAATAAACTCCTAAAAGCTACATTTGTTTATAATTACTGTTTATTTTTATACGCTGTAAAAGGTGTTTGGTCCTACGTGCATATTTTCTAGCCTAATAATGATTTATAAGATTGCAAACAGCAGATTATAAAAAATATTCAAAACATCAATAGCTTGTAAACCATGAAGGGTATGATATGAACGGATATAACATTTTTTGTTGGAAATAGTCCATGTAACAAGCCTGTGAAGTTCACTCGTCGACCTTTGAAGCACCCTGTATATTGTATGTTGTTTTGCAAAACTTCCACAGCATTATATATTCACTTTTAGCATAAGTTAATTTTATTAACTTAAAATAGTATCTAGCAATATTCTAAGTTCGGATATGCATTCAAAAAGCTTTCTTAACTAAGCTTCAGCACAAATTAATAAATTGAAACATTTTATTGGCAAAAAAGGTAGTATAAAAACTCTATATTTTTTATTTATCTATAACTATCACGGATTTTCGTTGATTCAATATCAAAACCCAGTATATATAATTTATTAAAAAATGTAAACTGAAAGTTGTTTTACATGACTTGGATATAAACAGCCAAATACCAGTTTTTCTTATATATTTTCTATCGTACTTCAATAATTAACAATTATTACCATATTATTGGCTAATTATATGGCATATTATTGGCCATATATTAACTAATTTGGCTGCTCATTTTCACCGTACTAGGTGTTGTCAGTACTAGGCGTATGTAAGTTTCATGGCAGTAAAAACCTAGTAATTTACTTAACGACTTGTGTAGCCAACTTCACCAAATATCGTGACTGGAGCTTATACCAGTAACTATTTTTGTTCAAAACTCACCCTCGGTTTCCATAAAACTGCCTCATTTACAATTGTTTCCTCGACAATTTACTCAGCAGCCGAATGGTCTACATCACGCAACTAAGTCATGTTCATTAAAGTGCAGATTGTAATTGTGTTAAGACTGTATTGTTGAATAACTAATGTATATGTATTTAATATATGTATATGTATTTAATATATGTATATGTAATGTTTCCTTGGCTTGGATTTAGTGTCTTTCTAACTTTTGTTTGTTTTTTGTGTTTTGTATTATATTAAAAAACAACTATTGTTATAAAAATATGGTTTGTATTTGATTCCCTAAGAGATATGATTTTCATGTAAAATACAGTTTTGAAATATTTACTGTCTATGTTTTTATAGAATAAAACTACCATTGCGAGTGTACACGTCATGTAAAATAATTTTTATCTTTGCTAAAGACCACTTAACACCACAATAGGCATTATCAATGTTATAATATTTAATTGTTCTATTGATTATCCTGTACCTTTATAATATATGTTTATCACGCAATTCTCTTTGGTAACCCAGAGTATGTTTGTTCTGAAATTTAATGTTCGAAGCTCATCACGAATCAAGACATTTGTTACATATAACAACTGAATACTATTACAATTAAAAATATCTACCTATCAACCCGTTCTCATCGCTGGGACGAGGATCTCTTCAATGCATTCAGTATAAGCACATACAAGTACAAGAACATTTTCAAATATTTTGTATCTTATTCCGATGAGTTTATATTGATAGTTATATTTAAAGAAACACGAATTAAGACACTTTTAATTGTAGTTCATTTGTTTTGTATAACTATCAACTGGTCGCCGCGCGGCCGCTCCACCACTTTATATCGATGATCGTACTATAGTGTAAAATATATTTTACTAGACATCTCAATAGTAATAAATGGGTCATGACAAAAATATATATTCCGCCGGACCAAAGTTCCTTAGGGATTAAAGAATTGAGATAAGAAACTCGCACGAAATAAATTACGAATATACATAACATACGTACACACACACACACACATATATATATATATATATATATATATATATATATAAAACTACGGTCACCAAAAACTAAAATTTCGGAAATTAATAAACTAAATGAATCACAAAGCATAACCAATAAGTATACAAAAATTATGCAAAGTGTGAAATAATACTTAACTTTTCACAATTTTGAAAATAAAATTAAAACATACTATAGTTATATATTTATGTATTACTTTTTCCTTGCCCAAATAAACATAATCAACTGGACCTTCAACATTCTGCTTTAATGAAATAACTACATAGATTAATCTGTTTTAATCTAGCAATAAAATTGGAACATGATCGTCCCCTGAACTTACAGGAGTGACATTTGTTACATTTTTTATTTTACATTTCATAGAGCTTCTTTCATTCCAGAAAGCTTTGACAAGACTCCGAGTTTCGGCTCCAAGTGGTCATATGAAAATTAAAAGCTGTAAATAGATTCATATCTAAAACATTCAATTGTCGGTATATAACAGTTAAATTAATCCGCATTTGCTTTAATAGTCTATTTTTTGTGGGATCTAGCCAAAATTAAATAGTATAACATCAAAGTTTTTACTGCACGTAATTTGTTAATTGTATATAATTTTTATTAGTAAGAGGAGGGAAGTGGCATTGTTTGTTTGACGTTTTAATACAAAACCTATTAAACAGGATTGCTGAATCAAGGTTAATTGTTGCACATTGGACTGGCGTTGTGTTTGATGAAACTGCCTACCGACCAAAGCAGCTGAATATGATGAATGTGAAATAGTTGCGATTCTCTGCTACTGACACCATTTTGAGGTTTTGTGCAAAGGAATAGTTTCCTAGTATATGTTTTTGGCACGCAGGACTAATAACTATGGTCTTTGAAGTGTCCGAGCCTGTCACTGTGAGTCCAGTAAATACAAATACCTAGTGAAGAGCCTGTATGTGACATGCAATTGATTTAATAATAAAATATTTATTCAACAATATACATTACTAGCTGTTTATAATATGGAACTTTTGAAATAACATTTAAAACAAAGAGTAATTTTTGCTACATTCTTAGTTTTAGTTATCTAGTTTAAAACAATTTTAAAACAATCTCAATATTTATTTTAAAGCGACGTATGAGATGTCTCTTAGGTAGAAGGAGCCTTGCTACACAGATAATCTGCGTCCACAAACATGTAAACACTTAGTTTTAAAGCAGCTGTATAAACCACTGTCTAAACCTAATGAACTCTCTTTACAAGGAGCATATATTTACGTTATCATCTGACGAAACATAATTTTATTGATCAGTATAACATGGAAACTGGATAACCTAATGGAGCAAAACCAACCTAATGGAGCAAAACCCTACGAACAATTGTGCAAATTTGCCCGTAAAGGGGGCCCACCAGTTGATCGACATGTTAGTTGCTCGCATGGACAGTTGGTCGATTTTTTAATAAATTAATGTAATAACAGATTGGCTACTTGCTGGATTTACCAATTGCTCGCGCCTCCCACGCTGCCTTTCATAGAAGAAGAACGAGGGGTAACTTCTAGCGGAAGTGCATAGCCCCACCACGAACCCAATGTTAGACCGGTCACAAGTGGGACCACGCAGGATGCAGGTGAGGCAGGACAAGGAGTGGGGGGTGCAAGCAACTGGAACATCGAGCAAGTACATCTGTTATTACATTTATTTATTTAAAAGTCGACCAACTGTCCATGCAAGCAACTAACATGACAATCAATTGGTTTCAGGACTGTATTTAATTATTTATACTTATTTTCTAAAACCCTACCAACTGTCCCTGTGAGCGACTAACATGTCGATCAGTGGGTTTCAGTACTTTATTTAATTATTAATATTTATTTTTTTAAAGTCGACCAACTGTCTCTGGGATTAACTAACATGTAGATCAACAGGAAGGCAAAGGACCATAAATACTTATCCTTTTATTTTATTTTTAAATTTGTATGGTAATTATTTTTAATTAAATAAAGAGTTAAACATGTCAGCCGGATATAATCGCTTTACATGTTGACTTTGGACTCCACTATTTAATACATAAGGTAACATGGTATCAATGTTATTAAAACAATTTCTTAAATTTGTTGGTACATTTTGGCCTCAAAAAATATTCTTTTGTATTCTTGTTTGGTGTCGATCAAAAGCTCATTATTTTTGTCTTTTGGGGTTTTTAAAAACATAAAACATCAGGGCTTAGCCCCAAGAGCTTTCAAAGTACGGATGTTTATTTAATTGAGTTATTAACTTTAAGTAGTCAGTTTATTAAAATATAAAATTTTCAAACACCTCAATGCCTACGAGATTCCCCTGTGGAAAACGGGGCTGTAGCTTGTGTTTACTTATTTTTAATTTTGTTCATATCCAATACAAAAAAAAGAGGTGAAGTTCTTATAATTATGATAGTGAAATTGCATATTGATCACCGTGCCTGTAAGTGCTAACGCGTCTCCGACGATAATAGCTTCTCCATATGTGAAAACTCCCCAACAATTTAAAGTGCTGTTCAGTGAAACTCTCCAACATTATTTCTGAACACAACACACACATCAAATCTCCCAAACCAATAAATCTGTTGTGTGCAGGCAATAAAGCCCAGAGAACGCCGTTCCGTGCGACTGGGTTGGGAACGTAGTTTGATTTCAATCCAATTCGTACCGTTCTACTTCTAAATGTCCTCGTGAAAGGGAACAAAGCAAGTTCAGTTTGATACCATGGTACTTAAAAATACAGATATTCTTTTCCGGACGAGACTTCAAGAAGATCTTGACACTTTACTAATATTTTTATATGACAGAATTGTATCTATTGTAAATTAAGTTGGATGAATTAGTAATCCTTTTATGATGTAAAACAATTTATTTATAATTAATTTTAGTACGTGTGTAGGTACTATCTATTTAAAGTGTGTTGGTTTAAAATGACACGTAAATTAACAAAACTATAACAATAATTTATTTAAGAATTAACGTATTTTTACCACGGGGATTGTCTCTAGTTTTATAGACACAATTATATAACAATAATAATAACGAAAATAGTGATAGTAATATATTATATTATTTAATTTTCAAATATAATATAGGGTAATGCAATTATCATTTGACAAAACAGAAATCACAATTGACGTTACCTTATTAGGCTTTCTTATTATATAGACTTAAATAAGTCATAATCCGTGTGAAATATAATTAAAATTATTATGTGTTATTGTTTTGAGAAATTATTAATGTATTTTTAATCTACTAACACCTAACTTCCTTTCGCCGTTATTAAACACTTTCGTATTATTAAGTAAAAGGTTCGTTAATTTTACTATTTATCTTTGTAAGCTAGTTTTATATATACAAATGAATAGAATTTAAACGGTTTGAAAGGAAACTGTCCAACACCTTGTCTAGCTAGTATATAAAGTTGACTTGATAAGAGATAACATTAATCAGTGATATTCTAATGACAAATGTAACAAATTCACTTTTAAATTTTTTTTGTATACTTTATACACATACACGTTGACTTAGTTACTTCTGTTAGTTCTAGCTAAGGCAAGTGTTTATTTTTAATGGCAATTAGTAATATTTTATTTTATTAGTAGTAAAAAAATAGTACCGGAATAAACATATCGAGACAGGAACATTTCAATTAACTGATAGTTTTGTGTTTTTACTTATTCATAATGTGTATATTGACTTCTTACATAGAAAGTGAATGATGCATTCAACAAATGTTCACATCCATTCATTTTAAGTTCACCCTTCTAAAATGTTAAAAGTTTCGAGTATATGATTGGACAAAATTTATGCATCAAGTACTGTTAAGAAATTAGATTAAGAATTACCACCGACACACAACATGTCTTTCTTATAATTAGTTGAAGATCAACACTACTCCACAAAAGAATACTGAGAATTCAAAAGGACCAAAATAAGCTAGAAAAGACGGCATTTTATTGGTGATAAACAGTTTAATATCGCGACGACGACCGCGGCGGCAGAGGTGGCGGATCGGGCGGGAATTTATCAAGTTCTCAACTCGTTAAACTGTAAATTCGCTTAAT
Source organism: Allygus modestus (assembly GCA_963675035.1). Taxonomy (NCBI): domain Eukaryota; kingdom Metazoa; phylum Arthropoda; class Insecta; order Hemiptera; family Cicadellidae; genus Allygus; species Allygus modestus. Next base: position 7,316,568 of record OY776114.1, on the reverse strand, counting down.
ATAAAACTTTAGTTTCCCTACTTAGTTTTACGGTTCTGATCTGCCGCACAACCAGAATATTAGTTTTGCTAGGTCTTTGAAATGCCTTCATATTTTATGAAAAAGTTACATCTTTCATATTTGTGCATAGTATGTTCAGTTTTAGAATTTCAACGCATTTATAATATATCTATAATTTTTAATGAGATAATTTTTCAATATTATCCGTTATAGTGCCATGTTTACATTTAGGCATTTAGGCATTTGCGCAGTATATATTGTTTATTATATTTAGTAATACAATTGGGCAAATCAATATTTGGGCTCTCTATTTTCATCGAATGAGATTTGTAATTTTTTTTAGTTACATGGTTATTACAAATGTTGTTTTCATTTTCCTTTTATTTATATTGGAAATAGTTATTTTCTTGTTATTTTTACTTTCTCCCCCTTATACGTAGTATATGGAGAAAGTATTGTTTTCGTCAGAATTTTCGAATTTGAGTTGTTAGTGGAAATATTCGTTTTGGTGCTCCTTGAACCCAAAAAAGTGGTTTTTACGTGATGTCTGTCTGTGTGTGTGTGTGTGTGTGTGTGTGTGTGTGTGTGTGTGTGTGTGTGTGTGTGTGTGTGTGTGTGTGTGTGTGTGTGTGTGTGTGTGTGTGTGTGTGTGTGTGTGTGTGTGTGTGTGTGTGTGTGTGGGTTTGTAAAGGGGTCGGGGTGAGATCCGTTGTATGTTAACACACGCACACCGCGAGATCCGTTTTGCGCCGTGAGATCCACCCCCTGGATCTCAGAACGCGAAAGCCTGTGATTCGTCCTCATGATGACGAGAGGATCACGGAAATGCCCGAAACCACCCGAAATCAAGTGGATCTCACAGAGCTGGATGTTTCCAAAGTGTGCGTGTGCATGAGCTTTCGTAAAACGCCACCACGTCGCGCTAGCGTCGGTTATGCACACTATACTGTTGATGGCGGGAAATCCTTCTTCGTGGACATGGACTGACGACTTCTTCGACATAGTGATGCGCGATTGCGAGAGGTTAAAACAATCAAAATGTTCCTTCTGGAGAGGTTCCGCTTATCGATTGTTTCGAGTGCTTAGCGAGAGGTTTGTACAATCGAGATGTTTTCTCTCGATTGTTGCATTCGTTGCAAAGTCGTCTGCTGCCGGCGCGTGGTGAGAAGATAACCCCGTTATAGATGTGGATCGCATTTTAATCAGGCACTAAAATTATTTTTTGCAAATAAGCCACCCTAATTTAGTTGTTTTTAGATATTCCATTATTATTTCACCCCGCGACAATATAAACACATATTGACTATGTGTTTTCAGGCCTCACAAATGTACATAAAAAAATAAAAATTAAATGGATTAATTTTGAATAATAGTTTTAATTTATTAAACAGCTGCTGTGTCCTTTTGGCTCAATTTTTAATTTTTGTCTCATATTTGTTTATATGTATAATAATATTAAACTCTATATAGGATTAAACTAACAAAAAAGTATTTAAATGTTGTAAAATATAGGCTCTTGATACTGGCTTTATTGGGAGTTCAATTTCAATAGGCAAATGTTTCCCTTATATCCTATATCGTGTGTAAACAAATTAAGTTAATTATTATTAAGTTTAAATCAATTAAGGATTCGTTCAAAAATTTGTTTTTATTTGATTTTTAATCGTGTGTTATAATTTTGGCAACGTCTTATATTTTATCTCTACATGATAAATCTAAAAACATTATTTCACTGACAATTTTCTAAGTAATAAAAAATGTTGAAATGAAAGTATAGTGTAAAGCGTGGGAAAGGAGCAGAATTACTGCTGCCTAAAACGTTCACTAATTCTTTGAGCATTAAAAGTATAAGTATGTTCGTCTATATTTAATAATGATAAACATTTGTTTCTACTCTCCGTTAATAATTTAATGTATAAGATGTTATATATTTTATTTTTTAAGAGCAAAAGAGCAATGTTAAATTTCAAATTCAACGGATAATAAGATTTTTTGGTATATGACTTATTTGAAAGAGAATACCCCAGTCGCACATCCTCAGCGAATTTCCAGTGCAAAATATTTGTCTTAATACCCCATAAAGCCGCATACCAAGTTTCATAAAAATATATACACATATAAGCGATTTTAATTATTATCCATAAGAATAGCATTGCAATGAGTACGTAGGTTTGCTGAAACAAGGAACATAAACAATTGGTTTTTATGCAAATATAAATATAATTTAACTAGGCGAAGCCACATACCAAGTTTCATCAATATTCAATCATAAATAAGTGCCATATAACATTTTAGTATTTATTTAAGAATTAACGTATTTTTACCACGGGGATTGTCTCTAGTTTTATAGACACAATTATATAACAATAATAATAACGAAAATAGTGATAGTAATATATTATATTATTTAATTTTCAAATATAATATAGGGTAATGCAATTATCATTTGACAAAACAGAAATCACAATTGACGTTACCTTATTAGGCTTTCTTATTATATAGACTTAAATAAGTCATAATCCGTGTGAAATATAATTAAAATTATTATGTGTTATTGTTTTGAGAAATTATTAATGTATTTTTAATCTACTAACACCTAACTTCCTTTCGCCGTTATTAAACACTTTCGTATTATTAAGTAAAAGGATCGTTAATTTTACTATTTATCTTTGTAAGCTAGTTTTATATATACAAATGAATAGAATTTAAACGGTTTGAAAGGAAACTGTCCAACACCTTGTCTAGCTAGTATATAAAGTTGACTTGATAAGAGATAACATTAATCAGTGATATTCTAATGACAAATGTAACAAATTCACTTTTAAATTTTTTTTGTATACTTTATACACATACACGTTGACTTAGTTACTTCTGTTAGTTCTAGCTAAGGCAAGTGTTTATTTTTAATGGCAATTAGTAATATTTTATTTTATTAGTAGTAAAAAAATAGTACCGGAATAAACATATTGAGACAGGAACATTTCAATTAACTGATAGTTTTGTGTTTATACTTATTCATAATGTGTATATTGACTTCTTACATAGAAAGTGAATGATGCATTCAACAAATGTTCACATCCATTCATTTTAAGTTCACCCTTCTAAAATGTTAAAAGTTTCGAGTATATGATTGGACAAAATTTATGCATCAAGTACTGTTAAGAAATTAGATTAAGAATTACCACCGACACACAACATGTCTTTCTTATAATTAGTTGAAGATCAACACTACTCCACAAAAGAATACTGAGAATTCAAAAGGACCAAAATAAGCTAGAAAATACGGCATTTTATTGGTGATAAACAGTTTAATATCGCGACGACGACCGCGGCGGCAGAGGTGGCGGATCGGGCGGGAATTTATCAAGTTCTCAACTCGTTAAACTGGAAATTCGCTTAATATAAAACTTTAGTTTCCCTACTTAGTTTTACGGTTCTAATCTGCCACACAACCAGGATATTAGTTTTGCTAGGTCTTTGAAATGCCTTCATATTTTATGAAAAAGTTACATCTTTCATATTTGTGCATAGTATGTTCAGTTTTAGAATTTCAACGCATTTATAATATATCTATAATTTTTAATGAGATAATCTTTCAATATTATCCGTTATAGTGCCATGTCTACATTTAGGCATTTAGGCATTTGCGCAGTATATATTGTTTATTATATTTAGTAATACAATTGGGCAAATCAATATTTGGGCTCTCTATTTTCATCGAATGAGATTTGTAATTTTTTTTAGTCATGTGGACTTTATAAACCAAACAATTCAATCACACTTCAAACATATGTGTCCCTTAAAAATAATCTTTCATTTACATGGTTATTACAAATGTTGTTTTCATTTTCCTTTTATTTATATTGGAAATAGTTATTTTCTTGTTATTTTTACTTTCACCCCCTTATACGTAGTATATGGAGAAAGTATTTTTTTCGTCAGAATATTCGAATTTGAGTTGTTAGTGGAAATATTCGTTTTGGTGCTCCTTGAACCCAAAAAAGTGGTTTTTACGTGATGTCTGTCTGTGTGTGTGTGTGTGTGTGTGTGTGTGTGTGTGTGTGTGTGTGTGTGTGTGTGTGTGTGTGTGTCTGTGTGGATGTGTGCAGAGCTAGAGCACTAACCTATGGACCGATTTTGATGAAATTTGGTATGTAGGTACTAATCCACGATATCTGCAGCGTTTTTTAATTTTTTTGAATTTTTTATTTTTAAGGGTAATTATCCCCCAAAAACCGCCAAAAAACATGAAAAATCCAAATTTCTCAAAAACGGCTCTAACGATTTTGATTAAACTTTAGTCGTTTGTAGAACTTTAGTTCTCCAACAAAATGACACCACCCGCATTTCTGTAAAAATTTGGGTTCAGAAATTACAGGACTTAAAACATCCAAAATTCAGTTTTTTGGATTTTTCATAAAAAAACATAAATATTAAAAAATATTACTATTCACCATTAAAAAGAGCTCTAAAAACTAAATAATTTAGTATTTTGAATAACAATTCTACGATTGCTGGTTTCGGAGAAAATTGAAATTTTCATTTAGCGGTAAACGCAGTACGTTGTCCAATGTTATTCTTATGGGGAATACAAAAATTACTATTTCTCTCTTATTTACTGATCAATTTCATTCAAACTTGATATGCTTGTCAATTTAGCATTGACCAACAGAGTTAATTCGAAATATGTTGCCCCTTAAAAACCCGGGGGGGAATAGGGGGCATTTCCCCTCTTAAAACCACGAGTGTAGCAATGGATTCTGTAGTGCCTCCAAAGCAGGGATTTGGGTGGATGTTTTTTAAAACAACTTGTTTACAAGATTTTCTGTACATTCGATCATGTTTTGTATTCTATATTTAGTAAATAAAAAGTAATTTATTCATTAAAGTTGGTCTAAAAGGGAGAAAGTATGTGTCAGTTTCCTGGTACCGTTTATTATATTTCCTAAGCTATTTGCATCGTTGTGGAAGCCTTTTTTATAAAATAAAAAGCACACATTCGGAACACAGTGATTTAAAAGTAATAAGTAATTGAGCATCATATAGATGTTTGATTCCTTATTAGTTGTATGTGTTATAAGTTATAAGTTCCTTATACGTGTTATGCGCATATTTCATAAATAACCCTGTATTGAATATTGCATATCCACCCTACACAAATCCCATATTGTTTTTTGGTTATATTGCGACTAAACTCTGATGAAATTAATCATATTTTCCTATTAACATACACAAGTTCAATTATACACTGTTCATATGTATAATAGTTCATAAAAATAATGATTATGAATCATATGAATAATAGCTTCAATACCTACATTTCAACAAAAGACTGGAAATCAATTTTCACATATATTTTCAGCAATAGTTGAAAACTCTTCAGAGGACATTATAAAAATTTTTACATGAACTCCACACACTATCAGCTTATGAAAAAGGTTGATTAAGCTCTATTTTTCAAATGTTTGCATTTTAGCATACCTTTCGGTAGTGGCAACCATATTAAATTAAACGAGGGGTCCAAATACAGCCTTCTTATGTTTCATGAGTATTAAATAGTTATACTATTCCATTGTCTTCTTTGTAAAAGTGTTTGCACGGACTACCCGGTATTCGTGTTAAAGTCACGCACACGTAGACTGTACTTTGCACCGTACCAAGCCTCATTAACAAGTTCTCGCTTCCGACGTGATGTCAAGTTTCTTGCAGGAGTATCCAGAGTTGAGATAATCAGTGTACTCCATTGTTCTCTATGTGTGGATTTACAGAGTAGAGATAATTTCTACAAATTTTAAATTTAATAAATACAATACTTAATACGGTTTTTAGTTTTGATATTGGTTGTATTCGTCGTTTCATAGGCTTTAATTAAGGAAGATCTCTGATACAGAATGAGTTCTCTTAGCCTTATGCTCTCATAATTGTTCGTATAGATTATCGTTTTTATAAACAAGATTTTAAGCATTAAAATATGGGTGTTCTTAGTAAAATCAAGTTTCTTTCTTTAAAAATTGTACACAACCCATGTATTTATAATCTGTATAAGTGGTATATTATTATTATAAAATAAATAACCATTGCAGTTTAATTTTTAAGATATTTAGATTGTAAGTTTTATTAAAGCTGTTTATAACATATGAAACCCTATATCTAAGCGAGTTTCACGTTACCGTATACGTGACAAATCCCGTATATATCTGCATTTTCTTCATAGTGCTTACAAGGTTTTTGAAATACAAAAATACTTGTATTTGAAATTGAAAAAATTTAACTTATAATAAGTATGATGTATTAATTATTTCAGGAAAGAGCCTTGCTAGCCAGATTGGTAGCGTCTTGAATTTCAACCATAAATTATCATATTTATCAACCGTAAATGAAAATTAGTATTATTATTATTATTAACAAAAACAACCTTGATACACATTCTTTTATTAGAATAAAACTCAAATTTTCGGCTTAAGCCTTCATCAAGAGTAAAAAAAAATTAAAAATAAAACGATTAACAAAAATAAAAGTAAAACATATGACTTATTAAACTTATTCAGAATTATATGGTTAAGTTGTTATCTATATAGATAAACTTTATACCGTAGCAGGGTTTTGTATATAATAAACGGTATCAGGAAACTGACACATACTTTCTCCCTTTTAGCTCAACTTTAATGAATAAATTACTTTTTATTTACTAAATATAGAATACAAAGCACGGTCGAATGTACAGAAAATCTTGTGAACAAGTTGTTTTAAAAAACATCCACCCAAATCCCTGCTTTGGAGGCACTACAGAATCAATTGCTACACTTGTGGTTTTAAGAGGGGAAATGCCCTCTATTCCCCCCCAGGGTTATTAAGGGGCAACATATTTCGAATTAACTCTGTTGTTCAATGCTAAATTGACAAGCATATCAAGTTTGAATGAAATTTATCAGTAAATAAGAGAGAAATAGTAATTTTTGTATTCCCCATAAGAATAACATTGGACAACGTACTGCGTTTACCGCTAAATGAAAATTTCAATTTTCTCCTAAGCCAGCAGTCGTAGAATAGTAATTAAAAATACTAAATTATTTAGTTTTTTGAGCTCTTTTTAATGGTGAATAGTAGTATTTTTTATATTTATGTATTTTTATGAAAAATCCAAAAAACTGAATTTTGGATGTTTTAAGTCCTGTAATTTCTGAACCCGAATTTTTACAGGAATGCGGGTGGTGTCATTTTGTTGGAAAACTAAAGTTCTACAAACGACTAAAGTTTAATCAAAATCGTTAAAGCCGTTTTTGAGAAATTTTGATTTTTCATTTTTTTTGGCGGTTTTTGGCGGTTTTTGATTACCCTTAAAAATCAAAAATTCAAAAAATGAAAAAAACACCTGGAGATATAGTGGATTAGTACCTACATGCCAAATTTCATAAAAATCGGCCCATTGGTTAAGGCTCTAGCTCTGTACACATCCACACAGACACACACACACACACACACACACACACGGACACACACACACACACACACACACACACACACAGACAGACATCACGTAAAAACCACTTTTTTGGGTTCAGGGAGCACCAAAACGAATATTTCCACTAACAACTCAAATTCGAAAATTTTTACGAAAACAATACTTTCTCCATATACTATGTATAAGGGGAGAAAGTAAAAATGAACATTTACAATTAATTTTAAAGCATTTAACAAAAACAAGATAAAATAAACAGTGGTATGAATCAATAGCATTAAGAATCTTTTAGGTGATAAAATAAATAAACCGTATACAACATGATAAATTTTGGTTATCTTAAGTTAAGTCCAAATGGGTTTTTTGATTTCAGGACTAATTGATGGACCTGCTCAAGTTGTCTTATCTGTCTATCTTGACAGTCAGTAGCCAATTTACATACGCCCTTCAGAGAATAACATTCCTGAAAATTTTGTGAATGTTCTCTGGCATGAATGGCAACAGGCTTTTCTATCGAAGGATGATTAACATCATGCCTGGCCATTCATGCGTACTCTAAGGGCTGTTGTGGTTTTACCAATGTAGTCCTTAGGGCAATTTTTACAGGATTGTTGGTAAATTACATTGGTAGAAGCACAAGTAATGTTTCCAAGTATTTTATATGATTTGTTAGTCTGCCTGCTAGTGAAACTAGTGGATGGAACAAGTGACTTACAAGTGATACAACGGGATTTATTGCAAGGATTACAGCCAGACTTTGATCTTAAAGGTTGATTTATTTGAGGTAATTTTGGTTTAGAAAGTATGCTTTTCAAGTTGGGAGCTTTTTTGAAAATCAACCTGGGAGGTTTTGAAAATAAATTTTGAGTCAAAGGTGAGCTTTCAAGAATTTTGTGAGCAACCTTTAAAATGTTATTGGTTTTAAATAATCCAGGAAAATATTGTGTGACAAATTTTGGGTCATTACCAAAAGAATTGTTTGCAGAGTTTTTTGAACTACTTATCTGCCTATCTATTAGCTTTTTTGGATAACCTTTTTTGCTGAGGGAATTACTAAGTTTATCTATATAATTAAGATAGTCGCGGTTTTCAGAACAAAGATTTTTTGCTCGAATAGATAGGCTTTTAGGAATCGATTTTTTAATATGAATTGGATGACAACTTGAGTAGGCTAAATAGTCCATGGTGTTAGTATCTTTTATATGGATTTTTTATTTTAAAGCCCCATTTGTAAGGAACACATCAACATCTAAAAAGGTCAATATTTCTTTTGAATATTTCCAAGTAAATTTTAGGAAAGAAAAATTGTTTAGACTATCTAAGAATGAATTTAAACTGTCCATTCCGTGTTCCCAAACCATGAAAATGTCATCAATAAACATAAGCCAAACTAGAGGTTTTAATGTTTGTAAATTTAGGAAACTTTCTTCAATATCACCCAAAAAAAGATTGGCAAAATATTATTATTAGTAGTAATAGCATTGACTATATATATATACTGAAGGAGACATCCCATCGATATGGCCCAGCTGTCCCTGCTTTAGTTTAGCCAGAATTTGAAGTGGGCGTAGATTGATTAGGTCACCGACATAGTGTGCTGCAGTCAAATACTTATTTTAGTTATTTACGTTAACTTTTACAAGATCTCCACCCCAGAAAGCAAGTGATCAACTTATGTTTGCTTCCTGACACACCAACTGTTGTATTATCCCCTCATTAACAGGATAAATAATTGTTGACAGAAGTGTATTTTTTCGTTGACAAGTGTAACTACGTCCTCTTTGAAACCTGGCACACTCAAAAGTAGGGATAGCTTTTACAATGGCAATTAGAAGTCTGTAAAAGATTTAATGTCATGGTAAAAATAGTTACTAAAGAAGCAAAATTAAGTGATTCGGTGTTAAATCTATAATATTATAAAGAAGAGGTGGTTTCTGTCTGTCTGTCTGTCTGTCTGTCTGTCTGTCTGTCTGTCTGTCTATCTGTCTGTCTGATGTTCCGGGTGAACGCAAAAACTACTGAACCGACTGGGCTGAAACTTAACACACAGGTAGATATTGAACCCATGCAACACATAGGCCTATTCACTTCCATAAAATCCCCTCGGGCTACGCCCCGTCAACGTCCTAAGTGTCAATGTTTACATTACAGAAGAAAGTAAACATTCAGAAACTGTATTGCAAACAGCTGCGGACACTTCGATTTGACAGCTTAAAGAGCAGAAGCAAGAACAGCTGTTTCAAGCTAACCAAAATGGAAATTGCATTGACTAAAGAACGGGTAGAGAAAACCCCTGTGCGAAGAACGGGTACGTCAGCTAGTATAAATTAAATAATAGCGTGATGATTTTTTAAATATTTATGGTAAAAACTTTTCAATTTATATTAGTCTATTAATATTACATCAAATATATACTGTACGTCTAAATCTACCCGTTCAGAAATAAATCCAAGTTTCCCGAATAAAGTATTAGGGCATGATGAATACCGTCGTCATTCCAGTGTCGCTATTTCTGTCACTGAGGTCGTTAGGGGCGGTATTAAGCTATTTTTCACGTCTGCAGAATTTCCTCTTTAAAATTTGATCATAACCAGAACATTTCATCTTTAACTGTTCTTACTTACGTATTCGTAACGAAATAAATTCTCTAAAATCTGACCTTTTGGCCGTTCCGCTTTACCTTTATATCAGTTCACTGATTGAACTTGAACTAATTAAATGGTTTGTTATGCTGTTTAAACATAGATCTATATTATTAATACGCCACAAACAAACTTTAGTAGTGGATAAACAGCGGTTTAGCATCACTTCCGGCGCTTTTTTCCCATGTTATTCTTATGGGGATCAGTTTTTGCACCGACGCCCGATCCTACCCTACACAAATTTTCTTTTTGGCCCCTGCCTTATTTTCCCCCATTTAAAATTTGCATTAATTTTAATACATCCTTTGCAGAAATCCACGAGTTCAAAAATAACTCCACACTAAATAAACAACACATGTAAACAACTTAGAAGTTATTGTATAGTAGTGGAGAAACACCGGTTTAACCCCACAATCGGCGCTTTTTCCCCATGTTATTCTTATGGGGAGCCGTTTTTGCACCGACGCCAGCTCCCGCCTATAGAGCTCCCGCCCACTGGCCTATATTAAATATACCCCTGCCTTAAATATATTGTCCCCATCCCTCCTCTATATTTTTAAAAATTAATTTTCAAATTCTAAAAAACTATCTTTGGTGTTTACTGTCCGATTTGTCTGCAATTTGGATATGTTATTGTCCTAGGCAAGTGTTTTAATAAATTTCACTTACATTTCCCAAATTCACTATTATGGTTGAATTAAAACTGCCAACTATTTACTGACTTTTGCACCCTAATTTCCGTTTTGACTCTTGCCATATTTTGACCCTAAAATTCATTTTAATACATCCTTTGCAGAAATCCACGAGTTCTGGCTACTTGGGAACCCGAGCCATTTGACATATAATAAATCACCCTTCCTCCTAATTACCTTCTCTACCAAATACATGTCTTTATATTTAGTCTTTAACAATTCTTCTGTATAAAATCCTCCTTTGATTATATTGCCATTCTCATCTTTCAAAATATAAGTCACAGGCTTTGTTTTCTTAACTTCTGCTATTGTAAAAAGCTCTCCCGTCCAGTTAGGGGTATATCCTTTACTAAATACATGTTTATATTTAGATATCCTTACACTATCCCCCACCTTATATTTTGGCTTTTTAACTTGTACTTTAGATGCTAACCTTTCGTGTACGTCTTTAGAGTTCTTAGCACTTACTTGGTTAGGTTTCATGCCTATGGATCTATGTACTTTATTATTATATATCCTTATTAACTTTGGAAGTAAATCCAACCACTTGTAACTCCCTTGTGCACTAAACTCTCTATACAACCAATTCTTTAAAGTTCTCTGGAACCTTTCCACAATAGCCGCCTTAGTTGTAGAGTAAGTGTGGTAGTGATTAATATTTAGAATTTTCATTAGTTTGGTAAAATGTTCATTAAAAAATTCTTTTCCATTATCAGATTGAATATTTTTAACTCCCTTTGGGAGAATAGTTTTTATAGCTTCTGTGACTACTAATCCAGTTTTATTCTTTAGTGGAGCAGCATAAGCTTTTTTAGAAAATGTGTCTATTAAAGTTAAAATATATTTATTCCCAGAATTCTCTCTAGCATAATTCCGCATATCTATTAAATCGATTTGAACAGTTTCGTTTATACCCAACACCTTAAAAGACCTTCTAACAAAGTTCTTTCTCGCGGGCTTATGCAATTCGTAAGCAATTTTTTCCATTTTTTATTCTTTATTTTTAATGTTAACGTATCTGCCAGTCTCTGTCGTTTCAAAAACACCTCCATTGCTACCAATTAACATACCATCACTCATTCTTTGATATACATAGTTTTTTGGCAAATATGCCCCTCCATCTAAAGTCTTAAATCCGCTTAAAGATGTAGGGTCTGCAACCAACAATTTAGGATTGTACATCATCAAATCGATTTGATTATTGTCTTGCATAAATTTATTAGTTTTATTGTTAAACCTTAATGCATGTGATTTTAAACAAATATCAAATTTAATATTGTCTTGTCTAAAAGTTTTAATATTATCGTCATACCTCAAAACCTGCGACATTAAACAAACATCACTCCTATCTTTGCCTTCAGGTATATTCTTTATTAATTTGTCCTCTGCATCCCACATATCGCCATCTAATGTTAATACATTATAATATTTATCCCCCTGTTTTATTATGCTTTTCTCACCCTTTGTTAATATTTGCTTAACAACAGCCACATCATTTGGCAATGTCCCAGGTAAAATGTTTGTTAATTGCTTATTTTTACCATCAAATTTAAGACCGTCTAAAGTCACAGTCTGATGTTTTGTAACACAATCGTTCTCATCAACAGCGGGTTTAACACGAACTAGCCTTTTATTATTAAAATCCCAAAAGTTTAGATCCATTTTTGGTACTTGAGAGACGTTTACAACATCATCGCTTTCTTTACCAGCCAACAAATTACTAATCTTTCGCTTTTTGGCATTCCAAACATTTCCCTCCGATTCCAAAAATTCATAATTATTTTTGTCTTGTACAAAGACACCATCTTTTCTTATTAAAGTTTGCTCTAATGTGGGTACATCGGTTGAGCTTTCACCTCGTTTAACATTAGTAATTTTGCGTTTATTAGCGTTCCAATTATTATTCTTGGATTCTAAAAACTTATATTTAGTATTACCTTGTACAAAAGCATCACCTTTCCTGGTTAACGTCTGCCCCAAAGTCGATACATCGTCAGTAAACTCCCCACCTTTAACATTACTAATTTTATAATTTAAAGCATTCCAACAATCATCTTTTAGATTTAAAGTAGTTTCTTTAAAACTTCTAGCTTCTGGTTTACTATACGGGTTATATATGCGATAAAATTTATCTATCATCTTTTTATTTAATAAACAATTCCACTTTCCCTCAATTCTTCTATGATAGAATCTATCTCATTATCCACTCCAGAATTTCCCGCCAATCGGCTTAACCAAAGCAGTCTTAACCTATCTACAAGCTCATTAGGATCGTCCCAATAAACATAGTCTATTTTATTACCAGTTACCTGCCTTAAACCTTCACCAACAGTCTTAAACAGGGGTTTAATTATATTAAGATATTTAGTGTGTTTATTACTTGACATCGCCGCACCTGGTTTATAACCCTTTAAATGTGCATTTGTAGCTTCCAAAATCTCTTTATAATTTTGCAAATCAGCCTGACTATAGTTTACGGGTTCTTTTAAAGTTAACAATTCCCACAATCCCTTTGTCCCTTTATAAATTTTTTCTCCAACTGTAACATCATCATTGGCAATTTGAACTTCCTGATTCCCAATAAAAAATTTATTTCCTTCTCGCCTAATACCATATGTGGTGTCTGTCATACTACTTCTACTAAGGTAATTTCCTAAATAGTCTGATGCTAAAAGACCAAAATCTAATTTGTGTGGTGTTATCTGTGTTATTCTTGGTATTCTAGACGGGGTCTTTTCTAAAATCATTGGGAGAACTGGCCTCTCTGTTTTTGTGGCTAAATTTTTTAATTCTTGCAAAGGCTCTATTAACGGTTGGAATGTTTGGAACCTCTCTTCAGCCTCTAGAAATTTACCACGTTTTAACGCCCTATATTTTTCTCTTATTTGTTTTGCAGACTCTACCAATTCTTGTTGAATATTTGTTTTCATTTTATTTACATTTTATTTATCTCATTTGTCAATGGATTATACTCAAACACTTTATCGTGTATTATTAGGCAATATGCAGATGTGTTTGAAGGGACGTTTTCTGCAGTTTCAATTTCTAATTTAATATCTACAACCCCCTCTTTGATTGATTCATTCTGCCTAGAACAATCTATTACAATTAGAGGATATTTCTTTATAAAGTCAGCTCTGTTAAACATAGGATCGGGGACGGTGTTGTAGTAACTCTCCCTAAACCTCACAAACATCTCATAAGCTTTAGAGGCATCTCCATTTTCAAAGTCGAGATTTAAATCACTATAAGGATAATATTCAGAGTTTAAAAACACTTTGAGATTTTTCAATTTACAGTGATCAAATTCATCAGTTCTTTTTCGTGCACTGTTGTCCCTACCTGTTTGGAAACCAAATATAACATACCTGGGCTTCTCCAAACTCGAAGACGTCTTAACTGACCATGTGTGTCTCTTGGTTTCGGGGTATGATGGGAGTTCGTGTAGCTCCAAACTTCTAAATGCAATTTGCAAATTTTTATTTTGCAATAACATCTTTTGTAATTGAAGCTTCTCCCCATCAGATGGTACCACGTGCGGCATCACCCATTGAATCGATTTAAGTGTAATTTTAGGAATAGGATCGACACCAGCATTAGATGTTGTTAATATACAATTTAAGTCGTTTTTGGATCTTTTCAACACCAATTCTTGTTTAACATTTACTAAAACCTTATTAAAATCCTCAAACACACCCATTAACAGCTCTAACGGGACACAAGTACTAAACTTGCCGCTTTTATGGAACTCCTTTAAATTTTCATCAGAATCAAATGCTGCATTTGACAATTTAGTTGTTTTATTGTAAGAGCACAATATTTTCATAAGACTGGAAATTCCCGGATTTCTTACAATATCTATTTCTTTACCAGCAACTTCGTATCTAATTTCGTCAAATAAGAATGCAAATGCATTATTTATAAAATGTCCTTTATCATGATTCTCTATTTCTCCTTTAATATACAAATAACTCCTACATGGGAGTGTTAGTAAATCTTGATTATTTATGCATATTCGAATTTCATCGGAATTATTTATTGCTAAAGTGTTGTGTGGAACATAGGAGTGATTTGTAATTTTAACCAGGCTATCATCGTATTGGAATTTTCCTGCAACGTCTAGAAAATCTTCCATTTTTATTAATAGAAAATTTTAACTTCAACCCAATTGATCGCAGAAACCTGGCATTTTGCACACTCAGTCCGTTCTTGTAAATTCTCATATCTTTTTTATATGACAAGTAATTGTAGTTTCTTCTTTATTAAAGTCAATTGGCTTGTCGTGTTGATCTGCAAATGTAATGCTAACAACATCTAAACTTCTCTTATTTACAGGGAAGTATATAATATTTCTGGGGACCTCAATAATCTTGTAGCCCGGAGGAGCTTCTGGGTAAAAACTGTGTATGGTGTGTGATTTGTCACCATTTAAATAAGACCCATTCGCAATATTACATTTTACTCTAATCACATTTACATTATTTATGTTGATTTTATTTACGGATTTAAACGCAATATCTGGAGTAGAAAATCCTTTAAATCCCAATAATTCAGACCCTAAACACGGTTTTGTAAAATCAAACACATGGCCAGAATGTAATGTGGCTTTCATAGTTTTATTATCGGCTATAAGTACAAAATCTGGGAGTTGCTTTTGAATTTCCTTCGCAAGCTCAAACACTTCGTATGTACCTTCAGCAATTTCAATTACATTTGGAGCTTTGTGATCGTAATAATACACATCCTCACCCTCGTCTATAGTTAATTTTGTGTCTTTAAGTTTATTTAATTTTGGAACTAGCCCTTTGTAAAATATAAGTTTGACTTTTGTATTAATTAATGCTACTTTATTTTGTATAATAACTTCAACTTTACCATCTAATGCCCGGTTTAATTCGTCAATTGTAACCTCCCCTTTTGGGGTTGTAATTTTGTGCATTTTGTAATATGTCAAAGTATTTAGAGGTTTTTTAACATTAAATATAGAATTATAACTTTGAAAATCTACCAGTCCAATTACATAATCACCATTTAATTCTATAGGAGGAAAGAACACCGACTTCAACTCTGGCTCTGTACCTGTGAATGTTATAGTAAATGAATCCATTTTTATAAACTAAAATTTTTCAGAAATGATAAACATAAAATTCCACAAATGGAACTGTTTAAATCTTGTATTTGATCAGTTGTATAGTAAATTTTAGATGGTACAAAATATTCAATTACCTCTTTTGGAGGCTGTATTCCGAAAGGGTCAAAATATATTACAACATCTTTATTTTTACGATATGCTGTCCAATGTGTGCCCCTGTCACTGTCTAAATTAATAATTCCACATTCTCTTACTTTTGGTCTCTGTTTTCTTAGCTCGTTTTTTAGGTACACTCCTCGAAAGTGAGGCACGTCTCTTGCTGCCTCTAACAGCTGAAAGTTGTCCATCTTTTTTATTAAATTTTAATCCCATTCCCATTTTTGCCTTAGCCTTCATCAAATTTGTCACTGCATAAGCTGCTGCTTTTTCGGCCAGACTGGCGTCCTTTGCCGAAACCCTAGTCCAAGCCTGGTCCGCTAATCTCATATCTGCCTTGTTCCGGGCGGCTGTATCAGGATTATTCATGTAGAATATGTCGTGCTCTTTACAATAAGAGTCTAGCTTATTTTTTGGAGGTACATTTCTGGCTAAATTTTCACGCACGTTAGTTCCGGGCCCGCACCATTTATAATTTCCAGGCAGGTGGAGCGGGAAAGGAAGGTTGTTTATAAGGGTATTTAACAAGCCACGGCCTCTATATGGCTTTAAGAATAATCCCTTACCCTTCTTACACTTTCTCTTTGCCATTTTTATTATATAAAAAAATTATTTAACACATAAAGAAAATACACCATTATATAAAAAATGTCATTTATTCAACAAAAGAACAAATTTAAAATTGCACATAAAGAAAATACACCAAAGAAGTTGGGCCTATTTCCTAATAATATTCGCTGTCTTATAATAGGGCCCAGTGGTTCGGGGAAGACTGTTGTAATTTATAACTTAATTGTAAAAAAACAAGGATTAAAGTTTACAAATTTATATATAATATCCAAATCTTTAGAACAAGAAAAATATAAAAAAATAATTGAAATATTCCGTCTGTGTGATGAAGTTAAATTACACACATATTCAAACTGTGAAATCACACCAAATGATGTAGAATCACACTCAATAGTTGTATTTGACGACATAAATAGTCCAAATATCACACAATTTTTCTCAATGGGCAGACACAAAAATATTAGCAGTTTTTACTTGTGTCAATCTTACAGTAAAGTAAACAAACATTTACGTGACAATGTTAATTTCCTAATATTATTTAAACAAGACGATTTAAATTTAAAACATGTGTATAACAATCATGTGGGAAATGATTTTTCATTTAACCAATTTAGAAATCTCTGCCATCAATGCTGGGATAGGTCTAAATATGGCTTTATTGTAATAGACAAGGAAAGGCCAAAGAATAATGGCAAATACAGATTTATGTTTGACCAATTTTATAGTGACCAAGGGCAAGGGTGTTGATGCCATCCACAATAAACCTCTTGTCGTCATCAAAAGAGAGCACCTTTTTGTTCATCGTTAATGTTTGCAGATGGTGGTTTGTGGATTTAATTCTTGTAACATTCTCGTAGTAATCTTCTCCGGTTGCAAGACAGTGTAAGTAGTGTTGGTGTCTTAAGAGATGTTTAACTGTGGCGCCGTCAGCTCCTTTTGCCTTCTTAACCTCTAGCTGCTTTTCTTTTTCGTATAACCACTGTAGAGGAATGAAAGAGTATAATTTTGGCCTTAAACCACAATATTCATACATAATTTGACCATTTAATTCATCTTTAAACTTGCCCGTAACTTTTTTGTTTTTATCAGAGTATAAGAAATGATCTTTACTGTATGCAGAGGTGTCAAAACGGTCCAAGTCGCTTTGTATTTCCTTGTAAAAGTCCTCTGTTACTATAGAATAAAGAAGGCTGTCTGTGTCTGTCATTAAGAACTTTTTATTCTTAAATTTTGACATATAATTATAGTGGAAATCATACATGATTACTTTGCTGATATCCAAAATGGTCATTCCTAAATATATTGGTTTATCAAACTTTACAATTAATTTATTTAAATGCACAGCATGCAAGTTGTTATCGAACATTTTGCTGCAGTCAAATCTTGGCTTTGTAACATACTTTGTTAACTTAGACTCGTCTACAAGATGTATATCACGAAACTTGCGTTGGTTCATAATTGTTCGACCAAAGAGACTGTTATTTAACAGTTTGTAAAAGTCTTTTTCAAAATCATGTTCAGCTTTTTGTCGCTTTTCAATATTAAAATTAATATAGGGCGCGAGCCAATTCGATTGTCTGAATTTTAAGATTCTGTGGTATTTTGTAACTACCAAACCCAATTCTTCGTATTTTTTTAGTGCTTTATAATGCAAAATATATTTAGTTTTGTCATTTAAATTTGGTATTAATTTTCCATTCATTTTTTCTGGTGCGAGCGGGTAGTCGTTGTGCAAATCGTGTAAACTTTTATCGTATTTTAAATCAACTTCCAAAATAAATCCAAAGTTTTCATTTTTATTGGATTTATAATCTTTCTCGTTTGTCCATCTAAAGCCATCAACGGGCAACGACTCACACATTGCTGTAGAGTATAGCGAGTTGCAGTCTAAGTATACAAGATAGGTGCTTTCTTGATTTGGGTCATAATGTTCGCCCATGTACTTATTATTGGCTTTAGCATAGCGCGTGGAAATCATGCTTACACCACCTCTAATGGCGTGTTCTATAAACAAATGCATGTCAATGTCACTAAATAACTGTAATTTTATGCCAGTCATTCTAAGACACGCCTCCCATGTTAGTCCAGGCAGTGAGTACATGTGGACGGGGTCGAGTTTATAATCCTTTAAACTCAAGTCCCTAAATGTCTCAAACACATCAGCCAATAACAACACGTCTGTTTTAAGGTATAAATCGTGATATTCTTTTAAATTCTTTATATTAAAATGATTCCATACGTTTTTAGCATGTTCATATTGTGCAGGAGATATACATTCTTTAGTTAGGCTGCTGTAAAATGCCTCTATGGGTGGTAGGGTCTCTAAAAACTTTTCTGGTCCTGTCATGTATTCGTATGGAAATTCGCCCTTGCGTTGTAGTAGTGGATTGTCTATAAATCTAAATGTATTTAAATTGGAAGCTAATTTGCTTAAGGGAAGAGACAGAAAGTTGTAGGAATCCAAAAATACCAAATCATCAACAGAGAACGATATATATTTTTCCATGTCCTTGGCTATGCAATTCAATTTGCGATTGAGTTTTCCCAAGTGTTGCATTATTAAATGACCGTCATAGTTTTTAAGGTTGTGGAAGAATATTGGAATTTTCTTGGTTACTTTATAGTTTAAATTGCAAGCGTTGTGGGAGGGTCCTCGGAATTTGCCTGTTAGATGGCAATGGTCGCGCACTTTATCACCCAGTAACAGCTGTTGGCATATGTGGCAGTATTTAGAGTTTTTGAAGGATGCCTCTTGCTCTGGAGTCATTACAAGGGGAACATATACTTCCATCTGACTTTTAATAAAGTCATAGGTTTTAAATAACTTTTCAAAAAATACATCCATTACATTTTCACCGCTGTACAACTCTTCGCAAATAATTTTAGAGTCTCTCACCACAACATAAGCAAATCCAGAAGGAGTGTGTTTGCTGCAGTTTATAAAACATTCGAAATCTGCATAAATCACAAAGGGAGCTTTAAGTTGATATTTGTAATTCGTAAATTGTAGTGTATCTTTTTCAGACATTTGTACTCTTTGAGCATCAAAGGGTTTACAGTGTGTTGTGTGACGTTCCAATATATCTTTGGTGCCAAAATGTTGCAAACAGAACTTGCAAAAATATTTCTTATGGTCATATTTTGTAGAATTAAACATTAACTTGTCAAAATCACGAATTAAACAGTAATGTGATTTCTGACCGTGTTTTAGAAGCAGCAGATTGACGTGAGTATTGCCGTTTAGTTTAGTTGTTCTCAGTGGATATATTGTTTTTCCTTCAATTCCATATACATTAACACTTATGTTATTTTGTTTTTCAAATTTATCAATGTCAGATATTTTTACTGGATATTTTATATTTGTCATATTTAACTGGCCCTCATAGGGTTCGTAGTGAACTACTCGATTTGCATTTTCTTTACGATTCCTTGGATTCAGGCTTGCTAAAACACTCCAGGTGAAACATTTATTATCGGTGTTTTTAATATTTAAAACAGCGTGTTTTGATTTTATATTTTCTGGCGTGGGGATGTATGATTTGGGAGTTAGGGGCTTATATTTGTAAACATGCAACTGCCAGTATTTGGTGCGGTCATATATCCATCCACTGCCCTGAGCTTGATACTTGTGCATGGAGGTATCGATTTTTAAAAGTGAATTTTCAATTTGAGCCTTTAGCTGTGCTTTCTCAATTGATAAATTAGTTAAACTTCGAAAATCAGCAATACATTCTTTGTCAATGATTAAATCACCATTATTGTCCACTGAGTGTTTGATGAATTTTACTCTCCTAATAAGAATCCATTTGATGGGTAGAGGACAAGATTGGAGAGTGTCTAATATATCCGCGGACTCACCTTGAAACTTAAACACATTATAGGGTCGCTTGTCACATCGTAGGTGGTGGCGGGGTTTGTTCCGGGTGATGACTCTCTTACACACATTACAAGTATTGTGGTTCTCTAGCATATGCATTTTAAAATTGCTGTTGTCAAATATTTGATGACATATTTTACAAATTTTAGGAATAACTTTGTGAACAAGTCGATAATGGCGTAATAAATTGCTTCTGTTGGAGTAAGACGTGGAGCACTGTGCACAGGTCAACATTTTTTGTTGGAATGAGGGTGGTGGTTTTGGGGCTTCTATATATATCCTTGGTTGAAAATTTTAAAATTTTATCTTTTTTAAATAATAAAAACATATTTTTTAACTCTAAAATAAGACATTTTTGCAGTTTAATTACTGCAAAAATTAAAAAAATTTCCAATTTGGTCGTGCAATATTATTTTTTTCATACACATTTTAGGTATTAATACACATTTGGAAATGGTGAATTTGGGAAATGTAAGTGAAATTTATTAAAACACTTGCCTAGGACAATAACATATCCAAATTGCAGACAAATCGGACAGTAAACACCAAAGATAGTTTTTTAGAATTTGAAAATTAATTTTTAAAAATATAGAGGAGGGATGGGGACAATATATTTAAGGCAGGGGTATATTTAATATAGGCCAGTGGGCGGGAGCTCTATAGGCGGGAGCTGGCGTCGGTGCAAAAACGGCTCCCCATAAGAATAACATGGGGAAAAAGCGCCGATTGTGGGGTTAAACCGGTGTTTCTCCACTACTATACAATAACTTCTAAGTTGTTTACATGTGTTGTTTATTTAGTGTGGAGTTATTTTTGAACTCGTGGATTTCTGCAAAGGATGTATTAAAATTAATGCAAATTTTAAATGGGGGAAAATAAGGCAGGGGCCAAAAAGAAAATTTGTGTAGGGTAGGATCGGGCGTCGGTGCAAAAACTGATCCCCATAAGAATAACATGGGAAAAAAGCGCCGGAAGTGATGCTAAACCGCTGTTTATCCACTACTAACTTTGTATACAATAAGTCTTTTTGTTTTAAGATTTAACCCTACATAATATGGTACACTAAAACACGCGTCTAAGTGTGCAGATGTGCGAACTGGGTTTAGATTTTCGATTTAGGCCTCAGGGCTCTACCCACCAAGTCTCCGTGTTATTAATATGGAGGAGAGTTTTATTTGGTTTATGCCACAAGTGTTTTTCTGAATTATATTAAATTAAATAATCAGCTGTTATAAGGATTATATCTAACTACAGACTGTAATTTTGTTGAATTTTATTTAACTATTTATTATTCTCGCTTCTCAAAACGGGATGCGCAAGCTGCGCGTAGGAAATTTTAGTTAAAACTTAACCAACTTTGCTGCGTTGTGGTCAACTAATATTCTTATAAATAAAGGTGTTTTAAACGATGTTTTAGTAATAATTAAAGTATTATACTCAAGAAAAGCAGGTATTATGACCACCATTTAATTACATGAATCCGTTAGGTCGAATGAGGCATTTAAAGCTGTTACAGTAATATTCGTGTCCGTGACATCACAATACTGAACCACACAAGATATACGCAAACACGTACACAAATTCAATAAAATAAATATTTAAATCGTATTACATGTCTCTATTAATCACTTTTGCATGGTAACAAGATTTTATGGTTATACAAAACAGTTAGTTAGTTATTTCCGTGTTTAGCTGTGTTATATCATATATTATAACCTCTTTACATTTCCTGTCATTTCTTTAAAACAATTAATTGTAATAGACTCACGCGATCCTACTGACAGATATTATATTGTTCAGAAGGGAAAATTCCCATCAAAACCAGGACGTAACACGATTACAGCGTAACTTGCTGCATATCCTTGTTAGTGGTGAATTCCTCGTCAGGGGATTTCCATTTAAATTAGCTTTACTAATAAAGTTGCATGAGTTGTATTCCCTAATTGGTGAAGAGCCCCACTCCCCTATGGTTAGCAAATATTGTTTGGTAACAAATTCCAAAGTATAATGATGGGTGGGGAACCACGTGTCTATTAAGGTACTGTTACGTGGTATTTCTCGATCACTGTTATTTTTTCAAATGAAACAAATATAACTCACTTTTGTTGTTACTTTGTTACGAACTAGTGCCACGCGTAAGTAAAAGTGCAATGGATACTCGTGTCAACCTTGAAGTAAAAATGCATTTTAAATTCAACCTGCTTTTGTAAAAGTTGTAAACATGGATAAATAACTAAAAGTGTTCCTAGATGGGGTTTCTTGTCACAGTAATGAGTTCTTACCACCGCCAACAGTTCACAGGTCCGACTACCAGAATGTTTACAAAAGTTTGGAATCCGTCCGCTTTCGGGGAAAAGCGCTTTGTGTTTCATAACAAAATAACGGCAGAGTTTAAAATAAAAACATACTTTTATATATTTCAATAGAAAAATCAGAACAAATACGGAATTCCTTATTTATTTATTTTTTGTCAATGAGTAAATTATTTTCGCCGTCGTTGTCAAAAACTGTAAGGCACTCAGATGACAAACAGGGGCGGAAATGTTTGTATTAAATCAAATACCGCCCTTTGTCACTTTATTAAATTCTCCGAGCCTTACAAATTAATGTTGGAAATTAAATCAGAGTATGGGCGGGGATAGGGTGGTGACAGTACCCACGAGTTGATGGATTAATATGATCTGGGTCGGGTGGCTCATGGCCTGAGACACAGCTCATGGCCTGACACACAGTTCATGGCCTGAGACGCAGCTCATGGCCTGAGACACAGCTCATGGCCTGAGACACAGCTCATGGCCTGAGACACAGCTCATGGCCTGAGACACAGCTCATGGCCTGAGACGCAGCTCATGGCTTGAGACGCAGCTCATGGCCTGAGACGCAGCTCATGGCCTGAAACACAGCTCATGGCCTGAGACAACCCACATGGCCTGAGACACAGCTCATAGCCTGAGACACAGCTCATGGCCTGAGACACAGCTCATGGCCTGAGAACCAGCTCATGGCCTGAGACGCAGCTCATGGCCTGAGACGCAGCTCATGGCCTGAGACGCAGCTCATGGCCTGAGACACAGCTCATGGCCTGAGACACAGCTCATGGCCTGAAACACAGCTCATGGCCTGAGACACAGCTCATGGCCTGAGACACAGCTCATGGCCTGAGACACAGCTCATGGCCTGAGACACAGCTCATGGCCTGAGACACAGCTCATGGCCTGAGACACAGCTCATGGCCTGAGACACAGCTCATGGCCTGAGACACAGCTCATGGCCTGAGACACAACTCATGGCCTGAGACACAGCTCATGGCCTGAGACACAGCTCATGGCCTGAGACCCAGCTCATGGCCTGAGACGCAGCTCATGGCCTGAGACGCAGCTCATGGCCTGAGACGCAGCTCATGGCCTGAGACGCAGCTCATGGCCTGAGACGCAGCTCATGGCCTGAGACGCAGCTCATGGCCTGAGACACAGCTCATGGCCTGAGACACAGCTCATGGCCTGGGACACAGCTCATGGCCTGAGACACGTTTCATGCTGGCCTGAGATACGGCTCATGCTGGCCGGACACACGGCTCATGCTGGCCTGAATCACAGGTCATGCTGGCCTGAACCACAGGTCATGCTGGCCTGAACCAAAGGTCATGCTGGCCTGAACCACAGGTAATGCTGGCCTGAATCACAGGTCATGCTGGCCTGAACCAAAGATCATGCTGGCCTGAATCACAGGTCATGCTTGCCTGAACCACAGGTCATGCTGGTCTGAACCACAGGCCATGCTGGCCTGAACCACAGGTCATGCTGACCTGAACCAAAGGTCATGCTGTCCTGAATCACAGGTCATGCTGGCCTGAATTACAGGTCATTCTGGCCTGAACCTAAGGTCATGCTGGCCTGAACCACAGGTAATGCTGGCCTGAACCACAGGTAATGCTGGCCTGAACCACAGGTCATGCTGGCCTGAACCAAAGGTCATGCTGGCCTGAACCACAGGTAAAGCTGGTCTGAACCACAGGTAATGATGGCCTGAACCACAGGTCATGCTGGCCTGAACCAAAGGTCATGCTGGCCTGAATCAAAGGTCATGCTGTCCTGAACCACAGGTCATGCTGTTCTGAACCGCAGGTCATGCTGGCCTGAACCACAGGTCATGCTGGCCTGAACCACAGGTCATGCTGACCTGAACCTCAGGTCATGCTGGCCTGAATCACAGGTCATGCTGGCCTGAACTACAGGACATGCTGACCTGAACTAAAGGTCATGCTGGCCTGAATCACAGATCATGCTGGCCTGAATCACAGGTCATGCTGGCCTGAACCGCAGGTCATGCTGGCCTGAACCACAGGTCATGCTGGCCTGAACCACAGGTCATGCTGACCTGAACCAAAGATCATGCTGGCCTGAATCGCAGATCATGCTGGCCTGAATCACAGGTCATGCTGGCCTGAACTACAGGTCATGCTGGCCTGAACTAAAGGTCATGCTGGCCTGAATCACAGATCATGCTGGCCTGAATCACAGGTCATGCTGACCTGAGACACAGCTCTTGCTGGCCTGAGACACTACTCATGCTGACCTGAGACACAGCTCATGCTGGCCTGAGACCTTAAAAAGCTTTACATGAGATACTTAAAAAACGCTTATCTATTTAAAATTCATAAAAAAAGACTAAGTATATATAAAGTGACAGTGAAAATCATTGTCGTGCAAATGATCTAAATTCTATTGGAAGTTTGTTATATTTTATTTTTTAATATTAATTTTTAATTGAGTTACAGTTTTGATTTCTATAACAATGGGATTTTAAACTTCGATTTCTATTGAAACAAATATTGAACAAATAAATGCAAATAAAGAGAGCAATTTTACAATACAAATTATAATTAACTTGTTATACATTCATAATAACATATTAAAAACATTTTTTATTAGTTTTGGTTCTAAGTATAGCCCAGTCGAACCATAGCCCATGTACTTCTAATCACTTAGACTTCTAATCTTAAGACTTAGTGGCAAAGAAACTTAACCTTTAGCGGGCTATTTGGCGTAAACATACATCAAAATAAAATAAAATAAAAACAAGGCAAAAATATTAGAAGGGAGCATAATTTGAAGGAAGCATAATTTTGCCTATGACAAAGAGCTTAATTTGCGTACATATGACAATAATTAAAAATGTTCTCCATTATGGCAGCAAATATAACGAGTAAAACAATTACACAAAAACTTACCTGTTGCATCCATTGGGTTGTGTAATAGATTCTGATTTAGTTCTTTGGGTCTTGTTATACTGGTAACCAAGAGACAACTTCAGGCCCAAACCTGTAGTAACTGATAATTGCTTTTTTAAAATCAAGCATACCGAAGGCAGACGTTTTCTTTCATCCTTTGCACTAAAAAGTTAATCACAATCCTCTAAAATGGGGCTCAGGAGTCAACGAGAGTGAAACTCTGGAAATATGGGTACTGACTTTAAATTCAAAATGTGTCTTATCACAAGCTTTTCCAAGACCTTGGATATCACTGGTAGTACGGAGATTGGGCGCAAATCAGCCAGACATGAGGGTGCTTAGACCTGTGGAATGGGATTGACAACTGCCCCTCCCTCCACTACGTAGGTGGAATTAATTAAAATTAACCCTCGAATGGTTCGTGACTCAATCAACAGGTGAGTCAATGCAGAATGGACCAATCATTTCTATAACATTAACGAAAACCAACAGCTTCTGAGGCGTAACTATTAGTTGCATTCTTTATTTGTTTTACTGTTACGGACTTGATATTACAGTCCCTTTTGAAATTATTTCCGATAATCTATCACAATAATGTTTTGTATAAATATCAAAACAATCATAATTTATTCTATTGCCAGGGCCCATTTTTGTGAAATATTAATTTACCAAGGCAGGTGACTATAGGAATAAAGGAGATTACTTTGTAATAGGACCCACTTCTCTGGCCTTAATTGTATACCAACAATTAAAGTATTCTTTGTTCTATTACTAACGTGTTCATATCTTTTAATCGTGTAGAAAGGGTATTATTAACGCTTTGCTTGTACCTCTGATGAGAAACTTACAGGTTTTAGCCAAATCGTATCATCTGAGTATATGTTTCGTTTTATGTTAATTGCTCTTATTTTGTGTTGTTTTTTCAGTTTTCTGGGTGTATTTCTGTGTTTTAACGTATTCTTTGGTTGTATTATATGCCGGGAACATTGTTGTACACTGTATAATAAATCAATGGCAACACACTGGCAAAAATAATCACCACTTACAGTTTACCGGGAGACTAAAGTGATCTCAACTGTTTTGACTAAATTAAAAATATCAAACAACTATTCACGCTCTACTTCACTTTAAACTTACTACGGGCTGCTCGCAGTATTCCGATTCGGCTAGGCACCATCGTTATTAGTTCCGACTTATATAGATTTTTCTAGCGTTGTACTGGAAATTAGTAAGATGGAGTAGTAAATTATTAATAGCGGTTACCGGGAGAATTCCTGGTATTAAACTATGTAGCTATTACCACTGCCAACGCGTCTGAGTTTATGTTTATGTTTAGTCTATTCCTGTATTTAAATTGGATTTATTCAGTCCGAATTATCAGGAAATGGCACCCTTCATTTCACTTTTGAACCAACCTGCCATTTCAGGTCCTTGAGTAGTTAGCATGTTGTTATTAAATTACCTAGTCCACAATAAAAAGCTGCTTTTGGCAGATACTTGGTAATGGGCACGACAGGACCTCAGGGTGTTTTCCCAAGATATTCTCACTTACGTGTTTATTCGGACCAGTTTAAATAGAATTATCAGCCACCTGGTATTTATTCCTTTTACCAACACTTACATGACCCCACAGGCGTGACCCAAGGCACATACCAAGTCACTCTCACCTATAACTAGCTCCCAGATTATCTTTTAACAAGTCAACCAATTGCTTCAATTATTTTTATAATTTAAAATGAACTAACCTTTTTATAATAATGAGATAAAAAATATATTTGGACCATAGATCGAGTTTCAAGACATTCTTGTCGCGAGTAGGACCAAGTCTGAGTTAACGTTCAAGTAAAATATTACTGATCCAGTTTGACAAATCCGCAAAGGTCGATCGATATGTGTAATCGCGATAAAACACGCCCAGCGATAGAGACAATAAACAATGTAACTCCTCCGTGAAGAACGAGGCATTATGTAGTACTTTATTATTTACAAGAGTCCTTTAAAATTAGAAAGTTGAAGTCTATTTGTTCTTTAATTTTGCAAACCCGTCATTGTTGATGTTACGTTTTATAATGAGAGGCATGCCTCTTGGTGTGAACAATGTGGAAAGAAAATTTAAAGTAAACAAATCTTTGGCGCTAAGCGCTAAAACAAAGGTTTGAAATTAGAAACAACAACTAAACAACAAGGCGCCTAATAGCGTTTACTTTAGCAAGGAAAATTTCTGAACTGCAAGTCGAGCTGTGACAGCAGTTATTGTTCTATTTTCAAAATACAAAGATGAGACAGCGAACTTAACACTTTTCTTTATAAAAGTATAATTTTGAGTTTTAATTTAACGGTTATCTCTTGTAAGCTACAGACAATTGTACTCATTAAACTTTATTCGATATTAGCTAATTGAATAGATTTTTACAATTTCTTTTCTTATAATGTGCACTTAAGTTACATACAAATGAAATGTAAATTAGGGATTATCAGACCAATAGGGAGGTAGTACAAAAAAGGAGATATTAGAAAACTAAATGTAAAATTATTTTTGACTATTTCCTATTGTATATGTGTGTGACACCCTCTGTTCATGATTACAATCTGTTCTCATATATTGTTATTCAAATCAGCGATTTATAAGTTTATGTTTATCACTCAATGACCGGGATTTCTTATAAGAAAAGGAATTTATTATAGAATAGAGAAATAGGGCAGATAATTTATGTTTATTATAATTATTTAGGCCTATAACTAGTGGGCCTGTTGCTCCAGACCGAGCAAATTATGCCATCTGTGTCTGATTGGTAGTTTTTTATTGAACGTTTACGCTTGCCCTCATAAAGCATAACACAGATTGGGTTGTCATTTCAGTAGTTTTTTTTTATAATCAGCTAACAACATATGCTCTTCTGTTATCCTGTGTTTTACTATTAACAGCTGGTTTAGTATGCAACTAATAAGAATTACTAGTAGCCTGTCGCGGCTTCGCTCGCGATCACAACGTATAATACTGATATTCCTGTATAAATATTGTGTTACCGTTCCAAAGCCAACATGGCCTGCTGATTAACTGTGTTTACTCTATCCAGCTAATTGCTTAAAACTTATAGTTATTTCCCAATGTTAAGCTTATGGGAAGAAACTCAATTTTAAGGGGCTCCAGGGCCTCACTCTCAAATTATTTCTCTATAAAAAAGGTTTCCTGCACAACTTCACGTTAGGTTCTTTCCAATGGCACCAAAAACATGAAAATCGGTTCAGTATTTTAGGAGGAGTGATTGTCACAAAAAACCTGCTCGCCTATTAAATAAGTATAGATTATTTTCCATGTTAATATTATATATGAATATCGTACTTTAAAGGCTACCCATAAAAGTATGGAAAACTAAAAGCCATATTACAATACTACAAACAGGCGATTTTTTTACACTTCAAACATTCAAATTGGTAAAAAATAAGGGAGGAGTTGTGTTGACAAAAACGGCTTTACGTACTATAAATAAGGATACTAATTATAATTGAAGATTTGAGAAAGGAAACTACCAGAGGTTGTAGTATTTCATGACCCTGCTAACTAGCATTTATCCTGAGGTTGTGGATCAATGAGGGTTTAAACTATAAACGAGTTCGCACGCAGCACGCTGACATGAGGGAAGTGAATTTACACAAAAAAGTTTAAAACTCAAAATATGTGTAAAAACATACATGTATTCCAATTTTTATTAAAATCTGAAAACATTGATTTTTTGGCTGTTCTGGTGCTCCTGGTTTCATTTACCTGCAAAGCTGGGAATACAATTTTGCGCATTATAATGTTAGGAGAAGGTCCAGGCAGCCTTAAAAGTCGGCGTGAGTTGCTGGGGATGGTAAAAGTACTCTAACAAAGGAATAACAGGTTTTTCTAGTGTAAAACCCCCATAAGACAACGTACTGTGTTTAGTTGAAACACATTTTCTTTAATAACTCGGTAAATATTTATGCTATAATGACGAGAGAGAGCTTAAAAATTTTTCCTCACTAATTCCCATCTTTTTCCATGCAATAATTTTACATCCGGGGCTTTTCAGACCCTTTTTCGGCCCAAAAACTCGAAATTTGAAAGATTAATCCCCAAAAAAAGGGTTTAGAGTTTTCCGATTGTTTTGCCCAACGAACTTGTCAAACTGATTACAGAAAGGAACGTCCCTACCAAATTTGAAGTTAATCGGACAAAAAATGCGACCGCTAGAGTGCCTGCACATATACATATATATATATATATATATAATTTTGAACGACACCCCAAAACGTGTTCAGGGGGTCACGTTAGGAACTTCTATGGTGGTCCCGGGCTTAAGTTTCACCGTGCGGGTCATTCTAATACTTCACTTTCCAAACGAAATTCACTAATAAAAACAAAGCCACTGTCTTATCCAAGCCTACAGATCCATTGTCACAGTAACTTGTCAGTTAATAGGCACAGTTTGGGACCGTAAGATCAGCTATAGAGTGACCCACATACACGCAAATAATGTACAATTATCTAATAACTAACTAATTACTACTATCTGTCTACTGCAAAACTTATCTGTAGAGAACACATTTGTTTTCAGGACGCACATTAGACAGAAGTGTGAATAGTGGAATACGTATCCGAGGTGGTCACTGGAACCATTGACAAGATTATACATATATTCGTATTAAATTGCCTTACACATAAACACACACAACTGGCAAGAACAATAAATATGTATCAATTAATTCACAAATCGGAAGTAACAAAACAAAAAAATGATCAGCTGACTTTGCCTGTCCTAAACAAAACTTATCCTGTCCTAAAAAATTGAGGCGAAGCCTCGTACGGGAATAATTGGAGCAAGTGCCAGAAAATCACTTTCGGTACAAGTTATGAACGATACTTTTCATCACGACGCCTATTTCTGTTTACATTGTTAATCGTAAAAACAGCTGATTTAAATTGTAAAAATAAATGGTAAATAAACATTAATGCGCGTAGTGAACAAATACAAAACTGATCGAGAGCAAGGGAAAGTAAATTTAGAGCAAGGTAAAATCAGCTGATCGTTTTCCCCTTGCTCCAAATTATAGCTTGGGAAACAATAAAATTCTTTGGCATCAAAAATAGCTACTTTCTGTACGGAGTGATGAAAAAGTGATATCGTTATTTGTTTTGACAATTATATGTTCAAACAGCTTACTTTAGCACTGAAATGAATTTTAAAACCGTGTTGTATTTACTTATAGAAAATTAATAGACTGTGAAACATCGGATAATTTTGTTTAAGTTTAGGGTGCTTATTTGCATCGTGATTCCGTTCAATACTCATCACAAAAGTCCTATTTTGGGGCAAGATAGCATTAAACGCCTAGTAGTGAAGTATATTATTTAAGTTAAATCATTTACATCGTTAATATTTATGTAACACAAGGATAAAACATAAATATTTAATTAAATATAACTAACTTTGATGTCAAACTTATTTTGGATCATATGTTTCCTGTGGTTTGTAAACTATCCTCCAGTGAGGCTTCACTTTTTGCCCCAGACGAGACCTCTAGATGTATTAAGCTCGATGGCCAAACCTCATCGGTCCTATTACCGTCTTACTTTGTGCTCTAGCCTGGTACAGTGCAAATCTTGAAAGTTCCTGTTTTACCGCACTTGATCAATGCATCTCTCTTCTTCTCCCGTTTAACTTTAATTAAAAGTTAATTGCCTCAATGGCGGACGGATTTATTGCTGCTATTCTTTACACTTCCCAACTGGTAGAACGAGTACGAGAATAAACTAGAAACATTCACCTTTCTTCCTTCTTCCTTTTTGCAAGTAAGGGAATGTAGCGTAACACTAAATTACAAGTGTTTGTCTACTTCCTAGGTAATAGAAAACAAATTCTTTCCTAGACTCTTTACTTCGATATTTGTCCTAACTATCAGATCTGAAACTGCGCAGTCAAAATTGTGATGACACCAGTATACTATAGTTACCCATTTCCACAGTGGTTAGGGGGAATGTATGAGGCATTCCCAAATGTCTACATTATCACTAATGCTTGATACCTCGCCTCATATAAAACTCAAATAATACTAATCCAAAATAGACTTAGAGCCTTCATTTAAGCCGTTATTAACTATGCATATTCCCATACCATTTATTTATATGTGGCATAACACAACCAAAATTCCAGTTTTTTTAGCAATTGCTTAAATATAAGTCAGTGATAGAGGATATAATTACGATGATCCATTGATAATTCTATATTATTAAAACAGAATACAGTAGATGAATTGGTTTTATTATTTATTACGATTTTTTTAGTTTATCCGTTAAGTTAATCACCATTTTATAGTTCCCAAAATCACTCGACTAATGTAAAATTCATTATCGTGTATACGAATTACCATCGAAAACTTCTAAGAGGACTCATAATTGTGTAGGTGGTAAAACAAATTTAAGGTCCACTTACTCTTAAAAATATATTGTTGATAAATCAGTTGTACTACAAAACCCATTGTAATTGCTTTAGAAAAATATGCATTAAAAATTTACTTATAAAAAATAAATGGAAATACCTTTAAATATAAATGCGTAAGCGTTGCACTTACTCCATAAGCCTGCGTTTCGATAAAAATGGGTTTATAAATTTTTTAATGCGAATTTTCGGTTATATTTACTCAGTGAAGCTCCTGAAACTGAACCTAAGGGTCTTACTTTACTTGGAGTTATTTCCTAACCCCAAAATCTTTGTAGAAAGGTTGTGTAAATACCAAACATTTATATTATAAAAAATAGTTTTTAAGAGGGAGAAATTTCGTTTTCACAATCAATAGACTATATTATACACTTCAATATAAAACAAATCCAATGTAATTTGTTCAATTTAATTATGGGATTCGTGTAAATGCTACTCCTCATTTTTTTATTATGTTAAAATAATGAATTTAGTGTTCTATCATAGACATAAATAAAACACACTACTACTGTTTAAAATACAATTTCGCTACAAAGTATGACAGGAGATTTACACAGACTCACTGCGTGTATCCAGGTGTTTCACGGGTTTGGATGATTTATGTGTTTCAGTGGTGGGGCCCAACAAGAGTGGCTGCCACAGAACAACTCGTAACTGTTTGTCAACCATCAGAGTGGCTCGATCTACCCCATAAACACCGGGCAAATCTGTTTAAAATACAATTTCGCTACAAAGTATGACAGGAGATTTACACAGACTCACTGCGTGTATCAAGGTGTTTCACGGGTTTGGATGATTTATGTGTTTCAGTGGTGGGGCCCAACAAGAGCGGCTGCCGCAGAACAACTCGTAACTGTTTGTCAGCCATCAGAGTGGCTCGATCTACCCCATAAACACCGGGCAAATCTGTTTAAAATACAATTTCGCTACAAAGTATGACAGGAGATTTACACAGACTCACTGCGTGTATCCAGGTGTTTCACGGGTTTGGATGGTTTATGTGTTTCAGTGGTTGGGGCCCAACAAGAGCGGCTGCCGCAGAACAACTCGTAACTGTTTGTCAGCCATCAGAGTGGCTCGATCCACTCCATAAACACCGGGCAAATCTGTTTAAAATACAATTTCGCTACAAAGTATGACAGGAGATTTACACAGACTCACTGCGTGTATCCAGGTGTTTCACGGGTTTGGATGATTTATGTGTTTCAGTGGTTGGGGCCCAACAAGAGCGGCTGCCGCAGAACAACTCGTAACTGTTTGTCAGCCATCAGAGTGGCTCGATCTACCCGATAAACACCGGGCAAATCTGTTTAAAATACAATTTCGCTACAAAGTATGACAGGAGATTTACACAGACTCACTGCGTGTATCCAGGTGTTTCACGGGTTTGGATGATTTATGTGTTTCAGTGGTTGGGGCCCAACAAGAGCGGCTGCCGCAGAACAACTCGTAACTGTTTGTCAGCCATCAGAGTGGCTCGATCCACCCCATAAACACCGGGCAAATCTGTTTAAAATACAATTTCGCTACAAAGTATGACAGGAGATTTACACAGACTCACTGCGTGTATCCAGGTGTTTCACGGGTTTGGATGATTTATGTGTTTCAGTGGTTGGGGCCCAACAAGAGCGGCTGCCGCAGAACAACTCGTAACTGTTTGTCAACCATCAGAGTGGCTCGATCCACCCCATAAACACCGGGCAAATCTGTTTAAAATACAATTTCGCTACAAAGTATGACAGGAGATTTACACAGACTCACTGCGTGTATCCAGGTGTTTCACGGGTTTGATGATTTATGTGTTTCAGTGGTTGGGGCCCAACAAGAGCGGCTGCCACAGAACAACTCGTAACTGTTTGTCAGCCATCAGAGTGGCTCGATCCACCCCATAAACACCGGGCAAATCTGTTTAAAATACAATTTCGCTACAAAGTATGACAGGAGATTTACACAGACTCACTGCGTGTATCCAGGTGTTTCACGGGTTTGATGATTTAGGTGTTTCAGTGGTTGGGGCCCAACAAGAGCGGCTGCCACAGAACAACTCGTAACTGTTTGTCAACCATCAGAGTGGCTCGATCCACCCCATAAACACCGGGCAAATCTGTTTAAAATACAATTTCGCTACAAAGTATGACAGGAGATTTACACAGATTCACTGCGTGTATCCAGGTGTTTCACGGGTTTGGATGATTTATGTGTTTCAGTGGTTGGGGCCCAACAAGAGCGGCTGCCGCAGAACAACTCGTAACTGTTTGTCAGCCATCAGAGTAGCTCGATCCACCCCATAAACACCGGGCAAATCTGTTTAAAATACAATTTCGCTACAAAGTATGACAGGAGATTTACACAGACTCACTGCGTGTATCCAGGTGTTTCACGGGGTTGGATGATTTATGTGTTTCAGTGGTTGGGGCCCAACAAGAGCGGCTGCCGCAGAACAACTCGTAACTGTTTGTCAACCATCAGAGTGGCTCGATCCACCCCATAAACACCGGGCAAATCTGTTTAAAATACAATTTCGCTACAAAGTATGACAGGAGTTTTACACAGACTCACTGCGTGTATCCAGGTGTTTCACGGGTTTGGATGGTTTATGTGTTTCAGTGGTTGGGGCCCAACAAGAGCGGCTGCCACAGAACAACTCGTAACTGTTTGTCAGCCATCAGAGTGGCTCGATCCACCCCATAAACACCGGGCAAATCTGTTTAAAATACAATTTCGCTACAAAGTATGACAGGAGTTTTACACAGACTCACTGTGTGTATCCAGGTGTTTCACGGGTTTGGATGATTTATGTGTTTCAGTGGTTGGGGCCCAACAAGAGCGGCTGCCGCAGAACAACTCGTAACTGTTTGTCAGCCATCAGAGTGGCTCGATCCACCCCATAAACACCGGGCAAATCTGTTTAAAATACAATTTCGCTACAAAGTATGACAGGAGTTTTACACAGACTCACTGTGTGTATCCAGGTGTTTCACGGGTTTGGATGATTTATGTGTTTCAGTGGTTGGGGCCCAACAAGAGCGGCTGCCACAGAACAACTCGTAACTGTTTGTCAACCATCAGAGTGGCTCGATCCACCCCATAAACACCGGGCAAATCTGTTTAAAATACAATTTCGCTACAAAGTATGACAGGAGATTTACACAGACTCACTGTGTGTATCCAGGTGTTTCACGGGTTTGGATGATTTATGTGTTTCAGTGGTTGGGGCCCAACAAGAGCGGCTGCCACAGAACAACTCGTAACTGTTTGTCAACCATCAGAGTGGCTCGATCCACCCCATAAACACCGGGCAAATCTGTTTAAAATACAATTTCGCTACAAAGTATGACAGGAGATTTACACAGACTCACTGTGTGTATCCAGGTGTTTCACGGGTTTGGATGATTTATGTGTTTCAGTGGTTGGGGCCCAACAAGAGCGGCTGCCGCAGAACAACTCGTAACTGTTTGTCAGCCATCGGAGTGGCTCGATCCACCCCATAAACACCGGGCAAATCTGTTTAAAATACAATTTCGCTACAAAGTATGACAGGAGATTTACACAGACTCACTGCGTGTATCCAGGTGTTTCACGGGTTTGGACGATTTATGTGTTTCAGTGGTTGGGGCCCAACAAGAGCGGCTACCGCAGAACAACTCGTAACTGTTTGTCAACCATCAGAGTGGCTCGATCCACCCCATAAACACCGGGCAAATCTGTTTCACTCTGCGACTTTTCTGTTTAAACCACATTTTTTAGCCACCTCTTGATTTATAAAGATGTAAAAAATGTAATAAAGCTTTCAACACTTCCAGAATCATTATGAGATTTTCTATTTTTACTATTAGTATTTAACAAATATTGCCATAGAATAATCGATGAAATATAAAATAAACGCCAGTCAGTTATGTGTCACCATTTTTATGTGAGATCCAACAGATTTGTCTCAGAAGTGCATTGACTGCTTAACAAATATATACGTGAAGTGCTGATTAAATTTAGTTTTTAGCCATAAGAATTATTCAAACGTTAACGCCTATACCTCATCCTCAGCCTGTCCCTCACTACCAGGATTAGTTAGGCTGAGACAGCTTAAAATAATCCCCATAAGATACCACATCTATTTATGTTGTTATTCTATATTGTTACTAACCATTTCTAAACATTAGTGGATAAGTAATACAATGACTGTGATTTGTCTGCATTTATGTGTATTTTTACATAGCTTTTAATAAAGTATGTGCAGTTTATATTATTATCTGTTTTAGTACAATTCATATACTGATGTATTCAAACCTTTGTATTTCAGGTTTTAAATTAATTAGGTGAGCCCGTCGGCTAGGTCCCAGTTAGTTTATCGTAGTGGGCAGGTAAATCAAGGTTATTTTCATTTTATGTTGCTGTTTACATATTTTACGATCTTGAGACCCGTTTAGTCTAAATATGAATTTTCTTAGATGTTCTTCCTGAAACCTTGTAAACAATGCAGTGGCAATAAAATTCAGTTTTGAAGGATTTTCAGAAATTGGCCAACGGCAATGTGTAAATATTTCGTACATCTTTACTTTTAAACCCCACCTGCAGCTAACATTCAGTATCAAACTTCGCCCATAGTTGGTTGCCTTGGGAAGGCAGTGTCTAATAAAATCGTTCCTGAAATCTCACGCAAGCAACCTCCAATACCCATCCCCTCTCTCCCTCTCAACACCTGCTGCCTGAATCATACAATGAGCAGTCTAGTACCTACGCTCTGACACTAATGTAGCCCAGGGGGTCGGGGGGTAGTTCCACTCATGCACATAAGCGTAGAGTATCATAGTGCGGCCCCATACCTTTCCCCTAGGGATGTCTGAAGAAATGGTATCGACAGCGGCTTACTGCCCAGGCTCGCAGATGCACTGCTCTGTCAAGTGCATGTGAAGGCTCTTTCAAAATTACAAATAAAAATTTTTCCAAAGAAAATTTGTGGTGTTTATTATAACAAGGTTAACCATGGTTTTATGATGATAAATATACGTATACAAAATAATTTTAATCGTACAGTTTTAACACTTGACTTTTGTCATTTTTTGTTTTACACGACACGTGTTTCGACTTTCTAGTTAATGTACTTACTCACTGTGAAGACCTGAAAGTCGAAACACGTGTCGTGTAAAATAAAAAAGACAAAAGGGTACTCAAAGTGTATTCCTTCATTACTTATTAATATATATGTATGTATAATGTTATAATAAACATTCTTAGTTTTTCTCAAGTATATTCGGGGACAAATGAAGTGAAAGTGCGGCCGATCACAATGTCCTAGGCTCTCAGCCGTAGTTCCAAAATGCTAGACGTAATACAAACTTTTGCTATCGTGTCTTTTATTAATCTATCCGACAATTGTAGGTTCTAAAACATTTTTTCATGAAAAATATAGACTGAAAACGAGAAAAAGTTTGTTTAATATACAAATTCAAATTCAACAATAAATAATTTTACGTTTTAATAGTTACAATTATTCATTCCTTCGCAGTAATATAATAATATAAGTTTGACTCATTTTTCTTAGAATTCGTGTCGTAACAAAACGTTATGCTAATTAAAATAAATGGTATTAGCATTCAAGGCGTCTTGCTGAGAGTGACGACGACGACGACGGGGTGTCAGTTAACCTGCCCAACCATTGTTCGCCGAGCTGTGCCTGCGTTTATGAGAGGGTCTGCTAATCCTCTACATACATTCCCTAACAAGGTACAAGATCTTTTTTAATTAAAAAACATGTTACATACAGTCTGCTAAATAAATAAATAAATAATATATATTTTACGCAATGCTAATAAAATAATAGATTCAACAAGAAAAGTGTATTACATTAACATGCCAACATGTCACATGCCAATATGTATAATTACATGCAATCTATATTTAAAACGAGAGTAAAAGATCTTATTTTGGACAAGGCAAATTTAAAAAGTAACTTAGATACTAGATTGTTGCCACATCAGGGTCTGCTAAAGATTTTGCCACTGAATACTGTATCAGTTTTTATCTAAAATAAGTTGTTTCAATTTATTCTTGAAAGGACAGTTTCTCCACACTGCCCTAAACGGCGAAGCTAAAAATCATTATATATTGTTACTATAATGTTGTTTTAAATTATATAGCTTTAAAAACTCTTTCAACAATTAGTTAAGCTCTTTGCTAGGATTCTTTAAGGATAAATCTATTTTCATTTTCTACCAGAAGTTATAATGAAAGTTAATACAAAATACAAAGTGAATGATCCTTTGAAATCAAATAATTAGTCTTTGAAATGCCAAATAATTTCCGTTCCAAGCAGGGTTACCACCTTCCAATTATCAAAATACTCTCATTCGGAAATGCCACTGACAGTGCCACCAAACGAACAACGAGTCCATTACATCATTGAATTAACGTGAGATTGACTTGTAATTACTAAAAGCGAACCATGAGAATATACTGCAACGGTTTCAAATCCTACAGTACTCGCTCATTACAGAAATTGAAGGAGTAACTTGATGTATAGTTATGCCACCTATCTTATTGTTTTTTACCTGCAGATATGCCTTATTCTCGTGCTACCCCCAGGATATAAGAACTTTATCAGGATTAAAAAGGTACTTTTACTTAAAGCTACTACAGTTCGAACCATCTAAACTGTTATCTAATCTTGTCACAGTTTTAGTACAATATAAAATTATCGAGCAATAACGGGGAAATGTGTTTTAATTTCTCAGTATTTAAATAATGTGGACAAACTAGTATAACTGCACCACACTGAAAGCATTATATTATTTCGCAGATTGCAAAATCCCTTTGTAAATTAATAACAAAATAACATCTTAGCTGAATTTCCAACACTAAACGTGTTTGTTCATTTCAGCGAGCGTAGAATGGGTTTTTATTACATGGGATCTTTTTATTAAACATTTTAGTTCATTTGAGATTCTTTATAATCTATAACTATTTTTTACGTAGTCCTACGTATAACACATTTTGGGCGTATATGGGAGGAAAAGGCAACCCCCTACCCCGTATTCTAGCCACGCAAAATGAAGGGAGAAGAAGAATATTAGCTATTCCACTTTCACACACAACCTTTTAGAACAACTTTTTAGTGGTGGGCTAATATGTTATTTTTCGATAACTCGTATATTTTATTTTTACTGCAAATTAAATTATTCCATCTCTCTAAAGCCAATTGTCGCTCAAATGGAGATTTCATAAATATATTTTCAATAACAGATACTATAGATCATCCCTTAGGGAACTATCAAACCAAACGTAATAATGTATTGTTAATAGGTGGAAGAAAACAATTGCATTAAAACAAAAACCATTCAGAGAGGAATTCAGGTATTTTACTGAACTATCAAACCAAACGTAATAATGTATAGTTAATAGATGGAAGAAAACAACTGCATTAAAACAAAAACCATTCAGAGAGGAATTCAGCTATTTTACTGAACTATCAAACCAAACGTAATAATGTATAGTTAATAGGTGGAAGAAAACAACTGCATTAAAACAAAAACCATTCAGAGAGGAATTCAGGTATTTTACTGAACTATCAAACCAAACGTAATAATGTATAGTTAATAGATGGAAGAAAACAACTGCATTAAAACAAAAACCATTCAGAGAGGAATTCAGCTATTTTACTGAACTATCAAACCAAACGTAATAATGTATAGTTAATAGGTGGAAGAAAACAACTGCATTAAAACAAAAACCATTCAGAGAGGAATTCAGGTATTTTACTGAACTATCAAACCAAACGTAATAATGTATTGTTAATAGATGGAAGAAAACAACTGCATTAAAACAAAAACCATTCAGAGAGGAATTCAGGTATTTTACTGAACTATCAAACCAAACGTAATAATGTATAGTTAATAGATGGAAGAAAACAACTGCATTAAAACAAAAACCATTCAGAGAGGAATTCAGCTATTTTACTGAACTATCAAACCAAACGTAATAATGTATAGTTAATAGGTGGAAGAAAACAACTGCATTAAAACAAAAACCATTCAGAGAGGAATTCAGGTATTTTACTGAACTATCAAACCAAACGTAATAATGTATTGTTAATAGATGGAAGAAAACAACTGCATTAAAACAAAAACCATTCAGAGAGGAATTCAGGTATTTTACTACACGATATATAACTACATTTTATATTTCAATAAATGTCTGCTCACTTGAAATTATGGGTTTTTTACCCAGATGGGATGGGATGGGTCAGCTATTTCAAACCCTCCTCTTAGAAGTTCGTAATATCCTTTTAGAATTAACCGTTAACATCGGCCTTGTGGGAGAAGCAGGTCGAGAAGCAAAACATTTGGTGACTAGAACGCCCTCGTTGTATATCTGTTATACACAATGTATCAATAGTTTCAGAAATAGTAATACTTTATCCTATCCTTTATTTAACAAGGAACAAAACTGTCCTTAAATTATACTCAATCTTGTTTAGACCTAGTATCAGCAACAAGGTATTTCTATAAACACTCTCTTTTATAATCACCTCCGATTTCGTTCTCACGCCAATAATTCTACATGTAAGCCATAATCACCCTTCGTGTATTTGATGCAGAATGCACTCAGCTGCTTTATAGTCCCCCGAGATGAGAGCGCATTTGCCCATTAATTATTGTGCAAGTGATTTAGTCCAAAGGCTAAATACCTCATAGGTCCTCATAGGTAACGTTGCCCATTCAACATTCAGCAATGGGTCTACTGTAATTATCAAGGAACTAGCTACAGTCTCGGCTTCTCCTGAGAATACAACAGGTGTCTGCTCTGCATTCTGTAATTAATTTGTTGAACTATTTTAAATGAGGAACATCTGTTTAATTAATCTTCAAATAAAATAAAATTAAATGTCCATAAGAATAACATTAAAACTTTAAAGACGCTTAGACCAGAGTTCAAAAAATATTTCAACAAATACATCGTCTCTGATTTCATAAAGGTCTTATCTCAGTTGTTGCCAAATTTGAGTTACATTTTTTTCAATTTGATGCATATTTTTCATCTTGAAACGGCGCGACGCCGGCACGGTAAAAAACAACAAAGTACAAGCGTTAAACGTTTTGGCGTATCTCAATCCGTATCGCCTCAAAATCCACAAGTTTCAAATCTTCAAGTCTCAAACACCCTAAATTACAGAGTTCCCTTATTATACGAGTTTACTACCTGGTCAACGAGTCTCAAAATCCCCAACAACCGCAAGCGTACTATCGAGTTTCCCCGGGCCGCGACCCGGTACAGGTATACAGATCACCTTAAATTGAAATGAATTTCAATAAATCAAACGTTTTATGCAAAACAAGATAAATTTTAAGGAAAATTTTAAAAGTATAATTATAGCACCAGCCGGGATTGCGTATCCTTTTGTAAATGGTATATTAATAAAAAGGTGGGCCGGTTGTCCAGCATTTAAGGTAAGCCAGTTGTAACTAATAAATGACAGTTAAAATAAGCGTGATCAGAAAACTAACATCACATTCTACCTTATTTGGGCGGGATGATTAACCTTCAAAATAATAAATTAAAATTTTGTTTTAATGACTGGAGGTATCGTGGATTATAGGTGTCTGTACAGACATATAGGTACACATACATACATGTCTACAAAACACTTTCTGGGTTCAAGGAGCACCAAAACTAATAAACTAATAATTTCCACCAATAACTCAAATTCTAAAATTTGGGCGAAAATAATTCTTTCTTCGTATGACACTATGGTCTATACATTCAAGGAAGTAAAACATATCAGTATGATAATATGATTCATTATTATAATCTGCAGTTCGCTTCCTGGACCCCACCAAAATGAAACATCTTATTCAGATTTTTTCTCTAACTCATTTACCCGCCAGCCATTCCTGTACTGTGACCATTGGTAGATTCTATGGTCTACCAATGATTTTATAATTATAGGTTCTTCCATCTATGGTTTATAGAGATAGAAAAACAAACTAACATTGGTACTTTCTCGCGCGGATAGTATGAATAAAAATAAGAATATATATATTCTTATTATCTAAGAATATATAAGAATAAGAATATATAAATGTGCGTGTGTGTGTGAGTGTGTGTGTGTCCGTGAATGCGATAACTT
Organism: Allygus modestus; assembly: GCA_963675035.1. Taxonomy (NCBI): domain Eukaryota; kingdom Metazoa; phylum Arthropoda; class Insecta; order Hemiptera; family Cicadellidae; genus Allygus; species Allygus modestus. Next base: position 7,274,269 of record OY776114.1, on the reverse strand, counting down.
GAGTAAAAAACGTCCGATTACGATGAAATTTTTCTCAAACGTGTAAAGTAACATTTATGACTTTAAGTTCGAAAACCAGAAAATTGGTCTATGGATAGGGGGGTTTAAAATTTTACAAAAATCAGTTTTTTGCATTTTTCACCCTAAAATTTTTAAAACACTTAATTTTGGTTTCGAACATGTTGTAGAGCTTAAAAAAAACAATATAGTATTTTAAATCATTAACCTAGGTTAAGTGGTTGGGGATAAAATACAAAAAACCTACTCATAAAATCTCCCATGTTAATCTTATGGGAAAAAGGTTTTTTGCTTTTTCTCAGTTCATTTTAATGTAAACTTTACATTTTCTTTTACCAATCAGTTTAGCTCCACAAAACAATCATTTTGGTGTTTAAATTTTGAATCTACGTCTAACCGTTGCAAAGATATTCAAAGTGCTAAACACAGTACGTTGTCCAATGTTATCCTTATGGAGAATAAATAAAATTTGATATCTACATTATTTATGAATGTATATTGATGAAACTTGGTATGTGGCTTCATTTAGTATTGTTATATTGATATTTGCACAAAAAAATATTTTTGTTGCTTATTCCCGTAGCAACAAACCTGCATACTCAGCCCTAATGTTATTCTTATGGAGAATAAGTAAGTTTTATCTCCCTTAGTTATGAACATAAATTAATAAAATTTAGTATTTAGCTTCACCTGGGTGAATTATATTTATAATTGCAAAAAAACACATTTCTTATTTTCCTCGCTACAGCAAACCTGCGTACTCAGCCCTAAAAAGAAAATGCTATGGATCACTTATTTAATATATGTATTTTTATGAAACTTGGTAAGTGGCTTTATGTGGTAGTGAGAAATATATGAAAGCATTGAAGAAATGCTTGAAGTACGCAGGTTCGCTGCGACAGGGGTATTTTATATTAATACGTTTTACTGCATCACAGTAAGTTAACCAACTCTAACAGTATTGTTAATTGCGCTAATAAATGCATTTGAAATAAATTACAATGTGTTTTAACTAACAAAATACCCCCATCACAGAACCCCTGCGTACTCAGCGAATTTCCAATTAATATATATGTCTTAACCACACATTAAGCCACACACCAGGATTCACAAGAAATATATTCACAAATAAGCGATATTAAAAATATTAATTATTCTTTATAAGAATAACATTATGGGGATGCGCACACATGGGGGATGGTAAGCAGGTTTGCTACAGCAAGGAAAACAAAATAATGGGTTTTATGCAAATATCAATAGAACTCATTTAGGTGAAGTCACATACCAAGTTTCATCCATATGCATTCATAAATAAGCGATATATAACATTTTAATAATTCTCCATAAGAATAACATGGGGACCGAGTACCTAGGTTTGCTGCTATGGGAACCATAAGTGAAAACATGTTTTTTGTTGTGCAAACAACAATAAACCACAACCAGATGAAGCCATACACCAAGTTTCGTTAGTTTATGTTAATAAATAAGCGATATATAAAAATGTTCTTTTTCTCCGTAAGAATAGCATTAGACAACGTACTGTGTTTAGCACTTTCAATATCTCAGTAACCAATTGACATAAAGCAATGATCAAAACACCAAATTTTTTTTAAGATGAATTCAATGGTAAAAAATAAAGTTTGATTTGAATAAAAATTACTTGTGTAAACCTCCATAAACCCATTTTTTGGGTAACAAATCCCCCAAAAATCCACTTTTGGATGTTGCAATTCGTCTGGTTTTCGAATTCGTTCAAATAAATGGTACTTTACACATTTGTACAAAATTGTATTAAGATCGGACCTTTTTTACGAGAGTTATCGTGCTTACGGACACACACACACACACACATATATATATATAAAACAATTTGAACGAATGGTGTTTTTGGCATCTGGGGACATCAAAACAAAAAATTATCATGGTCTCGAGCTTAAGGCTTTTCATGAGACCTACGGTAATAGCTTCTTCCCTATAAGGGAAGTTTGCTAAAACAGAGGGCATAACTCAGGGCAAGACCAGCAACTCCTAAGAAATTATTTTCTTTAAAGGGCGTATCTCAGGATACCTCGATTTTTCGCTAAACTACCCACATAAAAATTAAAGTGATGACTTCAAATTCAAAAGATACTCTTTTGCTACGAACTTTCCAAAAAAACAAGTAAATAGAGCATTGTGTTTTCATCGTAGGGTATTAGAAGTATAAGCATTATTTGTTTAAATGCTCTCCAGAAATACCGTCAATATTTATTTTTTAAATAGTCTCCATTTTGACACGAATAAAGATAAGTGAGTTATGATTCCTTTACGTTTACCTACTATAGGGCTTTAAAATGATATACTGTATAGTAAAATTCTGATATTCGTACAAGTGACATTCAGTTTTTGAAACACCTTATTTTTCAAAAGTTAAATATATTCATATGCTATTCCTCGTGCTCAATTTAGTAGAAATAGTTGTGTTTCATCTTTTGTGGTCAAGTGGTTTTTCTGTAATCTGATAGAGACACATTTCGTGAGTCACTTCGTATGTATATGGGTTCCGAATAGGCCTATTGGCGTAAATTAGCTAAACAAAAGTTTCCAACATTCTTCGTCAATAAATTAGTGACAACTTTGGTTAAAACTATCAAAACGTATTTCTGTCAATATTTGTTGAAAAATTAACAATATATCATCAATGATTTTACAAAATGGCATAGGCCTATCTCAGGTTTACTAAATTTTCAGGAGAGCAATTTTAAAAAAGGTTCTCATACTCATGCAAATTCTATTACCCTATGATGAAAACATAACGCTCTATATTTTTTAGCAGTTAGACTGGAATTTTGGAATCCGGACCAATAATGTACAATTACGAGGTAGGGCGACTTCACAGCTATAGAGGTTTTCCAGTTAAAACTTCGAGTTATAGAGGTTGCCTAAGAATACTGCTAAACGTTAAGTTATCGGGATATTTTCTGCCAACACTACGATATAAACGACTGCTCTTTCAAGCATAATTTCAGCTCAGTCGATTTAGGGGTTTTAACGTAAGAACGGAAAAGGCATAGCGACAGACAACCTCTACCTTACCTCTACAATAGTATGGATATATGGATTGCATAAAAACTTGCTAATGGAAATATGCAACACTTTATCGGACACATTATGAGAGTTTTATATACTTTACTACAGCTTAGGCCGCAGAAATTGCATTGCCAATAAAGTAAGCAACTGTCCATTTCAGAGTATCCTGCCAACTAGTTAGTAACGGTTTATTATTATTAATTTTGTAAAGTTTTCGTTAGTTATTATGTAAAATTTATTTTAAATATTCACCGATTACTGTGACCCACCCAAAATATGGCTTTGTCATGATAATGTCATTTCAAAGATCTTTAGGAAGAGATAAATTAAACAAGAGATTTATAATAGGTTAAGAAACCTACTTTGATCAGCATTCCGATGGATAAAATGTAATAAACATGTTCTTGCTTGGCAGTTTAGCGTTTAGAACTGTGCACATGGTAGCGGGGGAACACTTTTATCAAACACTTTTGTAATGAGGAGTCTCTCACCGCTCAGTGGTGTTTGTCACTTTTATACCAACCCAGGTGATATTACACGTTGGAATTCCACTTTTTTATGGTACTGTAGGTTTAAATATCCTGTTTTGCCTACAAACCACAAAGACAAAATTCTCCTATTTTTGTAAATATAATATTTTAGAGTGATTTAAAAGTAAAGTTACTCGGTTGGTAATGCATGTTACTTGTAGGTGTAATGCATGTTACTCGGTAGGTATGATGCGTGTTACTCCGTGGGTACTGCATGCTACTCAATATATATATATATATATATATATATATATATATATATATACATACTGCATGTTACTTGGTACGTGCTACATTTTACTTGGTAGTTCCGCTATGTCGATTTGAATATATATTCGTTGTTATTAAACCATGCTTTTTATGATATTCTGAAGTAGTTATTGATTTACGGAATCATTACCTCAGTTTCTTAAATAAAAAAGGTAATCTTTTACAAATCTAGTTTTTCGCAAGTATAGTTGAACAATAGTTATTCTCTGAGCTGAAACTAAGCACTCAAGACTGGTCTAAATATGATGAAGGAGTTTCAAAAGATCTGACAACTTCAATTATTAAGAAACTTTGGTTTTAAATTCTTCCAACTGTCAAAGAACTCAGAGTCTTTGAAAACTGTAATTTGTTCTGAAAGGTAAGAAGAATATTTAACTGTGATTTGAATAACCAATCAACAATGTTTCAATAAAGTGTAGCTGTTATAATGAATGAGAAGCTGCGTGATGCAATCTGACTGATTTTTTCGCTGCTTTGAATTTCATACAACTTGAGTTTTTAAATAAATATCAATAACATAGATTAATATAAGGAAGAGAGTAACATTTTGGCAGTGTTCTTCGTTTCACCTAATGTGTAATAGCTATTTCTATAAAAATAAAATACATAAGTAACTTAATAATTCGTCACGACACAGATCCGCTCAATCACTCAATAACGCGCCTTTGCAAATACAAAACGATCTTAGATCTTATACAAAAAATTCACATTGTGTCAAGTTGTACAGAATACATAATGGTTCACTGATCTTGACTGAAACCTAATATTTCACGGACTTAAATGATTAGCTCGAGCGAAATTAAAAACTACCAACTATTTTTGATCACTCATTCACTCAATTTAACCCGATAATTATGTTGTAAATTACCATACAACTAGTGGCTTGAAGGAGCCATCGCCCCTAACCCTGCCCAAAACTCTACCAAATCTGATTTTTCTTACTCTTTAAATACATACTCAGGAAAATAGAACAATACTAGTGGCTTACAGGGGCCATAACTCCTAACATATAGTTTTTGTGTAAGTGGATAATCACAGCTGATCATTAGTTCATTTTGCTTATTAATAAAAACACTGTAGTGATATTTCCATAAGAAAATCATTGGATCTTTGAAGTCCAGTGGGGCGTAGCCCATGTAATTTTCTACTTTTCAGATATTTTCCCACCGTCCTTGGGCCCTCAAACTTTAAATGAATCATCATAAGATAACTTCTTCCTAGCTCGAGATATTTCGTGGGGACCGATTCGCTTACGGAATTAAATATAAAGATAAGTATTAACACACATATTAGTTCGGAAACAAAGTAGTCACGTAATTCACATGTTTTAATGTAAACAAAGCAGATGTTTTTAAATCTCATGTTTTCTTATGGGGGAGTTTTTACGTTATTTCTCGTTTGCTAGTAAATTTTTTGAAATACTGCTATTTTTCCAGAGTCCCTGGGATCAAGGCCATTAATTTGAGTTGTCTCCCATCATCCTGCGATTTTCCAAACTCCCACAATTTTGACTTAAACATTTTGCTTACAGAACTATATATAAAGATTTGTTGTGCCCATTCGCCTTTTCTTCACTTCATTGTCGTGGGCCCGGCCGTGTTGGAATTAGAAAATAAAATATGTAACTTTTAGTACCTATTTCAGTAACAAAATCAAAAATACCAGTACCTCTCACAGATCGGGGTTATTCAATTTATTTTTTATCATCACAGCCTTATGTATTATACTTAAATGCCTACGTCTTATTGTTCGAGTCCTTTGAGGTAGGCTACTAATAAAGTCCAAATAAAGGCTGTAATAAGTAGGACCAAACTATCTCTATCTCTATGCATATTGTAATAATTAAAAACTCATCCCTATGTTGCTAACATGTTTTTTTAATATATTAATTTTATTAAAACCACTATATGAGAGGTAATAATGTGTAAATGGTTTATACTGAATATTACAAATTTGTTACTAAATGGTATAAGAATCTTAACTTAAACATTGTTTGCAAGCCCGGGCCAGTAACATAAACATCTGCTTTCAAGACGGGTGCATATGCTAATATTAAAGACAGGTAACTGATTAAATTACATGATAATAATAATGGTGCACTACTTTTGGTTCAGTACTGGATGAATTATTTCCATATTAACTTTGAAACTTCAACAACCTGTGAGGGTGAAGCCCTAATGACGACAGTTCTAATAATATAATACAAAAACTAGGGCAGAGGTTTCTATCATCATAACACCTTTTATGGTTCTACATAATAACTTCGGGAAGAGTTTTTTTTTTAATTATAAATAGTAAAATTCAGGCAAAACATTGCCTTGAGATAGTTTGAACAGACACACAGTAACCCAAGCAATGGAGATTAGGGGGGCAAAACTCCTCTTTTATATGGAGCAAACTAGCTGTTGAATTATATTAGGAACTACTCTGAGATTATGATTATAAAAATTAATTTGTCAAAATATCATAGGTAAACATAAATGAGCGTAACAAAGTTATCACTTCTTGGTAATAGCCGTAACAATATTACTTGTTACGAAATTGGTTCAACCATTACAACCTTCATATTATTATTTATGTATAAATACACAGCTTTCAAATATATATTTACATAGTAGTCTTCAACACCATAAGAATTTGAGTATTTGGTTGAATCATATCGATCAGATGCAGATTAAAGTGAAAAACAATTTATAAATATAAAATTGTACAGTAATTTTTTTAAGTTTGAAGATACGTAACTAATGTTACCCTCAGGTACCCGGGCTAATTTTTTGCTTAAAATATACCTTGTGTTATCTTCTTTTGATTCATTAATAGTTTAGTTGCGACTTCAGTGCACTTAAATTTGTTTGTGAATTTATTTAAGATACATGCTTATTTTTATACAAATGTTAATTTTAATCGTTAAGTTAATATAGCTAACAATTGTTACTTATTTTGATGCTTATATCATTATTTATTTTGTTAAACTCTACGGTTAAGAGAAATAAAAATATATTGAATCTCGTAAAAATATTATTAAGTACAAATAAAAAACTATAAAGCTCTTGTCACAGAATATCTAACTTAACATCTATCTATCTTATATGGTTTTTAGCAAATTTCCCCTTTAGGGAAGAAGCTATTACCGTAGGTCTCATGGTAAGACTTAAGTCCGAGACCATGATAACTTTTCGTTTTGAGGTCCCCAGATGCCAAAAACACTATTCTTTCAAATTTATATATATATATATATATATATATATATACATGTGTGTGTGTCCGTGAATGTGATAACTTGAGTAAAAAACGTCCGATTTCGATGAAATTTGGCTCAAATGTGTAAAGTGACATTCATGACTTTTAGTTTGAAAATCAGAAAAATCGAACCATGGAAAAGGGGGTTTATGGGGTTTCAAAATTTTCCAAAAATCAGTTTTTTGCACTTTTTATTATGAAATTTTTAAAACACACAATTTTTGTTTCAACCATTTTGTATAGCTTAAAAAACAAATAATATAGTATTTTGAATTATTAACCTAGGTTAAGTGGTTGCGGAGAAAATCCAAAAAAAGTGTTCATGAAATCTCCCATGTTAATCTTATGGGAAAATGGTTTTTAGCGTTTCCTCAATTAATTTTACCGTAAACTTCACATTTGCTTTTAGCAATCAGTTTAGCTCTACAAAACAATAATTTTGGTGTTTAAATTGTGATTCTTCACCCAACAGGTGCAAAGATATTCAAAGTGCTAAACACAGTACGTTGTCAAATGTTATCCTTATGGAGAATATTTAAAATTTGACATCTCGATTGTTTTTGAACGTATATTGGTGAAACTTGGTATGCGGCTTCACGTAGTACTGGTATATTGATATTTGCACAAAAAATTGTTTTTTTGTTGATTACCCTCTTAGCATCAAACCTGCATACTCATCCCTAATATTATTCTTATGGAGAATACATAAAGCTTTATATCTTCCTTAATTATGAACATAAATTAATAAAACTTGGTATGTAGCTTCACCTGGTTGAGTTATATTGACAATTAAAAAAAACACATTTTTATCTTCCTCTTTGCAGCAAACCTGCGTTGTCAGCCCTAATGTTATTCTTATGGAGAATAAATAAAATGCTATAAATCACTTATTTATTTATGTATTTTTATAAAACTTGGTAAGAGCCTTTATGTGGTAGTAATAAATATATTGATGCATAGGAAATTCGCTGAGTATGCAGGTTTGCTGCGACGGGGGTATTTAACTTAATGTGGATGAGCCAAAACCAAGGTACGTATGGTTTGACTCCATTAATGATGGTAATACGAAGATGATTTTTTAACGCTGAAACTAGTGCAGATATTAGGCCTACAGCTGTAGATGTTAAGCTTATTAAGAATCTAAGCTTCCTCTTAAGAGCTTTGTCTTCTGGTTATAATATTTCTTTAGTTAGCTTTGAAAAATTGGCACATGATACAAGAAACTGTACTATAAAGACCTACATTCATGGTTTGATATGCCCGCTACTGTACATAGCATACTTTTGTACGATACTGAGGTAATTAAAACATCGATTTTCCCCATAGGGCAGTTTTCAGAGAAGGGCAAAGATGCTCGTCACGAAGACTGTAGAAGTTTTCGGGAACGTAATACTCGAATGCGGTAACGAATTGCAAAAAATAGGGACTCATTATCAATGTTATTGGTAACTTTAGACCATGTAATTATCAGTTATGGGCAGGTACCGAGAAAAACAGTTAAAGAAATTCCACAGGAAGTAATGAATTTAATACGAATACCAACTGAAAATCTTTCTCTACTTTTAGTGGTAAATTACTGAAGTCTTGGGAATCTGTTAGGGAAGACTCTAGTGATGAGTAAATTAATTAATTTTTTACTAAGTTTGCAAACTTAACTTAGAATAGAACTATATGAATATAAACTACATGTGAGAAATATTAATTATAAGAAGTTATTGATTTAAGCTACTTTCAACGATCATTGTCAATTTATGTACAGGGCGATATAAAACGTTCAGGACTTGTGGGTTATGATTCCTCATACAAAAATAAAGTATGATTCCTCATACAAAATTAAAGAAAAAGGTACACGTGAAGGTATGTTCTAAAACACTTAGTTTTCTGTCCATCTGTCTGTAAGTGTGTTTTACTTAATACGTTATGACTTGGAAACATCTAAAGAAATAAACTTCAAACTTAGTAAATGCATTACATCTAATAAGACCCATTTTGTGTTACCCATAATAAGTGAGTGTTTGTGTTTTTATAAGTTAAAACATGTTTTTTTGCCATTTTTGGACTAAAATATCATGTTTTAACTAGTAATAATCACGATTTATCAGTTAATTATGATTGTATTTTAAAATCTTCATATTATTTATTTTAGATAAGAAAGACACAACTTTTTAGCGAATTTCCCCTATAGGTAAGAAGCTATTACCGTAGGAGGAATGGTATGACTTCAGGCCAAGACCATGATAACTTTTCATTTCGAGGTCCCCAGATGCCAAAAACACCATTCGTTTAAATTTTATATATATATATATATATATATATATATATATATATATATACATATATATATATGTGTCCGTAAGCACGAACAATCTCGTAAAAATGGTCTGATCTTAATGAAATTTGGCAAAAATGTGTAAAGTACCATTTATTTGAACGAGTTCGAAAACAAAACGAATCGCACCATCCAAAGGGGAGTTTGGGGGGGGGTTTGTACCACAAAAATGGTTTTTTGGGGGTTTTCACACGTAATTTTTATTTTAATCTCATTTTAATTTTTACCTTTGAATTTAGCATAAAAAACAAACAATTAGGTATTTTGATCATTGTTCTATGACAATTGGTTAGTGAGATATTGAAAGTGCTAAACACAGTACGTTGTCTAATGTTATTCTTATGGAGAAAAATAAAAATTGTATACCTCGCTTATTTATGAACAAAAACTGACAAAACTTGGTATATGCTTCATCTGGTTGTGGTTTATTGTTGTTTACACAAAAAACAATTTTTCGCTTGTGGTTCCCGTAACAGCAAACCTAGGTACTCGGTCCCCATGTTATTCTTTTGGAGTATAATTAAAATGTTATTTATCGCTTATTTATGAATGTATATGGATGAAACTTGGTGTGTGACTTCACTTAGATAAGCTCTGTTGATATTTGCATAAAAACCCATTATTTGGTGTTCCTTGTTGCAGCAAACCTGCTTATCATCCCCCATGTTATTCTTATGGAGATTAATCAAAATGGTAACATCGCTAATTTATGAAAGTATACTGATGGAGCTTGTTATGTGGCTTCACCTAGTTGAGTTATATTTATATTTACATGAAAACCCATATTTTGTGTTCCTTGTTGCAGCATACATGCTTACTCAGCCCCCATGTTATTCTTATGGAGAATAATTAAAATTTTATATATCGCTTATTTTTATGAATGAATATTGATGCAACTTGGTATGTCGCTTCGCCTAGTTTACTTCTATTTAATTTGCATAAACAACAATTGTTTGTCTTCCTTGTTTCAGCAAACCTACGTACTCATCCCCAATGTTATTCTTATGGAGGATGATTAAAATTGTATATATCGCTTATTTGTGAATATATTTCAATGAAACTTAATATGCGGCTTTATGTGGTATTAAGGCATATGCGATGCATTGGAAATTCGCTGAGTATGCAGGTTTGCTGCTACGGGGGTATTTTATTCTTACAGGTTTTTTCTAAACATTACAGTTTTTAATATATTTAGTTTTGAAAACAAAAATGGTTGCCATTTTGAAATGGTACAAAGTAGAAAATTGATATTTCATAACAAAATGGGTCTCATTAGATGTAATACATGTACCAAGTTTGAAGTTTATATCTTTAGATGTTCCTAAGATATAACGTATTCAGTAAAAATTTTGTACAGACGGAATAGACGGAAACACAGATAGACAAATAGACGTTTTATGACATACCTTCACATTAACATTTTTCTTTTTTTGTGTATGAAGAATCATATCCTAAAGTCCTGAAGGTTTATTTAACACCCTTTATAAATATATGTTTCTTATAATCGGCAAATGCGTTCATTTTACTACATATGCTAGACACAGCTAGTATAAATCTAGTTCTGTATAAAATTGTTTTAATTTTGATTACTTTTCTTTGCAAAACCCATTAAACCCATTACTAAAAACATCCCGCCAAATCAAAATGTTGTCCTCCTAATCACTATTAATTGGGCCACTGTGAGACGGAGAGATATTTACGTTAACTGATTTACACTTCTCAGAATCTCGAATCTTGAAGTCTAGTTAATTTGATGTTTTTATATCTGATATAAAAACATCAAATGAACTAGACTTCAAGATTCGAAGCGTTATAAAATAGTGCACTGTATTTGTAGATTATTCACACAAATTATTCACATTGCTGTTACATCGATTGCAATAACCCGGTAAGACTATTGTTTTAATTCTTTATAGAAACAGGATAGATAAAATACGACTTACAACACTACTAAGTATATTTACACTTATACTGTACTCACATACAAGACGGTAAAATATACACAAGGAATGCCTTATCCCATCTTTTGTGTATATTTTACCGTCTTGTATGTAAATACAGTATAAGTGTAAATATATTTTGTAGTGTTGTAAGACATATTTTATTTATCCTATTGAAATATAATAACACGTATCATGCTACTGAAGGAATTATTCTTTAAAGACTCGTAACCGGATGAAAATAGCATGCTATGTTTATAATAAAAATAGAATGGAGTTAACGAAATATTTCTGATCAATATTTATTTTATGTTGTAGAAATGTATGACGTATGTAAGATATATAACAAAAGTAGAAAATGAAACGTCAGTTAGAGCGGGTTTATCTGCTTTACATTGGCCCCACGATCTCTCCAAATTGAATCAAAATCAAGGAGTTGTGTAATTGTAAATAACGCAAATTCGATTTCCAGCCATTGCCATTCAACATACATGCTTCTCCTCTTCGAACTTGTTTACTTGGAAATGGAAGGTGATTCATGAGTCCCTCATATTCCTCATATCCCTCTGCTGACATTAAAATAAGTTTAATCAAACTAAAACATTGAATTACATTTTGCTTCACGTATTATCAACCATGTAGGCCTATAGTGTTGATATAGTACGGTAAATGGTCTTATATTGGCAAATCTTTACGCGAGAATATATGATTCTCTTCAGAAATCCACTCCTAGCCAAGGAGTTTCCACGACGTACCCAACTCAGCTAACACGACCAAGGGCCTAGCGGCGATATTAAGGTTTTTCAGTCAGTCCGCGCCCCTAGCGGATAGAACCGTAGTCACCTGCGGTCATTAGTTACATATTTTGCTACTAGAGTGCAGCACCAATCAAATCCCGTTATTGGCTTTTGCGAATAGAATAAAATTACTACCTTAATGGGTTAAACCATAGACTAACTAAACAGACGAATAATTTGTATTAATTGCATACTAAAACAGCTGTTGATAGTAAAACACACGATAACAGAAGAGCTTACATAAATTAATATAATATTACGTTGTGATTGCGAGCGAAGCCGCGACAGGCTACTATTATCTATTAATACGCTAAGCCGATTTTTGTTAAGAGAACTCCTCCGTTATTTCTGAACCAATTTTAACGATTGAGGTACCAAAATATTCGTCCTGATTTGTAGTTGGGCATTTAGGTTTTCATATTTCGATATTTTCAATCTGAAGGGCACGGGATGACCTCAAAGTGGTAGAAAGACAGCAGGCAATGCACTATAATCAGAATCAGTCCCCACGAAATATCTCGAGCTATGAAGAAGTTAAGTTAGGTTATGACGATTCATTTTAAAGCTTGAGGGCCAAGGACGGTGGGAAAAATGTCAGAAATGTCAAAAATTGAGTGGGCTACGCCCCACTGTACTACAAAGATCCAGTGATTTTCTTATGAAAGTCTCACTACAGTGTTTTTATTAATAAGAAAAATTAACTAATGATCAGCTGTGATTATCCACTTACACAAAAACCATGTTAGGGGCTATAGCCCTTGTAAGCTACTAGTCCTTATATATTATACGTGAAGGCGATTTCTACGAAACACTAATACTACTACTACTATTTCTACTCCTCCGTTAATAATGGACGGATTTTTACAAACGATGTGTCAAAATTAAGTGTTTTTTTTATGTAGACGCTCCCTTTCACCAATTCCTGTAATAAAAGTCCTCGGGCTTTGCCCCACAGGCCTTCAAAGTTATAGTGTATTCCTTATGTGGAAAAGATTTTGTTTACTTAAACAGACGAATAATTTGTATTAATTGCATACTAAAACAGCTGTTGAAAGTAAAACACACGATAACAGAAGAGCTTACATAAATATAATATAATATTACGTTGTGATTGCGAGCGAAGCCGCGACAGGCTACTAGTATCTATTAATACGCTAAGCCGATTTTTGTTAAGAGAACTCCTCCGTTATTTCTGAACCGATTTTAACGATTGAGGTACCAAAATATTCGTCCTAATTTGTAGTTGGGCATTTAGGTTTTCATATTTCGATATTTTCAATCTGAAGGGCACGGGATGCCCTCAAAGTTACCTCTAAGATTAACATAGGAAATAATTTAATTTGAATTGCAGCTGTTAATACACTATGGACAGATTGTTAGCATTACCATATGTTACAGGTAAGGTATTTATTTATCTATATAAATAAAATAAGTTTATTTTCTATATCACTTTGAACAGTGAAATTGTGTGTGCAGCGGAGATATTTAATTTGTGCATGTTAAAATTTGTTTATCCGTCTGTCTGTTTATGAGTTGCGCGTTTCACAAAAAAAATGAAATAAAAACATTGGCTGTTCGTCAACAACAAAATCTTGGTTCGTCATTAGGGTCATGCCCCTTTGTCAGGCACTGATACAAAGTAGACCTTAAGGATATAGGTTATTCAATCTTTCACTACAGAATGCACTATATGTTTTCTAATGAGCGACCAGTTAACCATTTTTTATCACAAAACAGAGGAAACACGTCTGCTTTACTATACTGTACAAAGGTATACTAAGCCGTATACAAATAACAAAACGGCAATGAAATATTGGATACGGAACACATAATCCCTTGCAACATGTTATGCTCAGTTTATCTAGGTAGTAATTGTGATTATAATATTACATACTTTATGAGTTATAAGTCCAAAATTAATAACTTCAACAAACTACAGGAGTTATTGAGTTATTATTATTATTTGGAAGAATATGGGTCCATCCCAAAAAAGTTATGAGCTTATTCCGGTTCCAATGAGGCTCGGCCCTAACGACCGTCAACATGTCTTTGATAAACTTACTAGACTGACTGAACAAAAATTTGGTAGAAATACAGTAGGCAATGCACTATAATCAGAATCAGGCCTATCAGACAGAAACAGACTTATCTGCTCCGTTGGCCTTTAACATTTAAATTTAGTCATCACTGACGTTAGTAGTGATTATCTGGCCTCATACATTTGTTAGGAGGATAGCACCGGAATAAAACCTTTGCCTATACTCCTGCTTTAAAAATGCTCTACGTTGGAGCTCTCCAAATGTTGGAACTATCGAATTTATGGGTTAATAAATGTGTTCTAATCAGGCCTCATTCCTGAAAAAAATATAGTTTTGTATAGTAAATTATAAAAACTAAGATTGGGGTTATGTTAAGATTTGTAAACAAAAACAAAATAATCGTAACAGCTGTTCAAAAGCAACCATTTAATTGTAAAAATAACACTCAATTGGTTAAGTATAAAGTGATTTTTGGGAGAATAGTGATTAAAACCAATGTATACATAACTTTAACATGATTAGGTTATGAAAATGCGAGAACCATTAAAACTGAAGATTGAGTACAAAGCGGACATGTCAAAAATGAAAAGAAACGAGCAAACAAGCGAAGAAAATATGCTCGCCTTGGAGAGGAACCGTGAATATGAGTAGGCCTGCTCTAGGCGTTTTGAACAAACTGGCTGGCTTCTCGAGAAAAGCTTTTGGTTCCCCAGGTGCTTTAACAATAAATGTAACTAACTTCTCATGCACAACACTCTGTAACTGTAATCGCGAGCGAAGCCGCGATGGGCTACTATATAGTATAACTATAATATGCCTGATGATCCATGTTGCACTTGGAAAATTCTTGGACGGCAAAAACATTTGTTTGTACTACATTCTATGTAGGGACAGTAAAGACTAACTCTAATATTCATAAACGGTATTAGGAAACTGGCACATACTTTCACCCTTTTAGTCCAATTTTAATTTATAAATCACTTTAGGTATGGAATATAAAGTATGGAAGCATGTCTATTAAAACTTCCAATGACCCTATTTACAAAAATATTATCTACCCAGATCCTTTTTCTTGGAAGGCACTACGGAATCATTTGTTACACACAGAGGTTTTAAGAGGGAAAATGCCCCTCCTACCTCCTACAGGATGAAGTGGCAGCATATTCCGAATATCCTCTATGGGTCAATGCTAACTTAACCTACATACCAAGTTTTAATGAAATTGGCAAGTAAATAACAGAGAAATTTAAATATTGTACTCCCCATAACAACATTGGACAACGTACTGCGTGTACCAAAATTAAAATTTGGATTTTCTCTACATTTATGATTTGTAGAGTAATAATTGAAAATACTAACTTATTTAATTTTTGAACTTTATGGCAAGAAGTAATTTTATTTAAAGTTTATAGTTTTATGAAATATATATAAATGAATTCCGAGATCTTCTAAACCCTACAATTTTGTTCCTTAAATTTTCAAAAGGTTGGGTAGTGGTGGCATTTTATTAGAGACCTAAAGCACTATAAACCACCAGATTTTAAGTATACCATCGTTAGAACCATTTTTGAAAAATTTTGATTTGTCATGTTTAAGTGGTTTCGGGGGATAACTCCCCCAAAACCGCTTAAAACCAAAAACCAAAAAGGGAAAATGCCTGAAGAAACCAAGGTTTAGTACCTACATACCTAATTAATACCCCCGTGTCGCAGCAAACCTGCAAACTCAGCGAATTTCCATTGGAGATATAAATGTGCTTTGTACTTATTTAATAGGCGAGGAGGTTTTTTGTGACAATCACTGCTCCTAAACTACTAAACCGATTTTCATGTTTTTTGTATCATTGGAAAGAGCCTAACGTGAAGTTGTGCAGGAAACCTTTTTTATAAAGAAATAATTTGTGAGTGAGGCCCTGGGCCCCTTAAAGTTGAGTTTTTTCCCATAAGCTTGACATTGGGAAATAACTATAAGTTTTAAGCAATCAGCTGGAAAGAGTAAACACAGTTAATCAGCAGGCCATGTTGGCTTTGGAACTGTAACACAATATTTATACGGGAATGTCAGTATAATATTACGATGTGATCGCGAGCGAAGCCGCGACAGGCTACTAGTACTACATAAAGCCACTTACCACGTTTCATAAAAATATATTCACAAATGATGAGCAATGTATACAATTTTAATTATTCTCTATAATTGGGGCTGAGTACGCAGGTTTTCTGCATCAAGGAACACAACAAATGGGTTATATGCTATATCAATATAACACAACTAGGTTGAGTCATATACCAGTTTGTATTCATTTATGTTCATAATTAAGGGAGACAAAGCATGCAGTTATTTATTATCCATAAGAATGACAGGGAATTGAGTACGCAGGTTTGCTGCTACAGGAGCCTTTGGCGAAACTTTTTTTTAGCAAATATCGATGTACCACAACCCACGGTAACTAGAAAAAATATTTTTTCTAGTTACCGTGTCACAACCAGATGAAGCCGTATACCAAGTTTTGTCAGTATACGTTCATAAATAAGCGAGATATAAAGTTTGTCTTTTCCTCCATAAGGATAACATTAGACAACGTACTGTGTTTAGCACTTTCAATATCTCGGTAACCAATTGACATAGAGGAATTATAAAAATACCAAATTGTGTATTTTTTAAGCTGAATCCAATGGTAAAAACTAAAATTTGACTTTTTCAAAAATTATATGTAAACAATTCAAAAATCCCACTTTTGGGGTACAAACCATCCCCCCCCAAAAAAAATAAATACCCCTTCGGATGTAGCGATCTGGCTGGTTTTCGAACTTAAAGTCATAAATTTTGCTTTACACGTTCATACCAAATTTCATCAAGATCGAATAATCGAGAGTAACCTTGCTCACGGACACACACATATATACAGTTTCGAACGAATGGTGTTTTTTGGGTCTGGGGACCTCAACACGAAAAGTTATCATAGTCCCGGGCCTAGGTCTTACCATGCCAACTACGGTATTAGAGGTAGACGAACTTATTCGTATTTGGCGAGTAGAATGAATTATGAGTGTAGTGTAAGAATGGATTACACTGTTAGGTCTGACTGATTATTTAGCAAAGATTTTCAACTAACTGGTCGCTGTATTTTGTCCATAAATAATTGAGAACGTGAGATCTTGTATCTATTTTATTATGTATTAAATATATCACTCACGTGGTATAAAACCATCCGACCTTCTTTGAGATGGAGAGGAGAAAAAGAAAAACCTATCGAGCAGAGGAGATGGGATCAGAGCTGCGCTACTTCGATAATCTCTACTTTACCTCGTATTCCGTTTTTTGTATGGTTCGGATATATTGAATTAACTTAAGAAGTACTATATCATAACATTTTAAAATATCAGGAATCTGACATTTATGGGTAAGTTTGTTCTTATGGTCCTTGGAGATTATGTTGTGTAGTGGTAGAGCTATTATTTAATTAACTGTCATAGCCTAAGGCGGTGTGGCAATGTTCTATGACATGTTTTCTGTAGGAGTAAGGAAACATTTATGTTTAGTATACGTTGATAGTTTAGTGTGCGATTTTCCTTTTTTTATCGGTACTCATCAGTTGACTGATCAGTTTTCAAGTTTTATTCGGCATCTTCTTACATCAATCAAACCTAACCTTTATAGGCTATGTTTGGATTTGGTATATATGCTAATGATTGTGTAGAGCTAGGCCTGTGGATTTTAAATCATCGTTTGAACTTCATTTTGGATCTTAAAATTGATGTAGGGCCCATCAGTCTTTGGGAGACTGCCCGAGCTTCGGACTAAAGTTAAGTAGGCCTAGGCCCCTAATTAATATGCATGTTCTTTTGTCAATGTTTGTAAGGCACTGAGTTCTTTAACTGGCCTGCTTTATCAGATTGCCAATATCAAAAGTTATGCCTATTCTTATTTTATTACAGGTAAGTTAGGCCGTTCATATTACACGACTGGAAAAGTCATGTAGTAGCACAACTTGTCGAAATGCATTGATTTAACACATTCAATGCAGCTGGTCTGCCAGCGGGGCAGCACGCCATTTCCTGATTATATACTGGTACTCAAGTGTGGTTCACTCATTCGGAGAAGAAGAATGATATGCTACCGTATTGTTCCTAGAGTGTGTGTGCTTAGTACGGTGCTGTTCTTTCCCGTTTTGGCGGGTGCGACTTGGTCGCCAGCGGTGCAACGCGCTATTAAGTGTTTACATATTTATTTAGTTTGTACTCAGTGTGGTTCACGTAGTGTAAATAGTTCATTTATAGTTAATAGGTTAAAGAAAAAGGTATTTGTTTAATATCTGGTAAACTCTTGGATTTTTGTTTAAGTGGTTTTAAATTGTTCCTTTCACTATTCTTTAACTAGTTCTAGAGGAATTTAGCCGCGGAAAAGCCATTTTCTGCCACTTCCGACGACTTTAATATGTATGTATGCTATCCATTCTGTCTAGGAGACCCGGTGAAGGGTGAAATCGGGGTAATGGGTGGGGAGATTTCTTGCAAGCAGGGTAAAAAGGGTAATTGATGGGAAGCCGGGGTAATTCGAGGTTATGGTGGTGAATTGTGGGTAATATTTCAGTGCTGCCTGTCATACGATAATTTATTGTACTTGTCCGACACTCTCAGCATGGTTATACAATAGTTTTCTTTTGATATCAGCAGCACTGGTGACCTAAACATATGTTATGATTGCAAACCGTGACGCAGCTATATAACAATGTCACGACAATTAGAAGTCTAATGAATTTTTGGCGCGATGCGATTCTTGAGCCGACGCTAGTAAAATGTCAAAACACGACTTTTTTTTGAAATTACCTAGCTCGGGTGATTTTTGTTGTGGGATGTTGCGCGGTTGGTTGCAATGCACTGCTAAACAAATGCGATTTATTTCGGTATTGATTTTTTGATCAAAATATTGATTGGACAGATAATATGATTGTATGAAAACAGGTGTTTTCTGTTTTTTTGTATGATGGCAAACCGACAGCAGCTGTTGGTTAGGAAAATTGTATTTACAGTAGAACTCCAATTATTTGAATTAATTGGGGATCGGGCCAATTCGGATATGCAGAAATTCTGATAATCAGGTATACCTCTGGAATTAAGCAAAAAACATCACCATACATAAAAAATCAAAGTTATTATAAATGTAGTGAACAGAAAGTGAGCGAACTGTATCAAGAATATACGTCATAAAAATTAAATTACAGGAGTTAAATTGAATACAGTAATAAAGTTGCTCTTTTCAATACATACTGTACGTATTTCACTGTTCAATGTTGGTTATTTCACTTGAACATCTCGAGCAAAGTGAGTTTATCACTTAGCGAAAGGACAACACGTTTACGTTTTGTACTCATTTCGAACGATAATCTCGGTGAAAGAACAGTAGCGACTGATGATGAGGAGGGCGGGAAGGGGGTATGACTCATTGTTCCCTGCGAAAATATCGTCCGGAAGGTAACAGCGCGGGCTTTTATTTTAGCGCTCACGGCGCATTATCGCTACACGCGCTCCCGCTGTTATTTTCTTGATTTTTATATTTCTATTATTTCACTCAAAATCTATTCGGATAATTGGGGTTCGGATAATTGGATTTCTACTGTATATGCAGTATAAGTTATAGTTCATATTCATATAATATGTAATTTTGAAGAGAAAGAAATGTAGAGGAATTTAGTTTTGCCATTGGCAGCACTGCTCCTAGCATTGAGGTTTGTTAAAACCTCAATCCTCCCTAAAAAAGCCGGCTAAGGACGTGTGCTATTTATTTGATATCATTTAAAACATATTTTAGTTTTATATTACATTATTGTTTTATGTAAAGTTATTAATTTGAATGTTTTCCTTTTATTTCTTGACACTTTTGAGCCCTATAATTCCTTGTTCAAGCAATACGGCCATTACTGTTCTGTTTACCGCTTCTACTTAAATTTAACAGGTGACATTTTAATTTGATTATTTATTCTTTTTGTTGTTAAAACTTTCTATTTATTCTAGTTTGTACTTAAAATTATCAACATTTTTAATGTTTATTTGTATTATTGTGTATATTTGTTGTACAAATTTAGTTCTGTTGCTGGGATCATTATTCTTATTCAACAGCATGATCTGTCGTGTTTGTGCCAAGGCAACATTTGAAGAACAAATAGTTTAACTACCCATAGTTTAATATACAGGGTGTTTCAAAAAGGACTTTGAAAATTCATATAAATTTAACGAAACAAGGTACAGAGCTGGTTTTGGTGTTGTTTTAAAGGAAAACACTTCAAGTTTTTTTACCTTAAACTAAAGATGCTCGATGTGGCTTCCGTTAGTTATCCTGCAGACATCTAATCGGTAGTCGATTTCTTCCCAGACTCGCACTAGCATTTCACGTGTAACTTGCTCAGCGGCAGCGTTAATTCTTGCTCTAAGTTCAGGTAGAGTGGCCGGCAAAGGAGGTTCGTACATCATATCTTTTATGAAACCCCAGAAGAAAAAGTCTAGCAGCGTTAATTCTTGCTCTAAGTTCAGGTAGAGTGGCCGGCAAAGGAGGTTCGTACATCATATCTTTTATGAAACCCCAGAAGAAAAAGTCTAGCGGTGTCAGGTCTGGGGAACGGGGGGGCCATGCAATTGGCGCATCATGGCCAATCCATTTACCCGGAAAGCGGTCATTGAGAAAATCCCGGACGTCAGTCAGATAGTGTGGTGCAACAATTTTTGATACCACAGATCGATGAGGATGACCGAGAACGACATGTTTACTTCATGCAAGATGGCGTACCACCACACTATCTGACTGACGTCCGGGATTTTCTCAATGACCGCTTTCCAGGTAAATGGATTGGCCATGATGCGCCAATTGCATGGCCCCCCCGTTCCCCAGACCTGACACCGCTAGACTTTTTATTCTGGGGTTTCATAAAAGATATGATGTACGAACCTCCTTTGCCGGCCACTCTACCTGAACTTAGAGCAAGAATTAACGGTACTTTGGTATTATACGGATGCCACCCTTATACAGCGCGCTGTGGCAGTTATGTTAGTATGGGTTATCATAAAAATGATAGTAGGACTTTCCTTGTTTCTTTACGAATCGAATGATACCTGATGAGTCATACTTCAGGCCGCCAAACCCCCTCCAAATAGGCCAAGGTCAGGTCGTTGACCGGAGCACGCGCATCACCTGTCACCGCCTGTATCTGGGCCAGTGTCATGAGTGATTTATCCCCGTCCACTACGTTACATTTGTTTTCATAATGAGTGACGTTCTTTTGGTGTGGGATTTACCTCGAAATGAAGAGGAAACCGTACGTATTTTTATGATAACCCATCCTAACATAATTGCCGCAGCGCGCTGTATATTTGGCGGAGTACATGTGGCGATCGGGTGTTGTGGCTGCTAGCGGCGGCGACGCATTCAACACAATCCTAGCGGACATCGCTGTCTTTTGGGAGGCACAACACAAAGACCGCTCATCAGAATGATGTAAAATTTGTACAGTAAGTCAATAAAAGTACGTTTTTTCGAATTATGTAGTTATCCTTTGTATCCGGTAAAAATTAACCTCCAAAAATAGTGGCATCCGTATAATACCAAAGTACCGAATTAACGCTGCCGCTGAGCAAGTTACACGTGAAATGCTAGTGCGAGTCTGGGAAGAAATCGACTACCGATTAGATGTCTGCAGGATAACTAACGGAAGCCACATCGAGCATCTTTAGTTTAAGGTAAAAAAACTTGAAGTGTTTTCCTTTAAAACAACACCAAAACCAGCTCTGTTCCTTCTTTCATTAAATTTATATGAATTTTCAAAGTTGTAAAGTCCTTTTTCAAACACCCTGTATAAAGTATTTATTGGCATGGTTGTTTGTTGGGGTCAGTATGGCGGCCTGTTAGGTTAGGTAGCTTAGGTTAGGTTGCGTTTTCAAGTTTTGTAATGGTCTTCTGGGTTTGTTTAGTTTTGATTTTATGGTCCATGAATGGTTTGCCGGCTAGGCAAACTAAACATGGACCATAAAATCAAAACTAAACAAACCCAGAAGACCATTATGAAACTTGAAAACCCAACCTAACTCAACGCTACCTAACCTAACAGGCCGCCAACTGACCCCAACAACCAACCACCCGAACTTAAATAACTATTTTCATCCCCATACCCGAAGTTAGGTTAGGCTCGGCAGGTTTACCATAGCTTATAAACAAATAGAATGTAAAATATGCACCGGTAACTCCATGCTCATAACCCTAGTTAGGTTAGGCTCGGCATTTTTTTGATGTTGAGACGATGTTCAAGGCAGGGGTGCAGAAAATGTTTTCAATCAACAGGGGAGCAGGGGTGCAGAAAATTTCATATTTTAACCCTAGGCGTGACCAACCAACAACAGACGTCGTTTTGCTGTGTCGCCTACTGTGGCAGCTGACAGGAGCTGTCGGTTCGGGACCGAAAATTTTGTAACGTAACAAAACCACTAATAATCAACTCAAAAGTGAACAATATATGTATCATTCGAAAGATAATATTCTGAACTTTCATTTTATTACATTTTCAAACCCTGTCACAGCTATATAACAATGTCACGACAATTAAAAGTCTAATGAATTTTTGGCGCGATGCGATTCTTGCAGCCGACGCTATTAAAATGTCAAAACACGACTTTTTTGAAATTACCCAGCTCGGGTAATTTTTGTCGTGGGAAGTTGCGCGGTTGGTTCCAATGCACTGCTAAACAAATGCGGTTTATTTCGGTATTGATCTTTTGATCAAAATATTGATTGGACAGATAATATGATTGTATGAAAACAGGTGTTTTCTGTTTTTTTGTATGATGGCAAACCGACAGCAGCTGTTGGTTAGGAAAATTGTATTTATATGCAGTGTAAGTTATAGTTCATATTCATATAATATGTAATTTTGAAGAGAAAGAAATGTAGAGGAATTAAGTTTTGCCATTGGCAGCACTGCTCCTAGCATGATGTATAACAGCTGCGAAATATTTCGTAACTTTGTTTGGTGACTCTCGCATTAATAGGCTATATTTAGTTATTACTTTGAACGTGTTAGATAATGTATTTCCGTGAATTATCAGTAAATTAGGTATTTTTTCGGAGTTGTAGTGTTATTGAAGTGTTTGTGTGTATATAACAGTAACCTTTATGCATCATATTATACATAAATATTACTGAGATGTGACAAATAGTGTTTATAAAATGTTGTATTAGGCTACTCCTTCATAGGCCTAGTGACCCAGTGACCAGTTAGCACGTTATCTCGTATATAATATGCCACAAACCTATGTATATGTACATATATACATTTTATTGTTTATTAATACCTGTAATAATAATAAATATATATAATATGACAATATTTATGTTTATACAAATTACAAAGATCTCAATGAAAAATACTAAGCTAATTTTCACAAATTTTTCAAGTCCGTGACTATTTGTTTATTGCTACATAACACATATAAAACCAATAATATACCCTATACTAGGGACCATGAGAGTTTGCCGTTGGCAGCCGACCAATAGAGCAGCTGCGAGCAGTTGCCGAATTTCACTAGCCTCACACTCGTCCTTGGCACCCTGCTAAAAGCCGTTCGAGGCTACGAAGCCCTGTCTAGTAAGGGGTGTAACTACGGAGGACGGTGATCTTACTAAACATTTTACTCTTGCCGCCCTGTTCCATAAACACATTATTTACAAAAACGTTTGTAATTGGTAATTCGGAGCGTTCTTGAAAAAAGAAATAGGCCTATAATGTTAATGTTAATAATGAACCGATTTGTTAGTAAATTATGTTAAATTTTGTTTGAGGTGGTACACACGAATGTGTAAACATTAAATCAAATCATTCTGTAATTGTTAACAAAATTCTTGCTGCATAAATATTTTTACTAAACGCAGTAAGTGACCTGTTTTAATCTAAATAATTGTAAGCGGACAAAACATATTTGTTAACTAATTAAGCTTAGAGTTTAGTCAGTGCAAATTTACAAAACATAATAACAAATGTTTAGTTTTCTGTCTGTCTGTAAGAGTTGTTAAATTAAAACTTTATTACTCCTAAGTATCTGTTTACAGCAATGAAATTTCATACAATGTTAAAGTTGTCAAATTAATGTTTTACAAGAAATATTGACAAATATTTAATTTATTTTCAAAATGAATATTTAACGTATTTTCAAAATGGCAGCCGTAGAAATCTCTTACATTTTATGTTATTTTTATTTTTTAAACACTTTGTATACTCTGTATAACACAATTTTAATACATAATGCATGATTTTCTTACCTTAAAACCAGAAATCCCCGCTTGCGATCGCATGATGAGGTCACAAATTATATGAACACTTTATATTAGCAATTAAAAACAAAATATACATACTAACTTTCAAGAATACACACTATATACATATATTTACACATTGTATCAAACGTACGTGAAAATCTAATCATCATTACCACCCATAACTGTTGCCAAAACTTCATCATCGTCATTGTCATTGTCAATTTCACTTTCGGACCCATCGCTATCAGTTTCACTATCCTCAGCTAAATTCACGATTATTCTTTCCACCGTGACTGATCTGCTACACTCTTTGGCAAAAACATCTTCCTGGAGCTTTTCGGCATGACGAACTCTGGAAACCCAGTCTTCTTTAGTGACGTTGTCCAGTGCATTATTCACAAGAACTTCGACATCAGAGAGCTTGAAGGTTTTGTTGTTTGCTGCCACTTCACCTTTAACTTTTGCCCAAATGAGTTCGATGGGGTTATATTGGCAGTGATAAGGAGGTAGCCGTATTACTGTGTGCCCCATTTCGTTCGCTAACAAATCAAGTTCATATGTTTTCAGTTGAGTTTTAAACGGCATAACTTTTAAAAGTAGTTCAGGTTTTCTTTCACAACAACTAAAGTTAATGCCTTTTTTCCTCAACCATTCTTGAATGTCACTTTTCTTCCATGAAGTAGATGGTATTTTATCAGCAAGGACAGAATAGTAAGGCGCGTTGTCCATTACGATTACCGATCCTTCTTCCAATAACTTCAAAAAGTCAACGAACCACTCCCTAAATGTTGTTGAGTTCATTTCGTCGTGGTAATCCTGGCTAGATGTTTTTAACCTGAACACCCATTTGCAATCCTGCACAAAGCCATGGCTGGCCGAACCGACGTGACAGATAATCAGTCTCTTTCCTTTGCCGAGAGGCACTTTCAGTCCTCCAGACTCTGTAGAATCTTGCCATATATACTTTTTGCTGTGGTGTTCATTCACCCACGTCTCATCTAGGTAGTACATCGGCCGGGTGTCACCAGATTCCCTTAATTCGTGCATGGTTCGTAAAAACCTAATGCGGGCAGCAACTATTTCATTTCTCTCTAAAAGAAACTTCCTTCCGTCATTGGTTTTTTTGTATTTAAATCCTATTTTTTTCAACAAGCGTTTTGTCGATGTTACCGACCCTCCGTAATTCAACTTCTCTTGTAAGTCTCTGGTTACTTTTTTAGCTGTAGGAAATTCTCCACGGTCATAATAGGAGAACACTATTCGTCGAAGAACATCTTTCTCAAAGTCGTCTAATCCTGTGATTTTGGAGTTGCGTTTTCTAGTCTTGCCCGGAGTTGAAAAAATTAAATCCGAAGATCCTTCGCTTGTTTTTGCCTCTTTGCAAATGTTGCGTACGGTTTTCTCACTAACATCACAGGCTTGAGCACACAGTTTAGCTGTTTGATTAAAATTTAAAGTTTCTCGGAAAGAAGGAAACGACATTTTTTTAAAAAGGTTGTACACAGAAAATATCATTCTTCGTTCACCGCTGTGAAGGGTTTTACCTTTTTTAGTACCGGAGGATAGTCTGTTACCACTAACACCTTCCATGTTAAAACAATTTACTAAAAATTAGTAAACTAGCAATAATTTTTACTCCACAAATGTAAAACGAGAACACGCACAAGCACTCACTGGCCGTCTCTTAACACAACAAAAATATTACATTCACTGGTCAACTCAAATGCTTCCAAACACTGACTGGTCTCAGAGCTCTTGCTATTTGGAGTGACACACTTCCTTGTTTCCACGAATCATCCATGAAGGGGGAAGGGTACAATAGTGTGACGTCTGAACACCTGACTTATAAATTTCCATATTCCACAATGAGGTGGGTAACCTGTGCGACATAGTACTGGCGAAGTATTTTGTCAAACACAGAATGGCAGTATGATTTATGATGGCAGTAACCAATACTTTTGCTGTTATACATAAATTTAGTACATTATTTGTCTATAGTAAACAGGATGCAAACGTTACAGTTGTTTGTATGGAACGTTTCACGCCTACAGTTTATGTGGAAACCTAACAGGCTAGGTATTTGCAACACATTTATATAATGAAATACACTTTAAATCTGTTATGAATTATTATGTTTTACTCTTTAATACATCCAGGCAATCATTTAGCATCTTAACAATTTTTCTGTGGTATATACTTATTATGCCGATGTATAGAGAAAGGCTGGGTGGATTTTATATATAACTGTCACGGCTCCGCCCGTGAAAAAAATAGCACTCGCTGCGCTCGGTCGCCTTAGTTAAATAACAGTTAAAATTTACAAAATTGATTATAATTGATTAATATACGGATCGGTTTTTCGTCTAAACTTTGCGCAAAATGGAATGTAAAATAAATATAATTATTATGAACTATACATAACAGTATCCAAAAATCATGGAAGCTTTTTACTAACTACAGCTATCTCAGGAAGTAAAGCACGTACGAATATGCAATTTTTTTTAAAGTTTCACATTCTTCTCTACTTTTTAATACAAATAACTACTTCACCGCAGTTATGGTATTGCCTTCGAGCGTAGAGATTAAATAATTTCAAGTGCGTTAGGTCAGCCGCATTGAGTTAGAAGTGGGAGGATAACGTGACAACATCGCACAACGGCGATTGGAGTGTCCAAGGTCACGGCGTACACAAGCCCCTCCCTCAACGGTATTCTCTCGCGGCCCCAGGTATAGGTGTTGTACATTATTATGTAGGCAATTGAATGTACTACAAGATGTTTATATTGGTTTGGGTATACAATTTTGTAAAAAAGTACCTAGTATATTCAATACAGTGAAATCTTTTTTTTTTCAAATACGCAAAAATATCAAAACATTCTTTTATTTACAAATATTTATAAGTAATACTTTGTTACCATCAACTTTATTACTTTTTTGGATTTCTTACTTCATTAGCTTTACAAATATGTATATATCATTATTAGTATATACATATATTACATTACTTATTTACAACAAAAAATAACACTGTACACTAAAACTTACAAAACAAATTTTTTCCCTAACATGTTATATATTTCTATGTAGGGAATTAGATTGTTTACAGTAAACAGTGTAACAGTTGTAAACAGTGATTGTATTATATCTCTCGACTGGAATGTCACACAACGTTTATTGACATTTTATTGAATTTGTGATAGTTAGACGAAAAAAATGATCAATTTGTTGTCTTTGTACGATTGTAAAGGTTTTAGCATTTTTTAGTAAGGTAGGACCATTGATTATACCTCCTACGGAATGTATAATTTAATTTTTGTTGCTTGGCAAACAAAAAAATAACTTAAGTAGGTAACTTACCGTCCCTAAAATAATATGGTTCTCTGTATGGACTCTGTAACACATAGGCTGAGTACTAAGTCTCTTCCTACAAACAGTTGTTTTCAAAAGGGAAAACCGGTCCTCCATTCAAATATACTCTACTTTATTAGTCAATGTTAGCTTAACCTAGCCTATATATCAAGTTTGGATTAAATTGATCAATAAATAAGAGAGAAATTGCATAACCATAGACTGGGTTGGGAGGAGCAGATCAGAAAGCTGGAGGGGTCGCTAGCCCGAGGGCTCTTTGTCCTGAGAAAGATAAGGACCTACGGGAGCCTCGACCCCTATCAAAGTTGGTTTACTATGGGTTAATTGAGCAACACATTTCATATTCAATCATTTTGTGGAGTGCTGTAAAGGGAAACTTTGATCAAATCTTTGTCTGGTAAAAACAGAACAATTAATTTAGGTATGTCACCCCAGACCAGCTGTAGAGACGCTGTCAGACAACTGGCCTTCTCACAGTCCCCTCTCTTTTCATCTTTGAACCAGTGTGCTACAGTATATAAAAACTCAGAATATAATGCCAATTTTCACAGGCCATGCTTATAATACCCTAAAAAAAGGAAAACATGCAGTTCAACATAGACTAACCTTAGGCCTTTGAAAAAAGCCCAATTACATTGGATTGAAATTATTCCAGGCCTTGCCAGAAAAATTACTTGGGATTCAAAAAAACTTCAAAATTTTAATCAGAAGTAAACAAATATCTGGTGGAGTCAACCTTTTATAACATTGATAGTTACCTCGATGGTAACAACGTAGATTAAGTAGGATAATTTATTATTTGCTAAGATGAACTTGACCTGTCCAATTCCTTACTGCAAAGGACTACGGATGGAGATATGATGTATCATGAATGTGTGTATCAATTCATTGATTCTCGATAAGACTAAAATTGACCCTACTGTATTCTGTTTTCTCCATAACCAATAGGTAGTCATAGAACAATAATTTAAGAGACTTAAGCTATTTAGCTTTTTGAGCTTTTATTATTAACTGTGTGAAAAATGAATCTATTAAAATTAAGTTACCCAATAACTTTGAGCAAAATCAAGAACTTAGGCTTAGCTTGGATACATTTTTAAAGCCCTATACTGTAATTTTTAAACTAAATTTTCCGAGAAGTGGTGAAGATTAAGGATTTTGTTTTAAATTAAATTAATTAGAACAAAACATTTTTTCTGTGGACTCATTAAAACAATTATAGCCTAAACTTTTTAATAAATAAAAAAATAAAAAATATTAGTATAACTTAAGAGTCTTCATCACCGGAAGTTGCAAGGCGCCATCTTGGAGTTTTGTTCCATAAGGCCAATGTTAACTTTGTGCCTCCATTACTCCTCACCTGATCGTCACATACAATTCATTTTGGTGTCAAATTAAAAGTTTCGTCGTTCTCTAGGGAAATACAATGTCGAATTCCTTAATTAGGGTATCATAGTTTCATAATAAATAGTTCAATTTTGAACTGAAACACTGTACATGTTCTCATTAATTTATAACAAACCCCAAATTCGACCATTGTATTTCCCTAGAGGACGATGAAAGCTTTAGTTTGACACCAAAATTAATTGTTTGTGACGATCAGGTGAGGAGTAACGGAGGCACAAAGTTAACATTGGCCTTATGGAACAAAACACCAAGATGGCGTCCGGCAACTTCCGGTGATGAAGACTCTTAAGTACTAATAGTTATAGACTAAACTACGAGGGTCATCCAGAAAGTACAGAACGCTTACTGCACCTAGCATCACTGAGCACCACCTAGCACTTTTTTTAGGTTCCTTGACCAGATGTCGAGGATCCTTTCATATGATTAATACAAAGCAGATTCACCGTGATAGTGTGTGTGTGTGGCAGTCCACTCACCTCCCCACCAAAGTATGAGCCGAATCTCGTTGCTGTGCAGTCACATGGCATATTTCTACAACGATTCAAAATGGCAGCGGCAATCGAAAATCCCGCCAAATTTGAGATTTGCAGTGTTATTGGTTTCTGAATGCGCAAAATGTCTGACCTATTGAAATTTGTCGACAAAAACCAAATAAAGTTTATGATTAGAGTGCAAAAAAGAAGATCTTAAAATTTGTATAATGTTCTTACTAATGTGCTAAGATTTAGCTGCTGTTTTCCTTAAAATTTTCCTCAAGTCTTTCTTTCAAATCGTCTTTAGTGAGCATGCCACTCCGATCCTTACTGTGCACATTGGATTTTCTTTCATTAAACATTTTGCACTATTTTTCCCCCTGAAGACTCAACTTGAAGATTTGTTTGCACTTTCGCCATAAACTTTATTTGGTGACTATAAACATTTCTGTAGTCCATATATTTGTCTAACTCAGAAACTGAGTAACACAGCATATCTCATATTTGGCGGGATTTTCAATTGCCACTGCCATTTTGAAATAGGCTTTAAAATTGCTGTAGAAATAACACACATGATGGCACAGCAACGAGACTTGGCTCATACCTTCGTGGGGAGGTGAGTGGACTGCCACACATGCAACCATGATGATGGGGGAGCTTTGCTAGGTGCAGTACGGTAAGCAAATGTTCTTTACTTTCTGGATTACCCTCATATTTTCCTTTTAAATTAACTTGCGTTACCTATTGTTTTAACTTGGGTTGTAAAAAGTAGAGAACCTGTAGCATAAAAATTAAATCTTGAGACCCTCTAAAAAATGTTTGAATAGGTGTATCCCTAAAGTTTAAAATGTGTTTTTTACAGGGTACACAAGTTAGGTCTTGTGTTTAATTATATATTAATTTTTTAAGTTGCAAAGGTCAGCTTTTAAATGAAAATGGGTAGATCATTAGAATTATTTGGGAAGAAAATCGTAAATTTTGAGCTTTAAAACTCCGTTCTAACATTTATGAAAGCTTGATTAATTTTCTAAAACCTAAAGCTTAGACATTTACCTGCAGTACTCATTCCTTCACAAGCTGCTAGAATTTTTTCTCTTTACAGAAAATCATTTCGATGGTCATCGAGTACCATTATTGAGAAGTGAGCCAATTTTACATCAACGGGTAAGTTAAGTTTTTGGGACCTTGAAACTTTATTTTAAAGAGGGCACTGAATTTATGAAAGGTTTTACATTTCTACCCTACTCCCAGCCCAGCCCATTTAGTGAGCAATGGTACTTTTTAACATTTTGATAGGGAAAGGTAGATATGTTTGATAGGTATTATGGTACTGCCATACATTACTAGATAAGTCTACTAGGTCTAATTAGTTTTCAAAATTAGTAATTACAAGAAATTAATTTGTTTTCCAAAATATCTTTATTAACTACACTCAACAGAACTTGATCTGATTCATCCAGAGAATCTCTCACGTCAGTCGCAGTCACACAGCCAGTCTGTGACCCCAAACCCAAGATCCTTCTTATCCATCATGTATAATTTAGGTACCGGTACAGTAGAACCCCACTAATCCGGCCTCAAATGGTCCGACTCCTCGCTTAGTTCCATGGTGCCATTATCGGTGTTTGTTATTGTTTACGTAACACACCTGCTCTGCGCCGCTCCGTTCAGGTCTTCTGTTGATCACTCATCATTTACGATGTAAACGAGAAAACCGGTGACAGACTTCTTGATTCACAGTAACATTAAATCTTTAAAAGTGTAGGGGCCTATGTATACCTTTCATTATTTGTATGTAAATTGTTGTATCATGTCTTCAAATAAAGAAATGTGTTCCTCTGACAATCCGAACTTTTTGTGTTCCAACCATGCTCTCGGTCCCTTTGGAGACAGGTTAGTGGAGTTCTACTGTAATACCTTGCCAAGTTCTGAGTTCTCAAGGTCTCCAAAATGTAAAGGCTTTTTCTTTATTTAGGCATATCTCATAGAATTGTAGTTTGAGTTTAAAATTCAATAACAGTGAATTCCAAACACCATTATTCAAACGTATTCTCTGTGTGAATGAGGATCACAATTCTAAAATAAATGTAGGCCTAATAAAATATAGCCCATTTGTAATTTTTATTTGTTTTTAACTTACGTTTTTGAGTGAATTTTCAAATAGAAATAGTGAATAGTAATTAAATTTGGTAGTGATTGATTTAACGGTTTCGTTGTGAATTTAATAAAAAAAACTTCAAAAATTATTTCACTGTTCTTAACCGCTTGGGCAGTGCAGTACATCTGTTACTTTCTAATAAAATTTATTACAAACATTATGTTTCTAGGCCCTCTATGCAAGTATTACGGTTTAAACAAAATCATAAAACAATACAAAGAAATTCAGCAAAATGTTTCATATTTTGATACAGTTAAGTTTAATCTTAATTTTCCCTGTTATAAAATGCAATATACCGTACTACAAAATAGAATATAAAATGCTGTTTTCCTTAACCACAATTAAGCTGGGGGATTTACTGACTTGTCACTCCCCTAGGCCTTGTTATCTCGTCGAAATACTCTAAAATCTCTGAAGAAAGGAAAACCTGCTGATGTATCAATGTCTATAACATAGTATGAGTTAAATTAGTTCTAATAAAGAAATTATATATTTGCAGGCAATGGCACCTTCAATAAACGACACCAACAATGAAACCGCTGATGTCCAGTCTCTTCTACGACAGTGGGAAGAAGAACACCATGCAGCAACTTACGATCCTGTGCCCTTACTCACAAGGTAAGTTTCTGATCGGTTTTAGTCTATTTTATAATTTGTCTGAACATAGAGAAAAATAACTGAGTTAGGCCTACAAGTAAATGGTGGGTAAAACAAGGATTGCAGGGTTCAGTAGTTTTGGAGGACAAGATACTTGCTGAACTGCTCTTTCTCCTTCACCCTCATTGCCGCCTAACTGGTTATCCATTACCTGCAACATAGGGCGAACTCTTAACCCATTGGCGTAGACATACGAGCAGGTCTCGTTCCTTACTTGTAATTTTATTAACATGTGAATTGGGGTATAAAATTGGTGTTTTTAAATGGATTAATGGCATATTTTAATTAAAATATTGTTTTATTTCAGTTTAGAGAGTCGCATTGGCACACACACAGTAGACATAAGTAAAAATTAGCAAAATCAGTGTTGACCATGTGCAAGTCTCAAAGAACTAACCGATCCCGTCAACTTCCAAGCAAGCCTGCCACCGTTTATTTTACTTGGG
The DNA here is from genome assembly GCA_963675035.1 of Allygus modestus. NCBI lineage: Eukaryota > Metazoa > Arthropoda > Insecta > Hemiptera > Cicadellidae > Allygus > Allygus modestus. The sequence goes on along the minus strand of OY776114.1, from coordinate 7,241,231 downwards.
CCCTCCCACCAACGTTGCCACAGACCGGTTAACTCATTGAGAGTTGCACAACTGGTCAGTTTTGGTCGTGTGCGGGAATCGAACCCACGAACATCATATCGCCACCTGGCCAAGGTGTTTCCACGACGTAGCCAACTCAGCTAACACGACCAAAGGCCTGGCGGCGATATTAAGGGTTTTCAGTCAGTCCGCGCCCCTAGCGGATAGAACCGTAGACGCCCGCGGTCATTAGTTACATATTTTGCTACTAGAGTGCAGCACCAATCAATTCCCGTTATAGGCTACTACAAATAGAATAAAATTACTACCTCAATGGGTTAACTCTTTGTAGCTAGAAAAGCCTTTGGATTTTTAAAATATTAAATTTAAAGGCTCAGTAAAATTAGTCTTATGTAAAAATATCCTCATGTTACATTATTTATTAAACTGTATAAGCACAGGATGACAAAATATGTTATTACTTTTAACATTATTATAATTCTTTTGTCAACACATTTTAGGCTTTGAATTGGTCTCTCCTTGGAAATGTTTTTCTACCTAACCTTACTGTGTAAATTCCACTACGAACTGTTTACGGAAAAGAAAGTACTGTTACGATTATTTTGTTGGTTTTAACTATTCATAAGGTTTTCTGTGATTAGTTAGATGGATGAACCTTCAAACAGCCTTTTGCCCAAATAATAAACGGTAAAGTCTGGTTTATCCAGTGACTAATGTGGCACAACTTCCTGATCTGGATACCTAAACATGTTGATAAAGCGGCTCAATGATAAGAACTGTATCTTCCTTAGTAACGAATGGCGTCTTCATTCAACATGCAGCAATACACTCAACGGGAGTGTGAACTGGACAGTAGTATCATTTTCACAGTCGCTACTTGCGACTGATACTTTCTAATATAAGGACAGTGCCAACATTAGTGTCCAATTGAATAGTTTGAACTAGCCTATAGAGATTTTGATGTTAATATAATTGTGAAAACGACAAACTTTCTATTTGAACACTTGGTTTTATTGCCCGATAGGCTTAAAAACCAATTAACATATAACTGTAACTTATTGCACGCCTGCGATTTCTTTATACTTCATAGGGTCATGATGTCAAAAAGCATTTACATTGTTGTAAGCTAACAGAGGTAGAAGTACCTCGTACAATAGCATTAGTTTGTATTAAATATGATAATGATGCTATAACATAAGATAGGTAATGGTATTATACAAATTTAAGATTTTTTGTTGCTATTATTCCATGATTGAGCTTTTTTAGTCATGCAGAATGAAACTATTTAATTTTTTAAAGATATATTGTTAACGGTATAACATATGACTACTATAAATTTAAATTATGTTTTTGGACTTCATTCATACACCTATATTGATTCTAGTACTTAAAACCCTATTCATTCAATACATTACCTTGTTCTGACCTCCATCTTGTTTATACTAGCTCAGAAGTTGACAGACAATACAATTAAAAGAAAACGTCAATGAGCTAGTTTCTTTTCCTGATATTCAGCTGCTTGGTTCCTGATCACCATCACCCTATTACTTCAAATTTAACTCTTCCAAATTATGTACATTTCCATTTAAGGCTTTTAGCATAAGGTAGCTCGAGAATGCACCTGTCAGAAATCTGGAATTTGATGTTCTAGATAGTTTGAAAACATAATGAAATTAAATGAATGAAAATCATCTTTATTTACGCTACACATTGCAATATACACATTGAATGGTGTCAAATAGTACGTATAATGTTAAATACATATCACTTGCAACAATAACAATAACAACAAGCTATTGTAAAAATGCTCTTAAAATATTTGGTTTTATTTATAAAAACTAAATGAAAATACTTATTTTTGTTTGCAGTAAAATCAAATTACAAATAATAAAGAACAAGCAAGCTTGAATTACCAGATAATAACATTCATTACCATTACACAGCCATCACTGATGTTTGAGAGAAATTACGTAACCTAGATAAGCTCATCTGCTATGTCTCAAAAAATTCATCGATGGAGTATAAAGCCTTTGACATCATAACAGTTTTTAAAAGTTGTTTAAACCTATTTGGGTTATGTTCTGTTTTTATTTCTATTCACAGTTTTTTTAAGAATTTACTCCCTATGTATGATGGTTTTTTCTCAAAAAATGTTAGCCTATGAGTCAGTATTGCAAAATTATGTTTAGATCTGGTTAAATAGCTATGGTTATCTCCAACTCGTGGGAGATATTCAGAATGTGTTTTAGTATGTAATATTGTTTGGAAAATATAGGAGCTAAAAACTGTCATGTTTACATTTATAAATTGTTCCTTAACTGACTTTCGATAACCTAAGTTCAGCATGATCCGAACATACATTGATCATGTTAACACGTTCGCTGCGGCCCACCAATGGCAGGCGTGCGCCGAGCACGGCAGCGAACCAGATTGGCACAGACGAATTCAATTATTTCGGTCTGACGAATCACAAAACAGCGGTTCGGTGATGTGCTGCATTTCCACGAGACTGGACGTAGTTCGCTGAATCACCCACAGGTAGCAGCACTGCCTGGGTACTAGCCATTTCCCTTGTAATGTCAATTACAGGGAGAATATCCCAGAAATATGGGGCAAAAACTGGTTTTTTGTCCCTTATGAACGGGAATTTTACGGGGAAATTTACTACCAACCTACACCAAAATAAAGCTCGCATTCCTAGCTAAAACTCTGACATAAAATACCCGTCCTCACCACAGTGCTGCCAGCACGAGACCAAATTGAACTTGGCATGTAGACAGAGCGCCATGTGGCGCTCTCAGATCGTGGCGTTGTTCTGCCGAGCGCCATATGGCGCTCGCCGCAGCGAACGTGTTAAAAACGATCGAACGCAAAAGCCAACAATCCTCAAAGTGTGTATAGAGATTCGAAGGTAAGCTCTTACTATCAAAGCTAGTATTCGTTATGTCACTTGCTGAGGACATAGAACCATTCCTCTGACAATTCCTGTCGGATTATTCCACGACGCCCTTCATCCATGGAGATTTGTTGGTCATTCTAAAGTGTTCCATGGAGAGAGTAGTAAAAGAAATTATGGCCAACTAACCTTTGAAATTGATAGGCCCTAGACATAAATGTACCGTACACTGTTCTTACATTTCTAGCTTGTCCATTTTCATCATAAGAATCCCACTATTTGACAAATATTTAGACCTTTTTTAGATACTATAATCATAGGCTCATCCAAGCTGTATTTAGATATCACCTTCTTTTTGAACATTTAATTATAATTTATTTTTTGTAGACTTGCAGAACTTATCGAAATTGAAACGGACAATTACAACAAGATGGATCCAGATCCATTTGATGAAAGGCATCCAAGTAGGGCTGATCCTAACTGTGCTCTCGGCCATATGCTTAAGGTGCTCTTCCGAAAAGACAGTTTCATGAACAAGGTAATACATTCTGAAAATATAATATTGTACTTCTATTGTATGATAGCTAAATCACATAGTATGATTAGTTAAGACAGTGTTTTTGTACATTAACTCTGCAATTCTCAGCTCTGTCATTCTATGGTAAAGAAAGAGTGTTATTTTTGCATCAAATATTTGTTTAAAGAATTAAATAAATGATTGTTATTTTGTAAACGTCATAATTGTATTCTTCATGTAAAATAAGAATAAGTGGATCCTCTTTCGTCAAATTGAAACAAATGCAATTATTATGTTATGGAATTTATAAGGTAGAATTACTCATCCTGAGTAAGTTGTTTTAACTTTGGATGGCGTTTTTATTCCAGCGCTAATTTGATTTGTATGAGGCTTGTTAGCATTTTGTATCTTATAGCATAACAATAAGACCTTGATGATGCACCTGTTCGATATTGCAGTAACATATAATCATAAATTTTGTGTGCAAATAAAGAATATTGGTATTTTAATTTGTTGCTCTGTTTTTGCTAGTGTATCAACAGCTATTAGATATACAGTTCAATTGATTATTCTTCCATAAAATTCACAATGGTGCTCCGAAGGCCTGTGCAATGAAGCTCTGCGGACTGATGTAAATTATAAGGGATTTCAGCAAATCTGTGCCTCATCTTTTGACAAATCAAGTGTAAATATCTGTTCAGTAGTTCCTTAGATATTCGGCTTTCATAAAAGCGTTCTTGCGTATTAAGGTACCTTAATTACATAACACAATACAATCGTTATAGGCTTAGTACTAAACTCATACTTTTTACTTTTACGTGCAAAATATATACTGTTCTACTGTTAATGAATTATACATTTCTAAACCAACCAAAATATTTCTAGTTTCATTTAAATATATGAGGCAACAGAGCTTTTTACTTTGTTTCCTTAGATTTTATAATATAATCATATTTGTAAAAAGTCACTGGTAGAAATATGTTAAATTTACTTATAATACTTATTCAGCCATTAAAGGATAAAGAAGGGTTTCAGTGTGGGTTTTATTATTTTTTGGTATACTGGTTACAGTAAGTCTAGGTGCACACATACAGTTTGTGAGTAATTGATATTCCAACCTTTTTAGCGAATTTCCCCTATAGGGAAGAAGCTATTACCGTAGTCGGCATGGTAAGACCTAGGCCCGGGACCATGATAACTTTTCGTTTTGAGGTCCCCAGACCCCAAAAACACCATTCGTTCGAAACTGATATATATATATATATATATATATATACACAGTTTCGAACGAATATATATATATATATATATATGTGTCCGTGAGCACGATAACTCTCGTAAAAATTATCCGATTTTGATGAAATTTGGTATAAACGTGTAAAGCAACATTTATGACTTTAAGTTCGAAAACCAGCCAGATCGCTCCATCCAAAGGGGTATTTTGGGGGGGTTTTGTACCCCAAAAATGGGTTTTTCGAATTTTGTACATATAATTTTGAAAATAGTCAAATTTTAGTTTTTTTCATTGGATTCAGCTTTAAAAAACACACAATTTGGTATTTTGATCATTTCTCTACGTCAATTGGTTACCGAGATATTGAAAGTGCTAAACACAGTACGTTGTCTAATGTTATTCTTATGGAGGAAAAGAAAAATTTTATATCTCGCTTATTTATGAACGTATACTGACGAAACTTGGTATACGGCTTCATCTGGTTGTGGACCATTGATATTTGCTCAAAAAAACAATTTTTTTCCAAAGGCTCCCGTAGCAGCAAACCTGCGTACTCAGCCCCATGTTATTCTTATGGAGAATAAGTAACGTGTTATCTCCCTTAATTATGAAAATAAATTAATGAAATTTGGTATGTGGCTTTACCTACATGAGTTATATTGATATTTGTATAAAACCCCATTTTTTGAGTTCCTTGCTTCAGCAAACCTGCATACTCAGCCGCCATGTTATTCTTATGGAGAATAATTAAAATGTCATAAATCGTTTGTTTATGAATGTATATTGATGAAACTTGGTATGTGGCTTTATGTGGTATTAAGATACATATTTATGCATTGGAAATTCGCTGAGTACGCAGGTTTGCTGCTACGGGGGTATTTCAAGTTTGTGTACAATTCCTTTAATTGTGTGTGACCTCATGGGATTGTAATTTCTCTGTAAAATTGTTGTTGTAACACAGCTTATTTTCAGGAGATAGATAATAGGCCTATCTGTCTAAATATAGCCTAAATCATATTATTTTTAGTTATATTGGTGTGTATTATGGGGTAATAGGTATGTATGTAATCAAGAAACAATTCAGCTACTCAATTATAAGTTTTTAGGTCTTATTCATCCACTGAAACCACATACTCCCCAATTTAACTCTTATCCCAAAAGAAAGAAAAAGTTTCGTGGAAGTACACTTATTTAGTGTCCACAGCCCCGCCAAATTTGATTGCAGTTTTCTTACGGGTTAATCGGTAGGCTACATAAAAAATTAGGTAGGAGCTACTATTGAAGTTTATGGTACAATACAATAGTTAAACTGACAGTGGATGTATTGCAGTTGGTGAACGACTATCTGAGAGAGAACTACTACGCTAGACTGGGTATCAGCGGACGGGACGTGAACAAACTGAACGTCGTCGCTTGTCGGCTCATGATCGACATCCTCCCCGGGCTTGAAACTTCAGCGGTTTTTGAAAGTGTGAGTAGTTTTGATTTATTACTACCTACTACTGTTTTATTTGATAACTAATATTCAATGAAAATATAAATCTTACAAACTTGTTATTAAAATTAAAAATATAAATCTTTTCAGAAAAGGATTTTTGTTTTGTTTTTGCTTTTTTACCAGGCCTAAATAGATTTTGTTTTACCATCTTTCATTTGTTTAAATAAACAGCCACCCAACTTCAGAACCTGTTTGGATGCACTGTGGTGGCATTTTGCTGTGCATCTTTGAAGCAGCATGCAATGTATTTGTAACATTTTGAATTTAATATTTAAAAGGTCTTCCTGAAACTGTTTGGGAAAAAACTGTAGATGTAGTAGGGAGTGCCAGACAACAGACTTCCTCATGAATTTTTTCTCTTTTTGTACCGGTAATTTTACTAAATCATTTTAGTAAATTTTACATGAAGTAACTGTTGGTTATCACAATTATAAAATTATAACATCGAGTATGTTTCTGTCCGCAATATAGTAAACCCTTTTTATAGCGCATAATGAGTCTAGGGATTGACATCGTTAACATAAATTAAAAGTGATTTAAAACAAGGAAATTGAGATAGTAATTTTTAGGCAAATTTCCCCCTTAGGGAAAAATCTATTACCCTGTTAATAAACTTACATATTTAAGGTTGCTATGCTATTTTCATAATAATTTTAATAGCCCTATATTTAAACAAAACATTTTTCATCAAAATATACCGTGTGTCCCAAAAGTCCTCCACCTCCACCCCCTATTATTTTTTTAACAACTGCATATATCGAGATTATCTTCCGGGGAAGTCTTAGTGACCCAAAAAGGAAACTTTTGATAAGTCCAAATTTTCAACCCCCCCCCCTCCCACCCCATCCCCAAAATAGGGTTTTTGGTAGGTAAGTAAATAGACTTAAATGGTATCCCCCCTTGAGTGATATATAATTTTAAAGGGCGTACAAAAAGAAGAAGACTGGCACAAGTTAAGGTTTCTAGCTTTGTTCTATCAAACACAGCGTTCAATTGAGTTTTGAATTTTAAAACTTCATTTTGCATTATTTGGGCACAGCAGTCATTACAAATAACATAAAAAATAACAGTATTCACCAACAACGTTTTGAAATAATAAGATTTTTTGGTGGGAACGTTTAAGCAACCAAGCCACTCATCTTTTAGTGAGTGAACAAGTTTGGCCCCATCCCCCAAAATAGGGGTTTTTGGGGCTAAGTCAAAAATGTTGAATAGCAACCCTTACTTAGTGGTACCTTTTTTTAAAGGTCTTAATAAAAGAAGATGAATGGTGCAAACTAGAGGTCTCTACGATGATCCTCCCCTAAAACAGGCAGCTTATTAAATGTCAAATTTTACAATGATATTTAATAAGCTGTTATAATTTAGAGGATCATCGTAGAGACCTCTGATTTGCACCATTCATCCTCTTTTATTAGACCTTTAAAAAGAGGTATCACTCAGTAAGGGTTGCTATTAAACATTGTTGACTTAGCCCCATAAACACCATTTTGGGGGATGGGGCCAAACTTGTTCACTCACTGAAAGATAAATGGCTTGGTTTCTTAAACGTTCCCATCGAAAAATCGTATTATTTTGAGATGTTTTTAGTGAATTTAAATTACTGCTATGGAAAAATAATGCAAAATGACATTTTAAAATTCAAAAATTCAATTGAACGCTGTGTTTGATAGAACAAAGCTAGAAACCGCTAACTTGTGCCATTCTTCTTCTTTTTGTACGCCCGTTAAAATGATATATCACTCAAGGGGGGTTACCATTTAAATATTTTTACTTGCCCCCCAAAACCCCTATTTTTTTGGGGGGGTTGAAAATTTGGACTCATCAAAAGTTTCCTTTTTAGGTCACTAAGACTTTCCCGGAAGATAATCTCGATATATGGAATCGTTAAAAAAATAATAGGGGGGTGGGACTTTTGGGACACATGGTATAATAGGCCCTATACAGATTTGAGCAGATGGTGTTTTGAGTGGAAGGGGACCTGAAAACAAAGTTATCATGGTCTCGGGGTCAGGTCTTACTATGCCATCTGCGGAAACAACTTATTCTCTATAGGGAAATTCGCTAATAAAGATTGGTTAGTCTGAAATCAGTTATGCATGTGTTTTGACATACAAACAAAAACCTTTTCCCGGGCGAAGAGACTTCCCATACCACCTGTTATTGTTGCACCCCCACCACCTAAACCCGCCCCTGTTGCAGCCCACCAATGATGCCCTGGTCCAGAGGCTGTTTTCTTGGGCAGAGAAGTCATCAGAACCGCTGCAGACGTACGCTACGGGGCTGCTAGCCGCGGCCATGGAGGTGCAAGATATTGCAGCTGCATTTAGGTTTGTTGTTTTTTTTTATTACTAGATGTTCTAGTTGTTTATCAAATGTATACGGTACATCAATATTGTAATTCGCATTTGTCTGTGGCTCCGTGCGTCTGTCGTCCGCTCCGTCCGTCCGCAGCTGTTTCTCGAGCTATAATGGCTCCCAAGCTATGAAAAAATATTTTTTTAGGGGTAATCGAGGTTAGGGAAGCTGCACGTGTCGTTTGTTTTCTTTAAAAGTAACCTTATTTGAGTTATGGTTTAACCCTTTCCACTCGAATTATTTTGCCCAGCTGTTCCCTCACACTTGCATTTAATTTAAAGGAAAATAGCATGTTTTTAGTTTTTAGTATATTTCTTATCTAATATTAGTTATTTATTAAGGTTGAGCTATTGATTCTTGTTCAGCATAAAATATTACACAATATAAACATAAAAATAAAATTTTAGTTTTTAATTTGTATTTTTGGTATGGTCATAAAGAAACTAAAACAAAATAAATTTTTACATAATCAATATATTTAGGCAATAAAAAAATACAAAACATTTTTTTTTAATCTTGAAAAAATATTATTTACATTCCCCATGTAAAAACAAACAAAAACTATGAATTACATAAACATTTATATGTATTTATGACTAAAATATGTACACTTCTAAATTTTGAGTTTTTGGAATTTTTGGCTTCCATGGCAACTTCTGCATAAGTAAACAAACACAAACCAAACTTATTTCAAAGCCAACTAAATCGTTCGTGATTGTTTTCTTTGGACCAAAGGCAGCTAAAATAATTTAAGAAACCATTGATCAGTCTTTCGTATCACTTAAAACATTTATGGACTACATTAAGTGAGTTTAGAGCCGTTTAAAACAATGTCGCGGCAGCCGCGACATTCGAGTGGAAGCGTCAAAGTTGAATGTCGCGGCAGCCGCGACATACGAGCGGAAAGGGTTAAGCTGTGCTGTTTTTAGGACATTTTAGCATATATTAGCGGAGCCGGGAGTATCAGCTGTGGATTTCTACTTCTACAAGCTTTGTTCCTGAAACAGCTGATTGTAATTTATAATAAAGCTAGTGACTTGAAGGAGTTATAGTCCCAACCTTTCTCCAGTATTTTGCCTCAAAAGATTCTTTTACTCTTTACATTTTGAGGAAAATAATACAATGTAAGTAGGAATATATTACAGTTTGTAAACAAAGTAGAGACTAAATCATATGTTTTAATGTAAACAAAGCAGACATTTTAAATCCCCATGCTTTTATTATGGGGGTTGTTTTACTTTATTTTTCATTTGCTGGTAACTTCTAGGAAACACTGGTATTTTTCCCACGTCCCTGGGAAAAAGACCTTTAATTTGAGCCCTCTCCCACCATCCTGCAACTTGCTAAATTTATAGTTTAAAATGTTGCTTACAGAATTATATATAGCTATAGATCATAATGAGAAAGTCCGTTAGAACATTTAGCCTATGTTAACAGATAGGCCTATCATGGTGCGCGACGCGGACGGTCCCGGCGCGGGTAGCAGACTGCCACCCTTGGCGGGACCGTCCGCGTTGCGCACCATGATAGGCCTATCGGTTTTAAATGTTCATATTTCGTCTCAGTGTAGTGTACGTGTGTTTGTTTATTTATTTGACCTTTTAACTGCTTTGACAATGTTGTAATTTCAACGAAACATGTCAGCGTAAGGATTCATTTTCTTCATTGGATTATTGACGGAGGTAAAGTACCTGTTTAGTCGTGATTATATAGTCCAGGGGCCGCTAGAATGGAGTTTAAGAATATAATTACTACCTCAGTGGGGTAAAAATGGCCACACAAATGTTCATGACAAGGAAGAAAGTAGATCTTCTGTCTGTCATTTCTTATGATTTGGTGCATTAAGATGATCAAAATATGAGCAAATGATTATCGATTTTGACATTGTCTTATGAATTTCCTATAGTTTCAAGCAGAGAAACCATATTCAATTGTGACTGGACCAAATGATTGGTAATTGTGCTCATGCTACAAGAATGTTGACTGAGCTGCACAAAATCAAAGGTTTGGGGAGTGCATTGACTTTACTTGAGCGGTACGAGGTGGAGGGTCATGAATTTTTAAGTCAATTTGTCACAGATAACAAAATAATTCATGATACTAGAGTTCTTAAAACACTCGGCTAGCAAATCTGCCGATGAATTTCAGCCACTTTCACACTATTAACATTTGAAAAATGTAATCGCAGCAGATACTTCACAGTTGGTGGGGCTTCAATCGCCAGCGCCATTTTGAATACTCACAAACAAACGTACACACGGTCAATTTTTGCCGTAGTGGCGTCATAAGCTTGCTAATAGATGTAGATACACAGCACAGGAGGCAGGAATGCTGCAACCACAGTGATGCAGTGGCAGAATTTAAAAACGGTACTTAATGTTAAAACATTCCTCGCATAAGTCAGTGAACCATAATTATGTTTTCCGGACTCAAATTATATTTTCCTAATCTGAAAAAATGGAATAAACTCATTAGGCAGAACACCAAAATCATATTTTTAAATCTGGGAGGAATCGTATTTGTTCTTGTGAAATACATGAGGTCAAGCCAAATTTGTCCTTAAACATTTTCCAACACAACCATTATTACTCAACTTTTACTAACACAGTAAAAATAATTTGCAGGGAACAGAATGGCCGTCTTGTTCCGTTGATGCTGGAACGGTTGCATTCATTACAGAACGAAGCAAATAAAGATAGGAAGCATAGTTCTACCAGACCATTTGCTCACCTAAACAATGTAGAAAATGGCTTCACAAATCACAGTGATAATACACCAAAGAAAAAGAATTCTATGGGTAAGAATTATACTTGACCATTTTTCCTCAGCTTAAGTTAGTCGATGTACATCCAGAAAGTATTATCATAGGAAAATTTTCTTGTTTTAAAGTGAGTTTATTTAAGGGCAATTGAGGTCAAATGTAACACTTAATCAGTAAAACATAAATGTATGCATGTATAATCAGCTTTGATTTAATTTTATTAAACTAGTGTGTGTAAAATACCTTTTTATCCTTTATTTGGATTTTCCAAACAAAGTTGACTATATCAGAAAATTCTTGTAACAATATTAAATGAAAATGTTATGTCCAAGTTAAAATAAATTTAAGAAACATTTCCATAAAGGAAGAAGCTATTAAACAATTTGTTTTTCTTTCTAGGCAATATATTTTCCTTTTTGGGCAATAATAAGCATACAAATGTAACTACTGAAAAAACTACTGAAATGTCCCCCTTCACAGTAGCAAACCTTTCTCCACCACCGCCGGATGAAATATCAAAGAGTGGCCAGGAAACGCCCACTAAAATGAACGGACCAAAGAAACCTTCAGAAACAGGTAAGATTTGAAATTGAATAACGTTTACTATCAGTCATTGATGGCACAAGATGTAGGACTACTTCAATATTAGTTGTACATGGTGTTTAGCTATGATAAATTGCTAACGTATTCTAGCTGTAACTTAACAAAATTTCTAACTGCGCAAAGATTTATTGTTTTCTTTAAAAGTAACATGTTTTATATATATATATATATATATATATATATATATATATAAAGTGTTTTTCCAGGAAAGATATTGTTAGTAGCCTATACTTTTTTAAAATCCCAAAAATACTCCTTGACTACCTACAAAACTAATATTTGCCTGACAACACAAAAAAAAATTAAGTCTGGATTACGTAATTTTAGTGTAATTTAGTCTGGATTACGTAATGTTTTGGTTTAATTTGTGTGTTGGATAGCTGGGTTTTTCTTGGGTTCCATGAGGTTGCAGGTCAATTTAATTTTTAAAGTGTTAAAAATAAGGATGAGTTTATATCCTTTCTTTTAACGGAAATCAGTCATGAATTCCATGGATTCCATAAAGCTATAAAGTAGGGGTGTGCAAGTAGTGATTTTTTAATCGAGTCGAGTAGTGCCAATTATTTTCGAGTTTCGAGTATTTTGGAGCGACTATTTGCCATCAGTTGATAGTTTAAAATATTTTAATGGGATTTGGATACCACCCTAGATTTTATAATCTAATCCATGTTTATACATCGACCCCACCAAAAACATGTCTTTTAAAGAAAGTAATCCATGTTTACATATTAACTCATGTATTGGTTTCTATTTCTAACTAATACATGAGTAGCAATACTAAGTTTTGGCCAGTACAATCAAACTGGATTACGTATTGACAAACAAAACAAGGTTTGATATTCGTTTCCGGCCGATGAAACAGGGCCCCATTGTCATTTGACCAATATCACCTGGTCCAGACATTGCTTATAATCAATATTAAATGAAGAAATCGTTAATCATGGCCGAAATTGCACAGTCCGATCGTCATTTTCGGCTGATTTTATGTGATGCGATTGCCTTTTACGGCCATTACTACACATTTTGGCCGGTCGCAATCGTTCGCGGTCATCATTTTCGGCCGATTTTACGTGATACGATTGCCTTTTGCGGCCGTTACTACGCATTTTGGCCGGTCGAAATCGTTCGCGGTCTTTTGGAAATCGGCGGGAAATACTCGCTCGAACTTTCGAGTCGTTTTCAAAACTTCGAGTCGAGTTTGAGTATTAAATACTCGGCTGAAAACTCAAAGTTTCGAGTACTCGCACACCCCTACTATAAAGCTGATTGAGTTGGTAACTGGCTAAATAAATAATGTGTGTAATCCAACCTAATCCCTTGTTTAACATTTTGAGTGGCAAGAGTCAATAGCTTTGAATGTGTATTGGCTACCTGAAAACATTGTTAATTACTGAGCATGTAATCATGTAATAAATACTGTCCATGGTTTGGTCCAACACGTGGTGTAACATGGTAGACAAAAGCAGAACTAATTCGTCAAGGGTTTAACACGACCTGGACCATACAGCTCATGTTCTAATCATGGCAGAGAAGTCTTAATGCACAACCCTGCCAGCAAGGAAATATCACTTGGTTCAAGGGTTTGAACTAGGGATGTGATGTTCTTCGGTTCAGCTTTTAATCAGTTATCAGTCATCAGTTCTGATTACTTTGACAAAAATTATTTTTAAAATCAGTTTTAACCATGTCTGCTTAGTTTGTACATATATAACAATTAGTAAAATTCATAAATACTGATTAGGCTAACTGGTTTTATTGCAGCTTCAGCTGATTTTACACTTTTTTTGTCATTTCAAACTCTATATCACATAGTAAATGTGAGGACTAACGTAATGTTGTTCAATTGTCATTTAAGGCATTGTATTTTAAATGATGCAGTCGTCTTTTATGGCCGATATTCCTTGGTGCGATCATCACTTACTGCCCATTTTGCACTATGCAATTGTTGATTACAGCCGATAATACGCGATGGGGTCGTCATTCACAGCCAATATAAATCGATCCAGCCAGCAAAGAACACGATGAGACCGAAACCAAGATTCGTTGTTCGCTTCTCGGTTTATTTTTTTTTTTAAACGATAAAGCCAAGGACCGGAACCTACCCACTCCAGTTTAAAACCCATCTCAGTCAGTGGTTTTGATGTGCCTGCAACTCCTAGAGGGTTAACCTGCCTGTGGTGCAATAGAAGGGAGGGTGGACCAAGTAAACGGTGAAAGCGTGAGTGAGCTAAACATCAGATTGCTGGTTTGATACTAGTTGACAGTAATTTAGGTCCATGTCTTCCAATCACTAGCCAAAAAGTTGAAAGCTAGGCTGCTTTACTCACTACTCGCTGGCGTTTGAGCGAGCGAGCTAGTAAATTAGCCGCGTGTCAAAAGAGTTGCTAGTGCAAAACACATGGTTTCTCCACACCAACCAGTTGGCTAGTGAGCTTTTACAGTTTGGGAAGCTTTTACAGGGTGTCTACCGGTCACGGAAGTCCCCGAAAAGTCACAGGTTTTTGTATGAGGTCATGGAAGTCACCGAAAGTCACGGATTTTGACGCTTAAGTCACGGAAAAAATATCCAAGTCAAAATTAAATAATTACGAGAGTGAATAATTTATTATCAATTAATCATCGATGTTCACCTTAGTGCCAGTGACTTCACGATTTTACCAAATTAAACTGCTGATTGTAGTATCAGTTGTCTGGGTTTTGACGGGACAAAATTATTGTACCTGTCTATGTCTTATGTGCTGGCGTCTCACCAAAGCCGCAGCTCGTCAGTGATTAAACTGAAATAAACTCTGCAAAATAAAAAGCCGGGTAGACGTTAGCGATCCTGGTGCCTGGTAAAAGAAACCAGAGCGTTTGGGCAGATTTGTTTACTTTAGTGCCAATCAACAGTCGCCCAGACTGTTATGTCAGAAGAATGTTTTTTACAGACAGGCAACACGAGCGCTAGTGAAACAGCCCATATCCTGCGCGATCGCAATATCCCGCCCTACCTGCCCACTTGATACGATATTTTGCCGATTGCATCATCTCACTAACAACTCTCGTCGTTGAATCGTAGGATATGAAGGTTACGAGAGTGTTAACGCTTGCCAGAAAAAAACTTATTGCTTAAGCATTAGATTACATGGTAGTAAAAATCAAATTATTAAATATAAATACCACCAGAGATTTAATTATAATTAATTATTGACATCTTTTATGATGTCGTAACATGATGTTGACCACAGCAGTTATCGTTGGAAGAGCTGAACAGTATTGAGAGCGAATCAGTATTTGGAACAGACTCCCACTTTAGGATTCAATTCATTTAATTTTAAAACAAATATTTTACTGTTATTAAGTAACGGAGACCTTTTTAAACATTGTGAGCGTTTGAAGAATTTATGAAAGCTAATTTTAAATTTGATGAAAAAGTTTTGTGGTCAATTTAAACAAAATTTACTAATAAGGTTATAATTTGGTAGTCTGTTCATTGATTGTTTTATTGGGTTTGAACTTCTAAGCGATTAGCTCAGCAGTTGTTCGCACGTGATCGTGTGATTGTCACTGTTAGTCTCACATGTGAATGTGAGTTACTTAGTATCAATGATTTGTGGTTTTATGATTTAGTGGCTAGGCCTAAGAAAAAAGTGGAACATTATTTTAATCTTAAAATGCCTGGGAAGTGTCAGTTTCAAGATACTTGGATAGAAGAAAACCAGTGGTGTAAGTGGCTTAGAAAAAAGGACAAGTTCACAGCATTTTGTAATAAAACTTTTGATGTTTCCTGCTCCGGAATAACTGCAATCAAATCTCACGAAAAGCGGAAAAACATATGCAGTTTGTTTCTAATCTACACTGTGGTACCTCGCATGCATTCAGCCCAGAAGTTCCTTCTACCTCAGCACAAATAGACCTGCAATACAGCAGCCAACATTTAAATGTAGGCCTATGTCAAAGTTCTAGTTGAGTGCAAGTAGGCCAAGTCCTACCATCCAGCAGCCAGGTCTGCAGTATGCCTATAGTATAATCTTCCACAAATAGGCCTAAATCAGGGATTGAAAGTTTTTTAGTAAAAGACAACATAACCAAGAGTGAAATTTTGTGGTCAGCTTTTTGTGCCACTAATCATGTGTCAGCTCGTGCAAGATATTGAGAGAGAACTAAAAAATGTTTTTAAAGTTTTAAATAGGAATTGGTTTTGTTTCCTCTGGTGTAGTTGGAGGATAGTTAAAAAAGTGATAACTGTTATTAGTATGCCTATAAATTATATTTCAATTAGTGTTTAATTAGGCCTAGTGTTTTTTGTATGAACCAAGATTTATTATGCTTGAGTTTTTTTTCACAACATGGAACGGATACATGTATGTGTAACGGTATGTGGATCACTTGAGCATTAAGGAAGAACCACTGTAATGAAACATCCCTTAACTTTTTTTCTTTGTAATTTTATATTTAGGGTAGACCCTAATATTGTTGTGCTGAATTCATATTAATGTTTACTAAAGTAGGCTTAGGCCTAAGCATCCAATACTGAATATAAAATCACAGCAGTTGTTAATAGTAAGTTTTGTACCATCTTGAGCTATATACGATTTTTTCATAATACAAACGGTACGGTTCAATTCCGAGGTCACTGATTTTTAATGATAAAAGTCCCCAAAAAGTCCCCGATTTTTATTTTAGGGAGCTGGTAGGCACCCTGTTTTAGTGTCATCGTCAACTAGTGCACTCGCCGGCAAATAACTAGCTGGCTAGTAGCTAGTAAACTCACCCCATGTAATTGACCCTTTACTTCCTGCCTATTTTTACTGGTTGTGATTACCAGAAACTCTTTATTTAGCATTCCAAAATGTTAACTCTACTCACAATATTGGGACTCAAAAGGTTAGACAAAATAATAATCATCTAGATATAAACTCAACCATCCGTGTATTTCCCCATTTATTACGTAGTTGGTACTTCACTTACTGTACAAAGAAATACATTTTTGAAAAGAATTCTTAACAGGTTATTGAAACCATTTTATAGAGATCCGGCGCAAGAGTGTAGAGGCGCCGTGGGAGCCGCCCAGTCCGCTGCGACCCGGTCTCATGTCGCCGCCCCACACTCGCCCCTCGCCCTTCCACATCTCCGACTGTAGCAACTCCTCGTGGGCCGAGCTCGAGCCCTTCGTCATCGGCAACGTACAGATGTACCCTCCAACTCATGCCACCCGCCAGTACTTCATCCTCAAGTATCTCACACCTATGGGGGAGTACCAGGAGGTAAGTGATTAAGATGCGAGAGAGGTTAGACATGCAAGTGTAATAAGTTGATTGGTTTTGCAGTGTAACTCATACAGTAAAGAATATCATGAAGCTCAAATAGAATTGTTTTACAAAAATTAATTCAGATTGAATTGATGACTTCTGATGTGATTTATCAAGGCTATCAGAGAATTAATTTATGATACGGTTATAAAAGTGACACTAAAGTAACAATTGAAGAGCCAATGAAAATTGAGAAAGAAGTCAACATTATTCAGATTTAAGAATTAACTTACAAATATGTGGACAGTAATTTTTTTGACATAAACTCTTGTTGTATAGTAATTACTAGGGAAGAGTCAATTCCTATTGTCGATTCTCAGTTCCACCGATTCTCAGGCTTAGAATCGGAATCGAGAATCGATAGCCCAAAGTCGATTCCAATTCTATCAATGCCAGGTCGTCCGTACTCCTGCCGTTTACTTTGATTTATGCCGCTAACCACCGAAAATTCGAGTCGAGTAGTTGAAAATTGCATAGCTACTCCAATGTTTACCCAGATTTATGCCGCTAATGTTTAACAAAATATATGACTGAAATAAATAAAAATAAGCCTAAAATCTATTATTAGCTCATATGAAAGGAGACAATGACAGATGAGTCATTTATGAATACCTGTGAAGTAAGATAAGTAAGAGAGAAGCACGGGGAGTGTTTGGGTCGGGTAAAAAAAATCTGACCTTGGAGGAAGGAAGGAAGACATTATTTCTTTGACTCATTATCTTACAACCACGTTTTTCCCCATAAATAGTTTCATAATTAACTACAAAAAGCTGCCAAATAACATTACAGTATATTTTAAAACGTTGTTCTACAGTCATTAAAAATAAATAAATAAAATAAATTGCTTTCTAACTTTTATACAAAATTTAAAACCCTTAATTTAGCATTAACATTACAAATGTATTTTTATCGGTCAAGAATAGTTAACATCCAAAGTGATTGTTTTGTAACTCAACACAAGAAAACCAATTTCAAAAAATATCATGGGAGATGTATGTAACTTAAAGCATAAAAATTATATAAAAATAAATAAACATGCAATTCAACTTAGTTTTTTTATGATTTATTTTTGTAAGTTTATTTTAGTTTATTAATGAAAAATAATCACCAACCAACTAACTGATTGTCTCAATTTATTATATAAAAATCAATTAATGACTAACTTATTGTCATTAATCATTTTTAAAACATTACTTTGCTATTTTACCTGTTATTAGGAATTGATGGAATCAAAATCAAATCGATTTGTGATAATCGGAATCGGGAAAAATTGGAATCGACTCATCCTTAGTAATTACTGAATTTTATATTACTTTATAAGATTTTGGACTGGAATTTTATTTTTCTAACATGAGGAAAAAATTAAAAACTATACCCCATGTAGGTTGGTTTCAACTCATAAAATCTCAGCTGTATGATAAAAGCAGCAAGGGGTGTAAAATATTCACATGAAATTTTTAGGTATTGATTCGTTTTTTATGTGTTTTTAAACACTTCTGGAATTTAATTATTGTTTAAACATCCAAACATATCTGAGAAGGGTGTCCCATCACTGTTACAACAAAAACTAGTAGAGGTCTTCAATTTTAAAATTACGGCTGGATGAAAATGTTGTCTTAAGCGTACTAAATTTGTTTATAGTAATCATAAATATAAGTGAATCTATAAATTGCAATGTAACCTTGTTCTCTTTTACAGTTTCTCAGCCATGTTTTTGAGAAGAACGCCTTAGATCTTATATTACAAATAATGAACCTTCGAGAATCAAGAAACTCAAGATTGTCATTTGAAGCCCTTAAGTATTTAGCTGCTCTCCTTTGTCACAAGAAGTTTTCAATTGAATTTATCAACATGCAAGGACTTCAGGTGTGTTTCTATTTAATGTTTTGTTACATTTGAAATAATGAAATAATGAATGAAATAATGAAATAATGATTTATTCCACCCAAACTTACAATAATCAAACACATTAATTTTCTTGGAATTACGTTGTCACATCAACCAGTTATTGTAACAACGTTCAAAAAAAAAAATAAAAAATAAACTTTACATTAACAACTGAGTCCAGTCCTTCTATGTATAAACACATCTTGCCGCTCTCCGTGGCGTCTGACATGACATCAACTTAATATTTATCTCTCCAAATAATAGTAAACTTTAACACACTTAGTATATAAATGACATCAAAAAATAGTTTCAATATAAGTTTTAAGTAGTGGAATAAGCAAATATAGTTTAAATTAATACATTATTCATGAAATCAAAATTCAAAATTTTGAAAAGCCATTTTTTGAATTTCACAGAAAAAGATTTAAGACTCAAGCAGTTTTTAACTTCTTGTGGGAGCTGGTTGAAGTATTTAGGTCCGTTGTACTGATAAGAGTGCCTAAATAATGTTTTATTTACTTTGGGTAACTTTGGGTACTTTGGGTATTTCCATTTACATGTTGTCTTAAATTTGTTTGTTAAGAGATTTTCAGTGATCAGGTCAAAAGTAGCCAGTTTCTTCTACCACTTAACTTCTAATGTAACCATGTAATGATCAAATGCATAAAGATTACTATTATAACACACACAACATTTCACTAACACTATATAATCAAAATAATACAAAAACCACTTGGAAAACCCTTATAAAAACTGAGACATTTACCATGAAATACAAAGCCAATGCCACGATACAACTGACTGCAGATAGGCTACATCTTCCAACGGTGGGGGCAGGGATACCAAAATAGATATAAAATAGTGATGGTCAAAACCAGAAATTTCGAATCTCGAAACCGAAACCGAAACTTGCCTAAACCGAATCGCGAAACCCTATTTACTTGCCTGGGTATGGTTATGAAAAATAAATCCAGTTACTCCAAATAAACCAGTTAACTAACTGCCATTCTCGAAGTATCCTAGAAAAATATTAGTTTCAGAACTACTAGTGAACCAATTATTTGTAGCTTAATTATAAACTTTGGTTAGAGTTGTTCTTTCACAAATAAAAAATCAATAATCCACAAAAGGTGAAGGTAGATGACCGATGACAGTAGGCTTTTGACCTTCACATTATTAATCAACACTCGGGCGTGATTTCTGTTACAAAAAACCACAATGACACAAAAAATCTCGGCAGTTTTGAGTTTTGATTCTCGAAACTCGCCAATCGAATCTCGAAACCGAAACTTTTCCAAAGTTTTGGTGGTTTTGAGATTCGAGTTTTGGTTTTGACACATCACTAATATAAAAGTAGTCTACATTTCTTCAGCTTCAAAATTATATGCAACTTGACATTGTAACTTTACACCTGTTATGTTTTTCCAAAAATATTATTTTCAAACAAGCTGGCTTTTTTGGCATGCATGGATAAAAACTGCATTTTGTTATTTCACCATTGCCCCTCCACTTGGCATATTGAGAAATACTCATATCGAATTACAAAATAATTCATAACGAATACAGTAGTACCAGCTAAGAGCAAAAGTACTATCAATATATATTTTTTAACCGAGTCGTTATTCATTTGCCATTATGACAATCGTACACAATGGGAATTGCTTTGTGCGCAAATTTCATTTAAATTGTACTCCCAACTACATTGATCTACAGCTGCTATTAGATTCATTTATGTAATAAAATTAAAGTTCAGAACACAATCTTTCGAGTTATATCTATATATATACTGTCCAGTATATACCATAGCCTATATGGTATTAATTAACAGTTTCATTAAAAAACAATGTCAGTTTTTTATTTGATATCCTCCTTTTTATTTATCCTGGTTTTGTATATTATGTTTAGGCCTAAGCTACATCTTTCTACGAATAGAGGTAATACAATTACATTTAGGCCTATAAGTTAAAATAAACTTTATTTTAATACTTAAAAGGCCTATTACATGGTAAAACATTAGCCTACTTACTTACCACACAAAATTTCTTTACTAACATATCTTAGCATTAGTTTTAACACTAATAGTCCTAATAAGAACAATCAGTTAGTAACAACATGAAGATATGTTTAAAAGTGCCTGGTAAATCAATTGATGAAATTGAAGCCATGTCTTAAATAGAGTTTTAAAATATTACAAATGATTTAAAAAATCATTAATGAAACTTAAACAAGGCTAAAACAAATCACTTGTCTTTAAAAAAGCTCAATGCTAAAGGACAGTTAAGCCTAAAATTAATGGATTGACTGAATTTAAATTATCGTAGAACAAAAGACAAGCACAAACTTCTTATGCTTACCTATTAGATTTCATTACAGTTATGTTTTTAATATTTTACTTTTACAAATTAACAAGGTTAGGTTAACCTAAAAGTAGACTATACAGACAGTGTTCATACAGCTCAATCACAAGGTCCTGATAAATCCTCCATTTTGGGGTAAAGAGTAACACAAACTTATAAGCCACAACTTCCTTATTTATTAATAAAACACTAAAATCCACATCACACCTCTTAACACCTCAAATGCGTTCACACTCAATTTGAATTTACAGACGACGCGCGGCCACGGACGACCCTTGGTAGTGCAGGTAAACGGCGGGAGTAAACTCGCTTGAAACTTTCGAGTTTTAGTGTTGAACTCAGATTTTCGAGTACTCGCACATCTCTAATATTTTTCCCTTTTTTTACATATATTGATGAATTTTCTTTATGATTCATTCAAATTTACAGTAGTTTGCAGATTTAATAATAATAATTCAAATTGAAATTTCTTTATTGTTCGAAACATGTAATTACATGCATAAACATTGTCAAAGGTTCTTAATCTACTTCACAGTGCATATTTATATACATTTTTCAGTCACAGTAAAAATCAAATTAGGGCTAAATATCAACACAATATACAATTTACAAGAAATATCTACAGATAAAATTTATAAAGTACACGCGATTTATATTTCTACAATTGTAAATCATAAGGACACTTCATGATTAACTATCTCTTGAGTTCTGTCCTAAACTTATTTCCATCTAAGATTTTTATGTGTTGAGGAAGTGAATTAAAAAATATTACACCTTTAACATAAGGACTATTTTCTGTTGTTTTGAATTTTCTATTGACTCTATAAAAATCAAATATGACTCTATGAAAATAATAATATCTTTGTCTTTGAACACAAGTTACATTGTGTAATGGACATTGTCTGATCATGGCAATTATTGTTATAAACAATAATAAGAAACACAGTGATCATAATAAAAATAAAAACATAATTATCCAAGAAAATAACAGTTCTTAACCCAAATTACCCCTAAAATCTAGAGATGCCTTTACATCATAAATAACACTGTAATGAGGAAAGTATTAAGTTTGCGTTGCGTTCAAAAGAAATGAAAGGCAATCTACAGAAATTTATAGGCAATTTATTAAACATTTATATTTGCAAATATTTATAGTAACTTGACAATTTTTGTAAACGAGGTCTGCTAATATTTAGATTTTGGCAGTTTCTGGTTTTATATCCATGGACCTCGTTCCTCAGTGAAAATTGTTCACTATTCTCTTTTACATGTAGAATATTTCAATAGATGAAAATACTTTGCAGAGACATGATTTGACACTTTTTGAAAAAAGGTTTGCAGCTATCTTGATGAGGAATACCTGTCATAATACGCAAGGCCTTTTTTTGCCACAAAAGTACTTGCCCAGCTCCAGAACTGTTACCCCAGAAAATGTTGCCATATAAAAGGTGACAATGAAAAAAGCCAAAATAAGTCATGAGCATCATCTATTCAGATACAGACAGAATAATACATAATAGGCCTAGTTCAGTTTTTATGTTATTAGTTGTAATTTTTAATTATTATTCTTATGTTTTCAGAGACTGTTGGAAGTGCCTAGGCCTAGCATAGCTGCCACTGGTGTATCTATCTGCCTTTACTACCTTGCTTATTGTGAAGATGCTATGGAACGTGTTTGCCTACTACCTCATCATATTTTAGCAGATTTAGTTAGGTGAGTTCTATGATGTTTGGTCTGAGGGATCTGACGGAGGAGGAATGTGGTGAGACGGCTAGGTTCTTTGGTGTCTGACTGAAACCTACCCTCTCTTGGTCAGATCACTCGACAAAATTATGTGAAAGAGTGGCTTGTGATATGTCTTCTCTGTGGTGTTGTTTCTCAACATTTGAAAGTATAGCCTATTTTGGCTTATTAGTGAATTTCCTTTGGAAAGTGAACTATTAGCATGACCCGCACGGTGAAACTTAAGCCCGGGACCACCATAGAAGTTCCTAACGTGACCCCCTGAACACGTTTTGGGGGGTCGTTCAAAATTTTTTATATATATATATATATGTATATATGTATATATATATATATAGACATATATATATATATATATATATATATATGTATGCACTCTAGCGGTCACATTTTTTGTCCGATTTACTTCAAATTTGGTAGGGACGTTCCTTTCGATAATCTGTTGGACAAGTTCGTTGGGCAAAATAATCGGAAAACTCTAAACCCATTTTTGGGGGATAAATCTTTCAAATTTCGAGTTTTTGGGCCCAAAAAGGGTCAGAAAAGCCCCGGATGCAAAATTAATGTGTGGAAAAAGATGGGAATTAGTTAGGCAAAAGTTTTAAGCCCTCTCTCGTCATTCTAGCATAAATATTTACCGAGTTATTTAAGAAAATGTGTATTGACCAAACGCAGTACGTTGTCTTATGGGGGGTTTACATTAGAAAAGCCTGTTATTCATTTGTTGGTGTACTTTTAACATCTCCAGCAACCTCACGCCTACTTTAAAGCCTGACTGGACCTTCTCCTAACCTTATAATGAACAAAATTGTATTCCCAGCATTGCAGGTAAATAGAACCAGGAGCATCAAAACAGCCAAAAAATCAATATTTTCAGATTTAAATAAAAATTGGAATAATTGTATGTTTTTAACTGATTTTGAGTTTTATAGTTTTTTTATGTGGAAATTCACTTCCCTCACGTCAGCGTGCTGCGTGTGAACTCGTTTCATTCTAAGATGACTTATGGTTTGATTGTATTGGACAGTATCTCTACATCAAAAGATGTTTTATTTTGAAGAAATGTGCAGTAGGAATAGTAATAGCAGGATTGGATTTTAAAGATTTGTAGACCCTGGTTTGTTAATTTCCAAAATTTAAACTTTATACTCAGCCTTTATTCTGCAAAACATCCATGAAAAATCTAAATTTTTATAATAATGATAAGTATAGTTGAAAACGGCATGAAATAATACGTTAGATAATATGTGAATACATAACAAAAGTATGGGCAATCAATTATTATAATTAAATTACTTACAAGTATTAGTTAAAATGGTGAGTTTGCTAAGTTGAATAAATAAAGTGCATATAAAAGAATTACTTATCTCATTGCGAGAAAACAAATCAATAAAAAGCTACAAAGATGTGTGGTCTCATTAGTATAGTTGTTTTCACTCCCTGTTAAGTTCTTAAGACTACTATCTTAACATTGTGAAGGACAATTTATGCCTATACTTTTTAACTTTATGCCTGAATGTATTGTAACTTAAATTGTAGTGCACTGACAAAGTATTTGTTTGCAGTTATGCGCTTTGGTTGTTGGAGTGTTCACATGATTCTGGTCGATGCCATGCCACTATGTTCTTCGGGCTGTCATTCCAGTTCAGGGTAATTTTAGAAGAATTTGACCGCCAAGATGGCTTGAGAAAACTATATAATGTCGTAAGTAAAATTTGATATTTTCCTGCTTGTTACCTTGAATCGTGTGGGTACGAAACATTAATAAATCACCTCTTCTGAGACTGGTTAAATTACACTAATAAAAAAACCTTTTAACACGTTGGCTGCTGAAAAATCATTATATTGGTCGTCGAAAATGCGGATATTTTTTCCCCCCAAAACGTAACTGAATATGTTGCCAAAACACAGCTAAAAAAGTGTCCATATACGCTATTTCCGGTGTTGTGATGACGTCACATCCGCGACCCGTCTGCGAGTCAGCCGCTCCTGAAAGTAGGTCGCAGACCCTTTTGACGTAATACACTAGCGTAAACATTATGAAATAATAAGTCCTACTCAATAATACACCACGAAAGATATTTATAAACTTTTAGCTATGGAAAAACTTACTTATACAGTAAAACAGTATAAAAATGCAAAAGTGGTATTACACGTTGGAATTTTTCTTTTTTTTTCTATGGTACTATAGGTTTAAATATCTGTTTTGCCTACAAACCACAAATACCCCCGTCGCAGCACACCTGCGTACTCAGCGAATTTCCAATGCATAATATATGTCTTAATAAAGCCGCATACCAAGTTCTATTAAAACATACACAAATAAGCGATATATCAAATTTTAATTGTTCTCCATAAGAATAACATTGGGGATGAGTACGTAGGTTTGCTGAAACAAGGGACATAGACAATTGGTGTTAATGCAAATATAAATAGAATTAAACTAGGTGAAGTCACATACCAAGTTTCATCAATATTCATTCATAAAAATAAGCGATATATAACATTTGAATTATTTTCTATAAGAATAACATGGGGGCTGAGTAAGCAGGTATGCTGCAACAAGGAACACAAAATATGGGTTTTCATGTAAATATCATTATAACTCAACTAGGTGAAGCCAAGTTTCATCAATATGCATTCATAAATTAGCGATATATACCAATTTGATTATTCTCCATAAGAATAACATGGGGGATTGTAAGCAGGTTTGCTGCAACAAGGAACAAAAAATAATGGGTTTTTATGCAAATATCAATAGAGCTTATCGAAGTGAAGTCACATACCAAGTTTCATCTATAAACATTCATAAATAAGTAGAGATGTGCAAGTACTCAAAATTTCGAGTTCGAGCCGATTTCGGCACTGAAACTCGAGGGTTTACTGAAACTCGAAAGTTTCAAGCGAGTTGACTCCTGCCGTTTACCCACGCTACCAAGGGCACGGGGAGAGTTACCCCTGCCGTTAACCGCGCTACAAAGGGTCGTCCGCGGCCGCAGGTCGTCTGTAAATTCAAATTGGGTGTGAAGCATTTGAGGTGTTAAGAGTTGTGATGTGGATTTTAGTGTTTTATTAATAAAAAAGTAAGTTGTGGCTTATAAATTTGTGTTACTCTTTACACCAAAATGGAGGATTTATCAGGACCTTCCGATTGAGTTGTATGAACACTGTCTGTATAGTCTACTTTTAGGTTAACCTAACCTTGTAATTTTTTAAAGTAAAATATCAAAAACATATTTGTAATTAAATCTAATATTTCGTTATATAAGAAGTTTGATGCATAAGAAATTTGTTGTCGTTTTGTGTTCCATTATGATTGAAATTAAGTCAATCCATTATTTTTAGGCTCAACTGTCCTTTGGCATCGAGCTATTTTTAAAGACAAGTGATTTGTTTTGGCCTTGTTTAAGTTTCATTAACAATGTTTTTAAATAATTTGTAATATTTGAAAACTCTAAGACATGGCTTCAATTTCATCAATTGATTTGCCAGGCACTTTCAAACATATCTTCATGTTACTGATTGTTCTTATTAGGGCTATTAGTGTTAAAATTAATGCTAAGATAAGTTAGTAAATACATTTTGTGGGGTAAGTAAGTAGGCTAATATTTTACCATGTAACAGGTTTTTAAATATTAAAATAAAGGTTATTTTAACTTATAGGCCTAAATCTAATTTTATTTTCTCCATTCGTAGAAAGATGTAGCTAAGGCATAAACAAAATATACAAATCATAGGATAAATAAAAAGGAGGATATAAAATTTAAAAAATTGACATTATTTTTAATGTAACTGTTAATTAATACCATATAGGCCTTAACCTTAATATCTTAATACCAACAGACTAAAAGTATTTTATCTTCATGGCCAAATGTTATGCATTAACTTTGGTATGATTTATTTTCAGATAAATGTACTTACCTTTTTCCAATGAAGCAGGAATCCATTTATTTTACTTAGTATTGTTATTGTCAGGTCATAGTGACTAGAAAAGTATATTTTAATGACAACATTTATAAATGGAACCCTGTACACTATTTTGATCCAATCCAACTCGACCTATGGGATTTTTTTATTGTATACTCGACTCGAACTCGAGATCCGAATCTTTTGCCATTTACTCGACTCGACTTAAAAAACCTGTACTCGCACATCTCTATAAATAAGCGATATATAGAAATAAATTGATTAATATATTCTTATAGAGAATAATATGGGGACCGAGTATGTAGGTTTGCTGCTACTGGAACCATAGGCGAACAATTGTTTTTTTGTGCAAACGGCAATAAACCACAACCAGAGATATTCAGAGTAATCACTAACAAAATTAAATTGTGTACCATGTAAAATATAAACTGTTTAATTTGTATGAAATTATTTTATGATGAAGATTAGTTGTTATGGATGTTAAACATGTAACAGATACATATTTACCCGTGCAGATGAGTACTCTGCCGATCCTAGCAGTGGAGGACGACGCAGCACTGAACGAGGACGAGGAGTGCTCAGCGCGGCAGATCGTGCGGCACGTGTGCGTCGCGCTCAAGCGCTACCTGGAGGCTCACCTGTACATCAAGGCGGAGAGTCTGCGTCGAGTGCACGTGCGGGAGAACACGAGCGAGTCGAGCGCCAAGATGCCGGCCACTCTGCCGCCATACAAGGTGGGACGAGCGGTGACTAGCCACATTAGCGTATACAAATATCACGGATTACAGAAAATACCCCCATCGCAGCAAACCTGCGTACTCAGCAAATTTCCAATGCATTTATTTGTTTCTCACTCCTACATAAAGCCACTTACCAAGTTTCACAAAAATACATTTATAAATGAGTAACGTTATAACGTTTTATTTATTCTCCATAAGAATAACATTAGGACTGAGTACGCAGGTTTGCTGCAACGAGGAAGATAAGAAATGAGTTTTTATGCAATTATCAATATAACTTAACCAGGTGAAGCTACATTACCAAGTTTTATTAATTTATGTTAATAATTAAGGTAGGTATACAACTTTACATATTCTCCATAAGAATAACATTGGGCTGAGTCTGCAGGTTAGCTGCTACGGGGATAATCAACAACAAATTTATTTTTTGTGCAAATATCAATATACCAGTACAACATGAAGCCAAATACCAAGTTTCATCAATATACATTCATAAATAATCGTGATATTAAATTTTATTTATTCTCCACAAGGATAACAATGGACAACGTACTGTGTTTAGCACTTTGAATATCTCTGCAACGGTTGGACATAGAATCACAATTTAAACACCAAAATGATTGTTTTGTGGAGCTGAAGTGATTGGTAAAAGCAAATGTGATTAAAGTAAAATTAACTGAGGAAAAGCCAAAAACCTTTTTCCCATAAGATTAACATGGGAGATTTTATGAGCAGGTTTTTTGGATTTTTTCCGTAACCACTTAACCTAGGTTAATAATTCAAAATACTATTTTATTTGTTTTTTTAAGCTCTATAACATGGTCAAAACCAAAATTGTTTTAAAAATTGTTGTGTGAAAAATGCAAAAAAATTATTTTTGGACAATTTAAAACCCCCATAAACCCCCCTTCCCATGGTCCGATTTTTCTGGTTTTCGAACTTAAGTCATAAATAACATTTTACACATGAGCCAAATTTCATCGAAATCGGACGTTTTTTACTCAAGTTATCGCATTCACGGACACATATATATATATATATAGATAGATATATATATAGATATATTTTACTTGAGTTCACAAATAGGGCTACTAATAATGTTATTAGATTCAAAACAAAATTTCCAGAGTACCCTTTTTTAAACATTTTTATTACACAACGCGTTTCGGCTATAATGCCATTTTCAAAGTGTATAAAAAGTATAAAAAAAGCTTGAAACTCAGCATAGTTACAAAAATATCTCAGAAAATATGAAAATTCTAAATATTGCACAAAAAGGTGAAAAGATAAACATATTAGAAGAATTCCAAATCTATAAGAACAAAAAACATGACCCTAATAATATTCTAAATGTGATAAAGAATGAAATCCAAAATCCAATATTTGAAAAAATTGAAGAATTAAGAAACAAATAATAGCTTAATGAACGCTATCTACCTTAATAACCCTATTTGTCTGTATATTTTTTATTTATTTTTTACTTTATCTATATTTTAACATATGTTTATTCATTTTAGATTTTACTATTTTATTTTAAGGTTTTACTTTTTATACACTTTGAAAATGGCATTATAGCCAAAACGCGTTGTGTAATAAAAATGTTTAAAAAAGGGTACTCTGGAAATTTTGTTTTGAATCTAATAATATAGATATATATATACATATATATAAATTTGAACGAATAGTGTTTTTGGCTTCTGGGGACCTCAAAACAAGAAGTTATCATGGTCTCCGGCTTAAGTCTCACCATGAGACCTACGGTAATAGCTTCTTCCCTATAGGGGAAATTCGCTAAAACTATGAAAGGAAAGTGATGCCCGAGAACACCCGTTGAGAAGAAGTGTGAAGAATAATAAATTTTGGGACAACTTGTCCCTTTCTCAATCAGTTCAGGAAGCAGTTCTAGTCTTAATGGAAGCAGGCTTGCCAACTTAAATCACTTAACTATTTCACTATGTACACTGTTACTAGATATTTTTATGTGTGTATTTGTGTGACTTTTTAGCAGTGATATAGCTTTCCCATTGATTCTTCACACTTCTTCAATGGGTAAGTTCTCTGGCATCTCTTTCCTTTCATAGTTTTTCTGTATCATGTCCTAATATAAAATGTCACAGATTTGGGATGTTTTAGTTCCGGTTGTAAATTCCAGTTTTACCATAAATGTAAATTGCAACTCGCAACATCGGCCGTAAATTATAACTGACTGTGTAATGTTGGCTGTAAACAAACACCGGACTGTGCTGGTATGGGCTTAAAGGATGATCGGACCAAAAATAAAAAATACGCTGTTTAATTTTAAGTGAAAGCAATCCGAATTAAAAACAGATTCTTTTGGAAACTAAATTGCATCCATACCTGACAAAAGAATTTAAACTGACATGTTCCTATAATAAATCATGAAAAACAAGGGATGATTTTTGTTTTAATTAGTATTTAGAAGGATGAGAACTTTGATTAATTGTAGTAGTTAGTGTTTTATTTATCCTGTAGCAATATTTATGTAAGCAGTTCTCCAAAAATAAATAAGGATTATTATTCATAAGAGCATAACATTAGAAACTTAAAGGTTACCAACTTAAAGCAAAGATTTTAAGTACTCAGGATGAGTGTGTTTTTACAGCTGATGGATTTTAATTGTGTCCATCACAATACAGTGTATATTGTGGCTACTCTTCCAAAGCTGTTTTTCTCAACTTCAGTTGTTACTAGAGATAAACTTGACTGCAAGACTGTGTTAAGATAAATAGAATGTGGGTATTTAAAAGTATTCTGGAACCACTGAGTATTACGCAAAAGTTTATTTTAAAAATAGGTTTTGGAAAATGTAAACGATACCCGACTGACGCACTGTTTCGAGAAACTTCCGTTTTAACCATCAGACAACTTTTTATAAAAAACGTTTTAATTCATATTTTTAAGAATCACAACGATCTTTTTCTTCAAATTTCTCACTCACATAACACCAGGTATGCATCTAGAGTTGGAATTGCTTCGTTACAAATTTATAAAACATTTTCTACAACTAACGCATTTTTCATTTCTCATGTCGTGTACCATAATTTATGTAATCATTTTCAAGACCTGGATTTATTTAATTCCCCTTCCATAAATATATTCAAAAGACGTGTTAATGAATGGTTGCTCAGGTTGGGAATAGACGAGGCCAAGTCTATTATTGCAGCAGATTACAGGCGGCACTAAACTGACCCTTGTACTCTTGCCGCCCTTCACCACTTCACCACTAATCTACCCACCCACCCCCCTCCACAAGCCCCACCCCCTGCCCCTCGCCATCATGCATGGACATTTTCAGCTGCTGCCAGCTTTTTTGTTTTGTTTTGTTTTGCTATATTTTGTTTTTCCTTACTTCATTTCAATTATCATTTGGTCATTTTTACTTTTTGGACACAACTCAGAGCCGACGCACAGGCCTTAGCGCCTATGTCAGCTTATTCCTAAGACCGTAAATAAATTTGTTTATAACAATAAAGGTTATTTTATAATTTCTCATAGCTCAAAGTTTTCTTTTATTAAAAAAAAACAAAAAAAACTTAATAATGTTGTATTTATATATATATATTTTTTTGTGTGTTTTGTTTATTGTATATATGTGCTGTACGATTTTGTATTTGTTACTATTATTTTTCTTGTTTTTCTGGAATAAATTCATTCATTCATTCATTCATTCATTCTATTAAATATTGAATTAATTATCAACAATAATCAACCTTGAAATTAACAAAATTATCTAAATGACAAATATTCCTATAATAAATCAGACAACCAACAGTGACATTCCTTTTCCGAATACAATGGAGATAACAACTAATACAACGCACATATTCAACACGTAACAATGAATGAAGTATTGTTAACCTTTATTTTACTATAAATGGATAATGATTTAAATTAAAACAAAAAAATATATATTTACTGTTTTCAACAACCATAACAAACAAAAGACAAGTAGCCTATTACAAATATAATATATCCATACAAAGATTTTGGGTTAGTTTATCAAAACCAGAACATTTGAACAAGAAAGTGATTTTTTGCCCCCGACCCAAACATTCCCTGCGCCCCTCTTTCTTACTTATCTTCTTAACTCACAGGTATCCATAAATAACCCACCTGTCACCCTACAAACAAGGACGAGGAGGGCTCGGCGCGGCAGATCGTGCGGCACGTGTGCGTCGCGCTCAAGCTGTTGTTTGTGTTGTTGTCTCCTTTCATATGAGCTAAAAATAGATTTTAGGCTTTTTCAGGGTCCCCACCCAACCGTGAAAACCGTGAAACCTTGAATAAGCCGTGAATTTCGTATACCGTGAAAAAACCTGGAATAAGCCGTGAATTTTGATATCAAACCTTAAAAATATGTCAAACTTGAAAAACAATAAAAAAATCTTATCAGAAAATATCACATGTGTTTTCAGATAGGGAAATGTACAACAGAATTATTACCGTTGTTAGTACGTTGTAAATATGGTGAATCTGAATACCGCGTCGTCTGCCTACTTGCAGATTGCAGCTGTGCGGATGATTTAAGATAGTGATGTGCGATACGGCCCTGTATCGCGATACGGCGATATGATACTTATCGGAGTCAGATATCGTATCAGTGCTGTGTATCGCGATACGCGTATCGTATCGCTTAACATATTGTGCATAAACGATACGACGTATATTGTATTATACACTGCAGTTAAAAATACGGCCATCGAGGTATTTCCATTGGTTTTAATTGTAGTACCACAGAAAGAAGACTTTTGAAGAATTCTTGTTGAATATAAATATAACCTCATTGTTTTGCAGCCAAGAAAATAATATCGAATTATCTTCTCTATGTGCCGATACAAAATCGAGTATCGTTTTAGGCGATACGATACGTATCGTTTCAAAAATATCGGGACAAAATATTGTTGTATCGTCCCTAGCGTATCGCGATATTCCGATACGATATGATACGTATCGCACATCACTAATTTAAGATTCGAAGTGACTACGTACACGTCCAATGTAAGGGCAAATTCACATCGCTACCGCTTAGGTTAGGTTAGGTTACGTTACGTTAGGTTAGGATAGGTTACGTTAAGTTAGGTTAGGAGGTTTTCTGGCTCTCAATCTGTTTTAAAAATCACAGGAAAAGTAACGTACGGTGCATAATTTGGAACGGACGTGAACAGTAGCGGCTCATTTAGATTGGTTCTGGTTTCCACGGTGCAAAGGAACGACTCGGGCGACAGTTGTTAAGTTGCTGGTGTTTTTTTCACTGTCAACTGACTGCTGACTGACACTTGTGTAAGACCGTTTAAGTGTCTTCTTTACGGTATGTCATTTGCCTATTGTTTTGTATTAGTCGGTGACAGTAGACAACTACTGTATCTACACTGTTAACTATACAATAGTGGTGGGCGATTTGCGAACGAAACGTTCAAATCGAACGAATTATCGAGTGAATCAGATGAATCATGATTCAACTTTTAAAAGAACCAATTCGTGGTGCGAATCAACTCTGGTAAATATGCCTCGGTTATGTTGCTCGGTTTCGTTCACTTCGTTCGCGAATCGTTGTAGACCATCGTGGTTCGCGATTCAATTGCGTTTCCGCTGAGAAATGGTTGGGGGGGAGTTGAAGCGGAAAGAAGGGGAGGGAGACGGACAAGAGGAGAGATCGCTAAACGCACTCTCATTGGTTTGCGTATGCGCGGCAATCGTTTTGTGAAATCCCACAATTCCATGCAAATCTATTTTGTTTTGACCTCTCTTTCTTTAAAATATCATATCTGCTGGTGCTGATTAATTGGACTATCGGTTCGCGAACCGATTGTTGTTATGTCATTCAGCTAACTTTGAATATCAGCTAATCCGTCTAAACGCTTGCTTATTGGTTCTTTAAGGAGTTTGCGGCTGCGCAATAATAATTTGTGATGTTCGATAGTCAAATTTCATTGCATCACTTGGACTATTGGTTCGCATATCGCATATTGGAGTCGTAACATAACAGGACGGCCAAATAATCTATAACATCGGATTCGTTTACATTATACGGCGAGGGCAGATAATGAATCAAAACGAACGAAATGAATCGGTTCAAATTTCGATTCTTTTGAATCGAGTGATTCAAATGAATGGGTTCGCTAAAAAGAATCGCACTGCCCATCACTACTATACAACTGTCGCGTCAGTAACTCGCCCATTCCGTTTACACGGTGCGTAGTCAGCATTGCCACTTCGAGAGAAATTACCCTTGCCGGTGATAATTTTGAACTTCGAGGGTAAAAAGGGGTAATTTTACTAAAGCCTTTAAAAATATACAAATTTATATCATCCTCTGTTATATACTTACTATACATTCATTGATGTTTATTTATGATTAAATTAGGCCTACTACATTTCTCTGCTTTATCGACCCTTTCGATTTTCGTGACTGACGAATACTCACGAACTCCATGACAGAAATCAAGCTTGAGTAAGGATTACATGTACAGTGATTATCTCATGTTAAAAACGTGAAAGAGCCATGAGTGCCAGGACGACAAGAAGTCCGCTAAGTTGCAGTAATGTCTGCAAGTTTTAACGTCAACCAGACAATAAATAACGAAAATATAAAATGGGGATTATTGTCACCTGTCTCCGCCTACCTAATCCTAGCAGTTGATAGACCGAAAGATAGACAGCGTTAGCTGTTTTATAATTGGCGTTTATGGCTGTAAACAAAATTGCATCAGCTGTTAATCATTTATATACTGTGATTTTTTTAAGCAGTAAAATAAATTCTGAGAAAAATCCGCTATATCTCGCATGAAAAAATTGAGACAAAAACTGGCTGGCGTATGCAACTTCTACTTTCATTCTTTATTCTAAACTTTAAAATTAATTATACATCAGTGACATCTATAGGCGGCTCCTCAAACCTATCAAATTTCAAGCACATTTCCTTTATTTCATTAGCATTCTTTACTCAAATACAGGAGTTTCGATTTTGAGGGTAATTTTGACGAGGATCGAGTGTAATTCGGGATAAAGTGATTGGCAACACTGAGCGAAGTAGAAATCACCAAACCAGCAACTGATAACCGATGGACTAATGACATGACTCACGACGACAATAAAACAATAAGAAACTCTAAAATAGTTCTTATTTTTTAAAAGGTTCACTTGGGATGTATGGTATGGTTTTATGGTTCTGTGACATCGTAATTGGAATGTTGGAAAGTTTTAACTAGTATTTGACCGCTGCGCTGCGTCTGCGTTGTTGTTTTGCAACCGGTATAGGTTATGTTTTTTAATATTTTGACCGTAAAATTGACAATTTTTAGACCTTCAAAACCGTGAAAAACCCGTGAATTTGATCATTAAGTTTGAGTGGGAACCCTGTTTTTTTTTCTTCATTTTAGTCACTTATTTTGTTAAACATTGGTTAGCGGCGTAAACTCAGGTAAATGGCGGGAGTAGCTATGCCATTTTCAACTAATCGACTCAAATTTTCGAGTACTAGAAAATACTCGACGGGTACTCAAAAACTCGAGTACTCGCCCACCCCTAGAAATGAGGCATTTGAAGTTCATGCATTTTTAAAATGTTGCAGGCGTACAAGAGCAGTCCGGAGGAGGTCCAGGAGCAGATCAACTCGCTGCTAGAGCTGATGTCGTTCCGGGCCAACTGGCAGCCGGTGGACGAGCTGATACGGCTGGGAGGCATCACGCTGTTGCTGCAGGTCATAGCCTTCGCCTACGAGTGGAACTACTCGGGCAGGTAACTGTGGCAAATAAGTTATAGAGTTTGCATTTGGGAACAATAGGGGCATGTCTAGTGAGTTAGCCTCCTTACTACGGCTGTGCGAGTAATTGTGTTTGGATCCAGTTGAGTAGGGTTTCACCAATTATTCTCGAGTTTTGAGTATTTTTACAGGCATCAGCATTGATCATTGTTAGTATATGGTTTTAAATACAATGGGATTTGGCAACCACTCCAGATAGAATTTCGTAGTCCAGTAGAGGGTTTTAACTAGGCCAATATTATGCCTACCAGTCTTCATTGTTTGCCGATATTTTGTTTTTTGTCTTCATTTATTGGATGATTTTATATAGTGTACTAGCTGGCCCGTTAGATGTTGCCCTGTCCTAATGTCATTGAATTTGTTTTATGTCAAATACTCGTTCATTTTCAATATGAGCTCGTTCGCTTCGCTCACTCACCTATCGAACAAAAATAAAATAAAATAGTGTATGCCCTATTCTCAGACCTACCGAATATACACACAAAATTTCATAAGAATCGTTCAAGCCGTTTCGGAGGAGTTTTGTTACAAACATTGTGACACACGAGAATTTTACATATTAGATTTGTTGATTACAGCTGTTGTTACGCAGGCCGGTCAGTAGTTACAGCCGACATTTTGAATTTCTGAAATTTAGTTATGTTGTTGTTTAAAGCCAATTCATGTTTCCATCATAATTTTTGTCCAATTTTATATGGTCTATTTATCTTGTACGGCCTATACTACACAATTCGGGAGTTCACAATCAAATAATTAATAGGAAATCATTCAATCAGATGGCAGGAAAAACTCTCCTGATTTTGTTATTCTTTGTTTGTGTTTCTTTGTTGTTGTTAAGTATTGAAAAACTCAACTTCAAAACTTGAATTTTTCAGTAAGTAGTCTATATCTCTACAGTTTGCACAAGGTTTAGTGGTGTGTAGGAGAAGGGAGTCAGTGACAACAATGTAACACCTAAGGCCCTTCTTCCTACCTACAAATTAAATCAAATTTATTTCCAAATAAAAACAAATACAAAATCATGTACACAAACAATATTGTGGGAAAATAAATTCTCACATAAGTCCATCGGTCTATGCATGAGAATGAGCTCTGAGGACTCAAATTCAGTGTACTTAAAAAAGAACTAAAAACATTGTATTATTGCTAAAACAATGAAATTTACTTTTTTATGATTTAATAATCTACAAACACACATACAAAAAGAAAAAGAAAACAATATCGGCAGTTGGATGAAATATTAACCATGAACAAAATTAAGATTCGTTTTGCATTTAAATATCAAACACTGATTTAAAATAAATAAAAATAAAAACGACATTTGATATAATACAAAGACAATAGGCAATGGCGGGAGTGAAGTAGAAGTAGAAGTAGACGATGTTGTTAGCTTTTGTAATCAGTGAGGCAGTTTGTGATGTAAAGTTAGTCATAGTAGTACTCAGAACGGATGAGGGACTCAGCATGTTCAGAACCGATCTGCAACAGCCAGTTAAGGACTACCCTTTTGTAAACTTCAGTTGAGACCTGCAGGTCCCTAATCGCAGGAGGAATGTTCCTATAGATGAAGTTTGCAATAAAATATGAGTTGGAGTGACTGACTGATCTGACTGCTTGGGGCACCTACAGCCATACAGCTAGTAAAAACTCTCACCTTTCATTTCTTCCCATCGCACACAAAATAGATAACTTTGCATATGTCAAATTAAGTTAGTTATATATTTAATCTACTTAAACCTGTTTGTATTTCAATCTGAATTTAACCTTTAACATTTCAGTCAATCAATCACAGAGAAAGTGAACCAAATACTTATTTTTGAAAACATTAAACACTAGTTGCAACTAAAAAATAGATAGCAAAGCTTGGTATAGTCTAACAATTATACTTGACAGTTAAAAATGCAAGTAGCCTTTATAAGATTTTTTTTTTCATTGTGAAGGATTTCAAGAATAACTTAAAATTTCAGGCTGAAGTATTGGGGTCAGACTTATTTTGATCGAATAACGTAAGTATTAACGTAGTATACATGAAACTTTCAATTAGTGGAAGGGAGGAATTATGAAACTAAAAAAAACAAAATGCAACAAGTGTAAAAAAGTTGTATTAGTTTTGTTATTTATACGTTTTGAGCATGATGTCTAAAAATTACAAATAGCCTACTTAACAAATTCCCAATAGGCTAATTCAGAAGAACGTGGTTCTTATGTTTACATATTCAAGTTATACAGCTTCACAGAGGAATGACACTAGGTAAGTGAAAACTACATTTTGCTACATCTTAGTTTAACATTATTAAGCAGCAAGTATTTTGTGTTGCCCGTCACATTTTTCTATTGCAGTTAGGACTCTTTAATTATTGGAGATAGGAAAATTTAATCAAAATGTTATGTAACATCAATTGTATATAATTATTTTTCTTCATTTTACAAGTATGGTACCTCTTACTACCAAATTCTACCTCAATCTGTCCAGTAATTTACTGTATTTTCTATTTACACAGTAAGATAACTTTGAAGGTTATTAGCTAGAGCCTCAAGAGGTTTTTGAAATGGGAGTGGGCTTGAGTTTGATTAGCAAACTACTATTCTTGCTGTCAAATTCCAGCTCAATTGGTCCAGTAAACTATTGACTTCATAAGATTAAAATTGGAATTTTTAAGGTCATTGTGGCAGAGCCTCAAAGGATTTCGGACCGTCTGATTGGTTTATAATCTGACCAAATGTCAGCTCAATCTATCTAATAGTGTGTGAATGATTGTTAGAGGTGTGCGAGTAGTGCCAGTTATTCTCAAGTTTAACGTAATTTCAAGTGAGTGTTTTCCATCAGCAGTGTATTGTATTTGCATACCACTTCAGATTTGATAAGTGGTCCAGTCTAAACATGGTTTCTAACTAATGTATGAGTAATATTAGGTTTTGGCCAGTACAACAGTCTGAATTATGTATTGACAAACAAAACATGTTTTTACTATAGTGAACACTTTTTTACAATAAAACATAGGTAGCCGTAGTGCTGTTAATAGCCGAGAAGAATTTTGGTCTTGTCACCATTTCCTGCTGAAAGTAGTAAGTGTTGCACAAACAATTTCATTATTTTTTTCTGTACAAAATTAAAAAAATTGTAGTATATTTCTTTATATGCTACAACAGGGTTTTCACTTATTAGGAGGATCCAAAAGCACTACCAATAGAAGGATCCAAAAACACTACCAATTTTGAGAACTATTGGTGTACACAAAATATGCAGTGTTTAAAAATGTTGAGTTTTTGACAGTTGCAGATTGACTCACCACATGTGTTGCAAGCAAAATTATTTCCATTTACAGGACTTTAACCAGCCACAGGCAGCAGACAATCTGTTTCGGAGGTCAAAAGTTGTGTCTGATGTTGTGTGGTTCATGTTACACGGTTTCTTGTGCAGGGCGGAGACAGTTCGCAGTGCGCTGGAGGTGCTGGGCATCTGCGCAGTGATGCCACAGGTCCAGTTGCTGCTGTGTGAGCGGGTAGATCTGCCTGATGAAGTGATGACTGTTGGCCTCAACGTGATCCTGGGTGCGGCTGAAGGCGAGATCGTAGCTGATCCCGACGTCCAGCGAGCCGCTCTCGGAGTCCTCATAACCTGTGTGTGCGCTCCTGTACATAGGGTAGGTACTATAGTTTCATATTGTTCCTTGTTTTTATTTTTTCCTTAAACATCAGTTCTTTGGCAAGTTTAGTGACTCGCCTAGTGTTCGAGGCATTGGACTCCGAAACCATGACATCGGCCCTGTCGTGGGTTCGAATCCCAGCCCTTGTATGTAAATTTGATCAGTACTATTCAGCTCGTACTGTAACGGCTCACTCCTTGCTTTGCTGGGTATGTTCCACACAAAGGTCTTTAGTCTTTATGGACGGGCAAAGTAAAGTTAAAAGAGGCTGCTAACCTCTTATGGACGGGCAAAGTAAAGTTAAAAGAGGCTGCTAACCTCTTATGGACGGGCAAAGTAAAGTTAAAAGAGGCTGCTAACCTCTTATGGACAGGCAAAGTAAAGTTAAAAGAGGCTGCTAACCTCTTATGGACAGGCAAAGTAAAGTTAAAAGAGGCTGCTAACCTCTTATGGACAGGCAAAGTAAAGTTAAAAGAGGCTGCTAACCTCTTATGGACAGGCAAAGTAAAGTTAAAAGAGGCTGCTAACCTCTTATGGACAGGCAAAGTAAAGTTAAAAGAGGCTGCTAACCTCTTATGGACAGGCAAAGTAAAGTTAAAAGAGGCTGCTAACCTCCATTAGGCCCTATTAAATAAAAAGTAAATCATTTCTGATGATTTATAAAGGGGTCACCAGGGTACTTGATACACGGTTTAGGATAATTTTATAAAAATAAAATTCCAGTCAAAGAGATATTGTTTGTCAAGATGGTTCATAGTGTCTAGTCAGATTCTGGAGTCTGGTCAAAAATTCTTGGTTTGTGGTAAAAAATTGTAATTTTTGTGTTGAAATTTATTTATAATATTGACCATACAGAAGAGCTTGTACATTTTTTCAAGCTGTTTATGAATGATAAAAGTGTAATTTTTGAATTTTTGTGTATAAGGAAAAGGGTTAAAAAGGTCTAAGCAAAAACTATGTTTTGTGTTGCGGAAAGGCTGTCTTTATACTAGGGATGAGTCGATTCCAATTTTTTTTCGATTCCGGTTCCGATTCTTACAAATCGATTCTCGATTTTGATTTCATCAATTCCTAATAATATGTGAAATAGCAAAGTAATGTTTTGAAAATGATTAACACGTTCGCTGCGGCGAGCGCCATATGGCGCTCGGCAGAACAACGCCACGATCTGAGAGCGCCACATGGCGCTCTGTCTACATGCCAAGTTCAATTTGGTCTCGTGCTGGCAGCACTGTGGTGAGGACGGGTATTTTATGTCAGAGTTTTAGCTAGGAATGCGAGCTTTATTTTGGTGTAGGTTGGTAGTAAATTTCCCCGTAAAATTCCCGTTCATAAGGGACAAAAAACCAGTTTTTGCCCCATATTTCTGGGATATTCTCCCTGTAATTGACATTACAAGGGAAATGGCTAGTACCCAGGCAGTGCTGCTACCTGTGGGTGATTCAGCGAACTACGTCCAGTCTCATGGAAATGCAGCACATCACCGAACCGCTGTTTTGTGATTCGTCAGACCGAAATAATTGTATTCGTCTGTGCCAATCTGGTTCGCTGCCGTGCTCGGCGCACGCCTGCCATTGGTGGGCCGCAGCGAACGTGTTAAAGACAATAAGTTAGTCAGCAATTGATTTTTATTTAATAACTCGAGGCAATCGGTTGGTTGGGGATTTTTTTTATTAATAAAATTAACTGACAAAAATGAATAAGCCCTAATGAAAAAAAAACTAAGTTGAATTGCATGTTTATTTTCCACATATAGTTGTTATGCTTTAAGTTACATAAATCTCCCATGATATTTTTTGATATTGGTTTTCTTGTGTTATAAAACAATAACTTTGGATGTTAACTATTCGACTCAAATTTTCTATGGTCAGTGGTGTAAATCTGAGTAAACGGCGATAGTAGCTATACAAATTTAATTCTCGACTCGAATTTTCGATGGTTAGCGGCATAAATCTGGTAAACGGTGGGTACTCGGCGGGAGTATCGACGGCCTGGAATCGATAGAATCAGAATCGACTTTGGCCCATCGATTCTCGATTCCGATTCTAAGCCTGAGAATCGGTGGAATCGAGAATTGACAATTGGAATCGACTCATCCCTACTTTTTTACATTAAATTCTATAACAAATACAAATTAATTTAAAATTTAGATCTTTCATAATTATTTTGTGAGTGAAAAACATTGAA
Source organism: Allygus modestus (assembly GCA_963675035.1). Classification (NCBI taxonomy): domain Eukaryota; kingdom Metazoa; phylum Arthropoda; class Insecta; order Hemiptera; family Cicadellidae; genus Allygus; species Allygus modestus. Next base: position 7,199,801 of record OY776114.1, on the reverse strand, counting down.
AAAATTGATTTTGTTTTGATGTGGTTATTTAGTTGTAATGTCAACACAATTTGGATCTTTGTTATCTATAATTATTTTATTTTATTTTATTTTTCTAAAATCAATAACATAATGCATTTGTGGTCGCACGACTCTGATAGGTGCAGTGACGGCTACAGCACCGCACAATTAGTTCCCAAGGCCACATCCGTACTTTCATGGCATTCAAACCTAGTAGTTCAGAGATTCCAAAACTTTTTCTCAATGGATCAGAGGTGCTAGTAATTTATTCATTTAGCCCCCAAATCCAAGGATGTTGATAAACTATTTTATGTGACTTTCAGGTTGGTGGGATGATAGCCAAGTTTTCAGCTTCGGGGTCAGTGAAGAAACGTACTTCAAATGTGCTAGGCAGTGAAGAAGTGATAGAAAAGATGTGGGACTGTGTTCGCTCCAATAACGGAATTATGGTAAGTTTAATTTAAATAGCTATTTTCCAAATGAATTCACATGTAGCTAAAGTTAAATTGTCAATATTTGTTGTGTTCAGTAATATAGTTTTAGAGAAGCTTTGATACCATCTACTACTATATGTTATATTCCAATCGTTATACAGAAATATTGCTAATAATAATATATGTTGTATAGAATGTTTGAAGGCTTAGAGAGCTTAAGAGCTAGAGAGCGATGATGCTTTGTTATGATAAAAAATTGTAGAATAATAAAATATTTTTGTTTTAGCGAATTTCACCTAAAGGGAAGAAGCTATTACAGTAGTCGGCATGATAAGACCTAGGCCCGGGACCATGACAACTTTTCGTTTTGAGGCCCCCAGATGCCAAAAACACCATTCATTCAAATTCAGATATATTAGGGGTGTGCGAATAGTAAGTTCTGGCTCAAGCCGAGCTGAGCCGAGCTTTTTTATAAGTTCCGGGGCTTCGAGCTTTCTCGAGCCGAGCTTTTTTGATGGGAATTTTCTTTAGGGGTGAGCAATATACCAGTAGTGATTTTCTGACTCGAGCCAAGCCGGGCAGAATTTTTTTCAAAATTCTCGAGCTTTGAGCATTTTTGATTAGGCCTATATGTATACTTTATTTATATTATGTTTAAAAGAACAAACATTTTTTTCATTATGGTAATGTAATATAATTTATAACTTTCAATATTTTATCATCTTTCTTTCACTTCTTCTAGATTCATTACTCCTATGTTCAATAAATAAAGGCTTACAGTGGGAAAATAACGAAATAAGTAGGCTACTAAAAAGAAAAATTTACTGAGACCACTTGTTGATAGTAACAAAAAAATTGTCTTCAATATAAAGTAGGTAGCCTGTATAGAAAAAGAATAACGTAAAGGAAGAGAACTAATTTTTAACTAGACTGATAAGCCCTCAGGTTAACTAATGCCGTTATTACCGTATTTATCAGTAGCCACAATAATAATAATAATTTACCATATGTCAATATAATATGTACTCTCCATGTAACCAAAGACTGAGGCCCTAGCCTTGGGAATTGCCAAAACCCAGTAAGCCTATCTCTCGTTCAACTGTTTGTAAATGGTAAATGTTAGGTTATCCTTTTACTTTCTCCCCCTATACATAGTATATGGAGAAAGTATTGTTTTCGTCAAAATTTTCGAATTTGAGTTGTTAGTGGATATATTCGTTTTGGTGCTCCCTGAACCTAAAAAAGTGGTTTTTACGTGATGTCTGTGTGTGTGTGTGTGTGTGTGTGTGTGTGTGTGTGTGTGTGTGTGTGTCCGTGTGTGTGTGTGTGTCTGTGTGGATGTGTACAGAGCTAGAGCCCTAACCAATGGGCCGATTCTTATGAAATTTGGTATGTAGGTACTAATCCACGATATCTCCAGGCGTTTTTTTCATTTTTTTGAATTTTTGATTTTTAAGGGTAATTATCCCCCAAAAACCGCCAAAAAAACATGAAAAATCAAAATTTCTCAAAAACTGCTCTAACGATTTTGGTTAAACTTTAGTCGTTTGTAGAACTTTAGTTTTCCAACAAAATGACACCACCCGCATTCTTGTAAAAATTCGGGTTCAGAAATTACAGGACTTAAAACATCAAAAATTCAGTTTTTTGGATTTTTCATAAAAAGACATAAATATAAAAAAATATTACTATTCACCATTAAAAAGAGCTCAAAAAACTAAATAATTTAGTATTTTGAATTACTGTTCTACGATTGCTGGTTTCGGAGAAAATTGAAATTTTCGTTTAGCGGTAAACGCAGTACGTTGTCCAATGTTATTCGTATGGGGAATACAAAAATTACTATTTCTCTCTTATTTACTGATCAATTTCATTCAAAATTGATATGCTTGTCAATTTAGCATTGACCAACAGAGGAAATTCGAAATATGTTGCCCCTTAATAACCCTGGCGGGGGGGGGGGGGGTTAATAGGGGGCATTTCCCCTCTTAAAACCACGAGTGTAGCAATGGATTCTGTAGTGCCTCTAAAACAGGGATTTGGTTGGATGTTTTTTAAAACAACTTGTTTACAAGATTTTCTTTACATTCGACCGTGCTTTGTATTCTATATTTAGTAAATAAAAAGTAATTTATTCGTTAAAGTTGGGCTAAAAGGGAGAAAGTATGTGTCAGTTTCCTGATACCGTTTATTATAAATATAAGTTAGTTAAACCAGTCTTTATATCTTAATCTTCTGCACTCACAGAAATAATTTATTCAATAATCGTAGGCCTAGCTTATGTTCTATCTAACATATTACCTAATAGACTTAACCTATTATATCTGCTTTTGAAACAGAAGGTTTCAGAAGCAGAAGGTGGAAAAGGATTGTTAATGCATTGTCCTTCCATCACTGCTTTAACAATTTGATAGCATACAATTAATACTTTCTACTTCTACTGGGACGTTTATTCACAAATTAAACAATCCCACTGAGTTAAACAATATGATTTTAATCGCACAGCTGTAGCGTAACAAAACACTGCGCCATTTTGATCGCGTCTTGCTCTTGGTTAGGGCCTTCGGAGTACATAGAATATAATCAACCTTTTAAATAATATGACCACCGGTATTATAAACATGCTTTACGTAACCATTCACAATTTTTATAAAATCCCTAGATTTTGTGATCCTCGCAATTAGTCAATTTTTTAACAATCTAATTTTTGGAGAGTACTATTTCGGCTGCACATTAAAACGCCGTCATGATTATAGCATGATTATAGGCGTTCATCACCTACAACCTGGTCCCTAGCTATTGGTCACGCTAAATCATTATTCCATTATAACCATCTTCACTCAACGTCTTAAGGCAGTTCGCAAAGTGGGCATGCCAACAGTGTTGCCAGACATAATTTCAGACTCCAGGGAATATAATTATTGTGTAATGTACGAACTTGTAGAACAGACTGTACCGATGCAACAGTTAGAAAAAGTGTTTTCATGGTTGTAGTATTTTGCTGTGGTACTTTTTCTGGAGCAGTATGATTGTTGTTATTATTATTATTAACCGTGAAATATTGCACAACTCAACTGGGCTACGGCAACACTGTACTGCAAACAGAATAGTGTGATAGGTCCACTTGATGTGATTGAGGGTAGAGAAAGCAGCTCCATTGCGTTGGTTGATCAGGTCGGAAGTTTAAAATATTGCAGCACTTAATTTTTGGATATTTTTTTAAACGAAGGACCGAAAGCATTAGCATTGCTGAATTATATTTGTTATGGAGCTCTACGGACGCAAACTACGAGAATTCTAACATTGATTCTGGAAAGTTGTTTGCTTTAAATTTTCCTTTGTAGACGATTCTTTTCACTAGTCGGCATTTTAAATATTCGGCTCAAACTTCAAACTTTTTTGCAAATATCAAGCCAAGCCGAATACTGCAATATTCGGCTCGAGAAAGCTCGAAGGTCGAATACTCACACACACTAATATATATGTATATAATTTATGTATGTATATATATTATATATGTGTGTATATATATTAGGGGTGGGCGAGTAGTGTTTTTTTAATCGAGTCGAGTCGTGTATTGAACCAAACTACTCGAGTATCGAGTTGAGTAGTTCTTTAAAAAGTAAAAAAAACTCATTTTAATATTTTGTATTGAAAACAATTTGTTATACATATTAAACTTGAATTATAAACATAACATTTTATTGAATTATTAATGTTATTATTTATTTTATTTTAACTTTAATTTTACCATGAATGAATAATGATTTAAATGAAGAAAAAAAAAAAATATATATATATATATATTGTTTTCAACAGCCATAACAAATAAAAGACGAGTTTGCACGCAGCACGCTGACGTGAGGGAAGTGAATTTCCACATAAAAACTTGTAAAACTCAAAATAAGTGTAAAAAGTGTATATATTTGTCCAATTTTTATTGAAACCTGAAAACATTGATTTTTTGGCTGTTCTGATACTCCTGGTTTCATTTACTTGCAAAGCTGGGAATACAATTTTGCGTATTTTAAGGTTAGGAGAAGGTCCAGAGAGGCTTGAAAGTAGGCGTGAGGTTGCTGGGGATGATAAAAGTACTCTAACAAAGGAATCGTAGGTTTTTATAGTGTAAAACCCCCATAAGACAACGTACTGTGTTTAGTCTATACACATTTTCTTTAATAACTCGGTAAATATTTATGCTAGAATGACGAGAGAGGTCTTAAAACTTTCGCCTCACTAATTCCCATCTTTTTACATCCATTGATTTTACATCTGGGGCTTTTATGACCCTTTTTGGGCCCAAAAACTCGAATTTTGAAAGATTAATCCCCCAAAAAAGGGGTTTAGAGTTTTCCGATTGTTTTGCCCAACGAACTTGTCCAACTGATTACAGAAAGGAACGTCCCTACCAAATTTGAAGTAAATCGGACAACAAATGAGACCGCTAGAGTGCAAACACATATATATATATATGTCTATATATATATATATATATATATATAAAATTTGCAACGACCCCCCAAAACGTGTTCAGGGGGCCACGTTAGGAACTTCTATGGTGGTCCCGGGCTTAAGTTTCACCGTGCGGGTCATGCTAATAGTTCAATTTCCAAAGGAAATTCACTAACAAGTATTACAAATATATATGCATACATCAATTTTGGGTTAGTTTATCAAAACCAGAACATTTTAACAAGAAAGTGATTTTTTGACCCTGACTTCAACATCCTCTGTGCCCCTCTCTTACTTATCTTAACTCACAGGTATCCCACTTACTTATAAATAACCCACCTGTCATTGGCTCCTTTCATGTGAGCTAAAAATAAATGTTGGACTTATTTTTCTTTATTTCGGTCACTTATTTTGTTAAACATTGGTTAGCAGCGTAAACGTGGGTAAATGGCATAGCTTAGGAGTAGCTTTGCATTTTCAACTATTTGGGGTAAACGGCGGGAGTAATCAACTACTCGACTCAAATTTTCGAGTAGTCTCTAATACTCGCTCGGCCTTCGATTATTAGAAAATACTCGACAGGTACTCGAAATCTCGAGTACTCGCCCACCCCTAATATATATATATATATATATTTATTTATATATTTTTTTAAAGACTGCATATATTGAGATTATCTTCCGGGGAAGTCTTAGTGACCCAAAAAGGAAACTTTTGATGAGTCCAAATTTTTAACCCCCTCCCCCAAAATAGGGGTTTTGGGGGGTAAGTCAAAAAACTTAAATGGTAACCCTCCTTGAGTGATATATCATTTTAAAGGGCGTACAAAAAGAAGAATAATGGCACAAGTTAGGGGTTTCTATCTTTGTTCCATCAAACACAGCGTTCAATTGAAGTTTTGAATTTTAAAACGTCATTTTGCATTATTTTTGCATAGCAGGAATTTAAATTCACTAAAATCATCTCGAAATAATAAGATTTTTCATTGGGAATGTTTAAGTAACCAAGCCATTTATCTTTCAGTGAATGAACAAGTTTGGCCCCAACCCCCAAAATAGGTGTTTTTGGGGCTAAGTAAAAAATGTTTAATAGCAACCCTTACTGAGAGATACCTCTTTTTAAAGGTCTTAATAAAAGAAGAAGACTTAAATGGTAACCCCCCTTACGTGATATATTATTTTAACCCTTTGAGTGCCAGAGTTTTTCGGTCGTCATATCCCTAGAGTGCCAGAGTTTTTAACACAGTATATCCCAAAAGTGCCAGGCACAAAATCAACATTTTGCAAGGGTTTGCAAAAAAATTAATAACTTTTTTATTTGGTAAGATATTATTATGAAACTTTTTTTGTTTTGTAAGTTTAAAGTTTAGCTATAATATTATGTACATATATAGTATTTAAAAAATAAAAAATAAAAAATTTGAATACATATATGTATATGGGAAATTTCTTTTAATTTTTTTTATTTGTTTCAGGTAAATAAACATTGTTCAAATATACGATTTTCACCAAATAACTACTAGATTTATAGAGGACATGTTTCCCAAACTATTTCCTGAAAGTTTCATCAAATTTGGGCTTTAGGCGGACAAGTTATTTCCATAAATGTAAAAAAATATATAAACGGCAAATTAGTACACAAGACAGTAGCCTAACTTTATTCAAGGGTTTAAGTTTTATTACAATTTTATTTCATAAAGCAGACTAACTAGGCCTCGTATATTTATGGAGTATATGTTTACCTGAACATATCCTGGAAATGTCCTGGAAGAAATAATAAAAAGTAATGACGTAAGAAAAATTTTCTATAACAACGATTCACAAAATCAACATTTTGCAAGGGTTTTGTACATAAAATCAATAACTTTTTTATTTGGTAAGATATTATTATGAAACTTTTTTTGTTTTGTCAGTTTAAAGTTTAGCTATAATATTATGCACATATATAATATCTAAAAAATACAAAATACCAAATTTGAATAGGTACATATTATACATGCTGGAAATTTTTTATATTTTTTTCAGATAAATAAACATTGTTCAAATATAAGATTTTCACCAAATAACTACTAGATTTATAGAGCTAGAAACTATCCTGGAAATCACCTGTAAGAAATAATAAAAAGTAATGACGTAAGAAAAATTTTCCATAACAACGATATATCGTTGCAATGTATTTTTCGGTAAGACCACCGACGACGATATATCGTTGTGAAGTATTTTTCGGATGTTCCGTGCACAACGATATATCGTTGCGTGGCACTCAAAGGGTTAAAGGGCGTTCAAAAAGAAGAAAAATGGCACAAGTTAGGGGTTTCTAGCTATCTCTATCAAACACAGCGTTCAATTGAATTTTAAAACGTAATTTTGCATTATTTTTGCATAGCAGTAATTTAAATTCACTAAAAACATCTCGAAATAATAAGATTTTTCGATGGGAACGTTTAAGAAACAAAGCCATTTATCTTTCAGTGAGTGAACAAGTTTGGCCCCATCCCCCAAAATAGTGATTTTGGGGCTAGGTAAACAATTTTTAATAGCAAGCCTTACTGTGAGATACCTCTTTTTAAAGGTCTTAATGAAAGAAGATGAATGGTGCAAATCAGAGGTCTCTACGATGATCCTCTAAATCATAACAGTTTATTAAATATCATTGTAAAATTTGACATTTAACAGGGTCCCCACCCAACCGTGAAAACCGTGAAACCTTGAATAAGCCGTGAATTTTGTATACCGTGAACAAACCTGGAATAAGCCATGAATTTTGATATCAAACCTTAAAAACATATCAAACTTGAAAAACAAAAAAATAATATCTTATCAGAAAATATCACATTTGTTTTCAGATAGGGAAATTTACAACAGAATTATTTAATCCGTTGTTAATATGGTGAATACCGCGTCGTCTGCCTATTTGCAGATTGCAGCTGTGCGGATGATTTAGGACTGGTTCTGGTTTCCACCGTGCAAAGGAACTCAGGCGACAGTTGTTAAGTTGCTGGTGTTTTTTCACTGTCAACTGACTGCTGACTGGCACTCAGTCCATTTATAGGTCTTCTTTACTGTATGTCAGTTGCCTATTGTTTTGTATTAAGTCGGTGTAAACAAGCGACAGTAGACAGCTACTGTAACTATACAACTGTCGCATCAGTAACTCGCCCATTCCGTTTACACGGTGCGTAGTCAGCGTTGCCAATTCCAGGGAAATTACCCTTGTCGGTGATCATTTTGAACTTCGAGTGTAAAAAGGGGTATTTTACTAAAGCATTTAAAAATTTACAGATTTATATTATACTCTGTTATATACTTATTATTACAATCGTTTTTGTTTATTTATGATTAAATTACTACATTTCTCTACTTTATCGACCCTCCCGATTTTCGTTACTCTGACAATTACTCACAAACTCCATGACAGAAATGAAGCTTGAGTAAGGATTACATGTAAATGAAGCTTGAGTAAGGATTACATGTAGAGTGATCGTCTCGTAAAAAAGGTGTAAGAGCCACAAGTGCCAGGACAACAAGAAGTCCGTTAAGTTGCGGTAATGTCTCCAAGTTTTAAAGTCAACCAGACAATAAATAACGAAAATAGAAAATGGGGATTATTGTCATCTGTCTCCGTCTACCTAATCCTAGCAGTTGATAGACTGAGAGATAGACAGCGTTAGCTGTTTTATAATTTGTGTTTATGGCTGTAAACAAAATTTCATCAGCTGTTAGTCATTTATATACTGTAATTTGTTAAACAGCAAAATAAATTCTGAGAAAAACCCGTTATATCTCGCATGAAAAAATTGAGACAAAAACTGGCTGGCGTGTGCAACGTCTATTTTCATTCTTTATTCTAAACTTTAACATAAATTATACATCAATGACATCTATAGGCAGCTCCCTCAGATCTATCAAATTTCAAGCACATTTCCTTTATTTCATTAGCACTCTCTACTCAAATACAGGAGTTTAGATTTCGAGGGTATTTGAGGGAATTTTGACGAGGATCGAGGGTAATTTGGGAAAAATGATTGGCAACACTGAGCGAAGTAGAAAACACCAGCAACCGATAACCGATAGACCGATGATATGACTCACGACGACATTAAAACAACAATAAGAAAATCTAATAAAAAGAGTTCTTATTTTTTTCAAGTTTCACTTGTATGGTACTGTGACACCATAATTGGAATGTGGGAAAGTGCTAGTATTTGACCGCTGCGCCGCGTCTGCGTTGTTGTTTTGCGGCCGGTATAGGTTAGGTTTTTTAATATTTTGACCGTGAAATTGACAATTTTTAGACCTTGAAAACCGTGAAAAACCCGTGAATTTGATTATTAAGTTTGAGCGGGAACCCTGTTTAATAAGCTGCCATGTTTTAGGGGAGGATCATCGTTGAGACCTCTAGTTTGCACCATTCATCTTCTTTTATTAAGACCTTTAAAAAGAGGTATCACTCAGTAAGGGTTGCTATTTAACATTTTTGACTTATGTAGCCCCAAAAATCCCTATTTAGGGGGATGGGGCCAATCTTATTCACTCACTAAAAGATTAATGATTTGATTACTTTAAACGTTCCCATCAAAATATCTTATTATCTCGAAACATTTTTGGTGAATACTGCTATTTGTAAGGTTATTTGTATGACTGCTATGCAAAAATAATGCAAAATGAAGTTCTAAAATTCAAAAAATCAATTGAACGCGGTGTTTTCATAGAACAAAGGTAGTAACCCCTAACTTGTGCCACTCTTCTTCTTTTTGTACGCCCTTTAAAATGATACATCACTTAAGGGGGGTTACCATTTAAGTTTTTTGACTTATCCCCCAAAACCCCTATTTTGAGGGAGGGGGTTAAAAATTTGGACTCATCAAAAGTTTCTTTTTTGGGTCACTAAGATTTCCCCGGAAGATAATCTCGCTATATTCAATCGTTAAAAGAAATAATAGGTGGGTGGGACTTTTGGGACACACTATACACGGTGTCTCACGTAAGGTGTCTCAAACATACTGTAGACGAACCAATTGACCTAGAAGGATGAAACAAAATTATTTCCAACTAAGTTGACCCCAAGGAATAACGTAAAAAAATTTTTAGTTTGTTAAACCACAGGGTGTTAAAAAAACAGAGGGTCCCTAGTTGGAATCTCGGGATTCTCAAATATAAACATATGTCAAGTTATCATAATTTTAAAGCTCTACACTCGAAAAACATTTTGGCAAAAACAGAACACACTTATCTTAGTCCGTTTCAAAGTGGTGGCCATTTTTTGAAAAATATTGGCATTTACGGAACACTCTGTATCTGCTAAACCAAAAGACGTATCATTGTTCTGGTTCAAAATTCTTACTCGTTTTAAAATCAGCGTTACCCTGATATGCAACATGACAGTATTTAAAACAAAATACAACAAAAACAAAAAATACTTTTTTTGAAAATGTTTGTGTCCAAAACTCGAAAAGTCAAATAGTAACATATGTAAAAGTATATCATATTTAAGGTCTTAGAAATCCTAGCAACTTTCTAATTTACGCCAACCTCGTATCTCTTTTTGTTTTTTAGCAGTCAACAAAAATCATGATTTCCCCATATAAAGTGCATGTTATTTGTGCATAACACTTGCATACTCTGAGGCCTCTTTTATAAATAGGTTATGTATAACTTACATGCTCTTGATATGGGAAAATGATGATTTTTATTGATTGCTAAAAAACAATAAAAAGATACGAGGTTGGTGTAAATCAGTAAGTTGCTAGGATTCAGTAGCTTTAACATGATATACTTTTTGACATATGTTACTATTTGACTTTTTGGAGTTTTGAGCATATAAACATTTTCAAAAAAAGTATTTTTTGTATTTTGTTTAAAATACAAAACCTTACTGGTGGTGATCCATTGGTATTAGCAGAAAAACCTGATTTTGTGGGCCTTGATGCACCAAACCTGCATACTCAGTCCTAAAACCTGCATACTCAGTCCTAATGTATTTCTTTTGGAGAACAAATCAAATGTCATATCTCGCTTATTTATAAATATGCTTTGATGAAAGTTGGTAAGTGACTTCACGATGTAGTGAAGTACCATTTGAAATTCGCTGAATATGCAGGTTTGCTGCAACGGTGGTATTTCTTTTAATATTTTACATCCCAAAAATAAATTGTGTGTATTTACTGTTTGTTAAATAGTGAGTTAAATTGTGACCATGAAACATTCAGCGATAAATTGAAATGCAGATTTCACTAATTTAGCAGATTGATGTGTGATTTCGAGAAACAGCAGCCGTTGGCTTGTTTAACTAGCTTCAAATCAAATAAAATCAATATTTCTTTTTTCTACAAATGCACATGGTACATAGAATAGAGTCAGTCATATACATAATGACAACAGCGTAGAGACAATAGAGAATAGAGATCCCCCTTGTTCCCTACAGTTACATACCCATTAATACAAACATTAAACATTATCTTGTAAATAAAGTAAGTTAAATACTAGGCCATATTGTTAAATAAAATGTTATCACATCTTATTCAATTTATTTTGTTTTTCAGATTTAGGTATATATATTTAGATTGTATGAATGAATTTAATATGAGTAATTTGTTAAGGTTCTGCTGACGCTAATGATGGTCAAGACCCCCATCACGGACGCTGACTCGATTAGAGGACTTGCGTGTCGCGCACTGGTGGGGCTGGCGCGCAGCGAGACTGTGAGACAGATCATCAGCAAGCTGCCGCTCTTCAGCAACGGACAGCTCCAAAGTGAGTCACTCCTAGAATCTTAGGGAGGTATTACACACAGTAACTTGTACGTCAACCAGTACATGGACATGTGGATATAGGACGTGTCGACCAGTAACATGTTGACGTCAACAAGTCTTGAAGTCTGTGGAGGTCAGATCAGTTTGAAATTTTGAGTTGTTGCGGAAACTGGTTGCTGTGTGTAATAGCACCATCAACATATTGCTGTCTACTGTCAGGGGTCTTCCTGTTGTTATCTCTTTTCCATCATAACGCTAGAATTTCTGAACCAGTTGAGCTGAAATTTTGAATCTATAGGCGACACAGGCCTGTCCACATTTTTAAAAACAAAATTTACCTCTGTAAATTCTTTGGTGATATTCAAATTGTTGTTTGCAGTAGTTCTAGCTACTTTTAGATGTACGTATCCAAAAACTTGTTGATGTTCAAGTTATTTGGCAGGCCAAAATCGTTAGCGATTGTCTGCTAATCGGCGGGAAATACTCGTCGAACTTTCAAGGATTTTTCAAAACTTAGAGTGATTGATATACTCGGCTTAATTTTCAAGCACTCCCGTACCCCTAGAATAAAGTGAATCTGATCGCAATGTAGAAGTGTCTTTGTGAAAAGTAAATTAATGCCATAAAACCTAAATGACTGACTTTTTGAAAGCAAAAAGCTCAGCCTTGTATAATTGATTCCAATCTTTGGTATCTATACTTATTTAATAGGCGAGCAGGTTTTTTGTGACAATCACTCCTCCTAAACTACTGAGCCGATGTCATGTTTTTGGTGTCATTGGAAAGAGCCTAACATGAAGTTGTGCAGGAATCTTTTTTATAGAGAAATAATTTGTGAGTGAGGCCCTGGGGCCCTTTAAAGTTGAGTTTTTTCCCATAAGCTTAACATTGGGAAATAACTATAAGTTTTAAGCAATCAGCTGGATAGAGTAAACACAGTTAATTAGCAGGCCATGTTGGCTTTGGAACGGTAACACAATATTTATAAATGATGATCGCGAGCGAAGCCGCGGCAGGTTTACTAGTATATATAATATTGTGATTTCCTGAGCATTTATCATCACTCCTGTTTTGCCTTTTTTCAATTCTTAATTGTTTTTGTTTTTTTTTTTGCAGTAAAACATTAATGTTGAAAAATTATTCATTACAGGTCTTATGAGAGATCCCATCCTCCAGGACAAAAGACAAGAACATGTAACTTTTCAGAAACATGCTTTAGAACTTTTGGAACGAGTTTCTGGTAAAAGCAAGCCAAATGGACATGAGCTGGAAGTATCTCTTCAAAACATACATCGGGTGAGTTTGTATCAGTGATTTCAATCACTTTTGACTCTTTACTTAGGTAATGAATCATACTTAAGAAAGATTCCTGGAGGGATCCATTGGTTCATAGCAGAACAGCCCTGGCACAGAATAGCTCAATGGTGACCGGTGAAGTAAAATTCCCAGGAATTAAAACTTTTGGGAATATATCTAAGGAATGTTCCTGGAAATATCCCTAAAGATTATAATGTTCCCAGGAATTGATGAATGTATAAAACGTTGAAATAGGGACAATAGGTTTAGAAATTTACAGAGTCAAAAATCTCAATATTTTGGTTGTTTGGGCGAAAGTAAAGTTCCATGAGATTTCATTACCTTTCTTTATGTGCAAGAATATTTGGAATGTAACAAAATAGTGATAATAATCCAGTAAAAGCTGGAGACAAATCACAAAAGAGTTAAAACAGAGAACTGTCAAGAGTTCAGAATAAATAACAGACAAAAGCAAAACAGCCAAGAGACATGCAGTTCTGCTGCTCAGCATGACAATTTGACAGTCTCACCAGATTCTTCTGAATTTTTAACTGTCTTTACTGTTCTCTGGGTTAGTTTCTTTGAGATTTACATCCTGCTTTGCCAGTGTTTTTTAACACCAATATTTTTATGTTTAAAATATTCGTTACACCTAAAGATGGGATCAGATTCCATACATCGAAACGTGGAACTCGGTATTCCCCGATCACTGATACAAAACTAATAAACTCTTCACCGCCAACATCTAGTTTCAAAGAATCATTTAGTTTGCACGCTGTCTCACCTGTGTTGTCTCAGGCGAACGTGATAGCACAGACCCACATCCAGTTCAACGAGCAGCAACTGTTCCAACTGATCCACCAGCACCTGCTGAGCCACGGGATGGGGGAGTCTGCGGCGATGCTGCAGCGAGAGGCCAACCTGCCGATGACGAAGCCCGCCATCACACCCGTACCAGCACCCTTCACCTATACCCAGCACATAGGCACGCCTGTTCGGGTAGGGACATGTCGTGCACTCAGTTTCAATAAAATATTGTTACTTTTAGCGAATTTCCCCTATAGGGAAGAAGCTATTACCGTAGGTCTCATGGTAAGACTTAAGCCCGAGACCATGATAACTTTTTGAGGTCCCCAGATGCCAAAAACACTATTCGTTCAAATTTATATATATATATATATATATATGTGTGTGTGTGTGTGTGTGTGTGTCCGTTACCGCGATAACTTGAGTAAAAAACGTCCGATTTCGATGAAATTTGGCTCAAATGTGTAAAGTGACATTCATGACTTTAAGTTCGAAAACCAGAAATATCGGACCACGGGAAGGGGGGTTTATGGGGGTTTTAAATTTTCCAAAAATCAGTTTTTTGCATTTTTCACCCTAAAATTTTTAAAAAACTTAATTTTTGTTTTGACCACGTTATAGAGCTTAAAAAAACAAATAATATGGTATTTTGAATTATTAACCTAGGTTAAGTGGTTGCGGAGAAAATCCAAAAAAACCTGCTCATAAAATCTCCCATGTTAATCTTATGGGAAAAAGGTTTTTGGCTTTTCCTCAGTTCATTTCTATGTAAACTTCACATTTGCTTTTACCAATCAGTTTAGCTCTACAAAACAATCATTTTGGTGTTTAAATTGTGATTCTACGTCCAACCGTTGCCGTGATATTCAAAGTGCTAAACACAGTATGTTGTCCAATGTTATCCTTATGGAGAATATTTAAAATTTGATATCTCGATTATTTATGAACGTATATTGATGAAACTTGGTAGGTGGCTTCACCTAGTACTGGTGTATTGATATTTCCACAAAAAATTGATTTTTTGTTGATTATCCTCTTAGCAGCAAACCTGCATTCTCATCCCTAATGTTATTCTTATGGAGAATACGGAAAGCTTTATATCTCCCTTAATTATGAACATAAATCATTAAAACTTGGTATATAGCTTCACCTGGTTGAGTTATATTGATAATTGCAAAAAAACCCGCATTTTTATCTTCCTCGTTGCAGCAAACCTGCGTTCTCAGCCCTAATGTTATTCTTATAGAGAATAAATAAAATGCTATATATCACTTATTTATTTAAGTATTTTTATGAAACTTGGTAAGTGGCTTTATGTGGTAGTAAGAAATATATTCATTCATAGGAAATTCGCTGAGTACGCAGGTTTGCTGCGACGGGGGTATTTATTTTTGTTATTGTACACATGATTGGTATTAGTTTTATTTTTTATCACTTAAGCCAGATTCTATTCGCTTTACATGTCCAAAACATCCTACGTTTGCCTTTCTGATTTTTTCACCTACTGTTTTATTAAATTCAGAAAGTTCTATGTCTACCGGTACATAAATAATTATATTGCCTTGTTTGATGCAATTAGGTTTTTAAAAATGTTGTTTCTGTAAATATTCTCCTGTGTACATCTTGCCTTGTTTTATCACATTTTGAACAATTTTATTTCTGTAAATTTACTTTGGTGTACATGTTTCTGAGCTGCAAGAAAAATGGGCAAAAAGTATGAGTTAAACACAATTTGTTTACACCTAATAATTCTACAACAACATTCTTACTTGGTGACACAACATAATCTCGATAGCCCGACATTTGCTAAACCAACACGTTTGGTAATTCGACACGGCCGTGCCACTGTAAACCCTGTTAGTGTGTGTGAGAGAGAGTGTGTGCACTATGGGCTCGGCAAGGCAAGGAAGGATTCATGCCAAACAATGGTTTCTACTGTATTGTTTAAGTAATACTAAAATTTTATATTTTGATTTCTACTACTTTATTTCACATTGATTTGTATTGTATTTCTTGTGCTAAGCAAATGATTAAACTTTTTAATAAAACACTGTACCTGTGTTAAGGTGGGTTTAATCTCATCATGTAGGGTATTTAGTATTGTTTTAATGGTACCCTTGGTAATCCATATTTAGTAATCCTTCAATGGTAATGGAGTCCCATATTTGTTAGAAGTAAACTGTACTTAAAAATACACCTGGAATGATTGTACTTTACTGGTGCCATTTATTGCTCAACCTTAAAGCTATCTAGAGTCACATTTGATTTTCATCAGGTCTTGTCTATCTTGGAAAAGCAAGACATTTTTGTTTTCCAATAAGCGCACAATTAGTGCTGTATCACTGTTACTGTGACATTGCTGATGATGGTTGTCGCGCAGGGCCGCACTTCGCTGATGAGCCCCCACCCGCTGCAGAAGGTGGTGCTGGTGAGCAATTCATCGTCGGACCTGGCTTCCCCCTCCACCAGCCCCCTGGGCGCAGGCTACAGCGTGCGCGGCGGCGCCTCTACACCCATCACTGCCACCACACCCATCCGTCTCAGCCTCTCCTCCAGGTACGGATCTCGTCTTTGTAATTGAAGTGTTGAAAGCAACAAAATGACAGGGGAGATTACAATATGTTATTGTGATGATGACAAAAGTTAAATTTGATTATAGTCAATTAGGTTCTTGTGCATATAGGTAACAAATAATGCAAAATGAATATTCAATGTAGTGTGTGATAAGTAACATGTTGAATATTACAATATAGTAGTCTTTGATACGATATTCATAAAACAATACAAACTTAATCATCAATTGCAATATTTCAATTTATATTGGCACATGAAAACGTAATTTTTGGCAGGAAGTCTGTAATTGTTTGCCTTTTTTTAGCAGGAAATCTTTTTAAAATTATCTTGTTAGTGTTCCTTTTGGATTCAAGCATTGTAATTATGTTTATTTGTTTGATTTAACATATTCAACAATTTATATCAATGAAATTTGAATGACACTTTACTAATAACAATACAATATATGCGTTGTATGTATTGTGATACACAAGCCCGATATACGGCAATAGGATATTTGACCAAAGTGTATTGTATCACAATACACCACCATATTGCTCATTACTGATTCAAAGTGTGTTGTATGACATATTACCATTATACTTTGCAGCGAGAATTATTAGGCTATGAAAACAAATATATTTTAATTAGAGATGTGCGAGTACTCAAAATTTCGAGTTTGAGCCAAGTTCGGCTCTGAAACTCGAGGTTTTACTGAAACTCGAAGGTTTCGAGCGAGTTTACTCCCGCCGTTTACCCGCGCTACCACGGGTCGTCCGCGGCCGCGCGTCGTCTGTAAATTCAAATTGAGTGTCAACGCATTTGAGGTGTTAAGAGTTAGTTGTGATGTGAATTTTAGTGTTTTATTAATAAATAAGTAAGTTGTGGCTTATAAATTTGTGTTAGCCTACTCTTTACACCAAAAAGGAAGATTTACCAGGACCTTCATATTGAGTTGTATGAACACTGCCTTTATAATCATAGTCCACTTTTAGATTAACCTAACTTTGTAAAAAAAATTGAAATATCAAAAACAAATCTGTAATGAAATCTAATAGGTAAGTATAAGAAGTTTCTGCTTGTTTTTTTTCATAGTAATTGAAATTGAGTCAAAAGAGACTCAACAAAATTCCATCCATTAATTTTAGGCTCAACTATTGTCCTTTGGCATTGAGCTGATTTTAAAGGCAAGTGATTTGTTTAGGCTTTGTTTAAGTTTCATTAATGATTTTTTTAAATCATTCTTAATATTTTGAAACTCTATTTAAGACATGGCTTCAATTTTATCAATTGATTTGCAGGGCACTTTCAAACATAGTATCTTCATGTTTTTATTAACTGATTGTTCTTATTAGGACTATTAATGTTAAAATTAATGCTAAGATATGTTAGTAAATATATACTGTGTGGTAAGTAAGTAGGTTAATGCTTTACCATGTAATAGGCCTTTTAAATATTAACATAAAGTTTATTTTAACTTTTAGGCCTAAATGTAATTTTATTTCCTCCATTCGTAGAAAGATGTAGCTTAGGCCTAAACATAATAGGCTATACAATAAAACGTAGGATAAATAAAAAATAGGAAATAAAATAAAAAACTTAAATAATTTTTTAATGAAACTGTTAATTAATACCATATAAGTTTTAAAAACCTTAATACCAAAATATTAAAAGTATTTGACCTTCTTGGCAAAATGTTAGGCAATAACTTTGGTATGATTTATTTTCAGATAAATGTACTTATCTTTTTCCAATGAAGCAGGAATCCATTTATTTGACTTACTATTGTTATTTTCAGGGCATAGTGACTAGAAAAGTATATTTTAATAACAACATTTATAAATGGAACCCTATACACTGTTTTGTTCCAATTTAACTCGACCTATGTGTTTTTTTATTTGTATACTCGACTCGAACTCGAGATTCGAATCTTTTGCCATTTACTCGACTTAAAAAACCTGTACTCACACATCTCTAATTTTAATACTTAATAAGTGAATCCATTATTTTTAAAAAGGGCCTCTGAGCCACTATAGTTAGGCTTGCCAGGACTGGGATTCGAACCCATGACATGGCCGCTGCCATGGTTCCATAGTCTGTCACCTGACCACTACACTAGTGGCTCACCAAAAGTCAGTTATTCTTTATGGTGTGTAATCCGTATTCATATGGTTTTCCTTACAGTCTCTTTAAAGAAAGACTTTTTCCCAAACTAAGATGAGACTAGCTAAAAAGTTGTGTTCATTGCAGGAAAGCAGACTCCAAGTCAACACCAGTGGCTTGTCGCTCGCTGCAGAAGCAGATCTGCTGTGAGCAGCAAGTGGGGGGACTGAGCCAGAACATAGGGGCGCTCAAAGAGTGTCATGTGACACTCGATTCCATCATCACTGAGTACCTGACCAACCAGCACGCACTCTGCAAGAACCCGATGGTTACGTGTCCACAGTTCAACCTATTTGTGTGAGTATCTGTATCTGTTAATACTACTGTTTAGCTGTCAAGATACAAAATATTACGAACATCAAGTTGACAAATGAATAGGCATGTAATTTTTTATTTTTAGGATTCAGCATGAATAACTTTGGTTTTATAAACAAAATGTTTAGGTTACATCCATTCTGTTTCTAACTTGTGATCAGCAGACATGCCAACTTCTGCGCAGAGATCGGGTCAAAATTTGCATGCCAGCGGTTTAATAGCATTGAATTATACAGTGGAACCTCGATAACTCGGACCTCAGGGGGAACGGGAAAAATTTGAGTCATCGAATATTTCGAAATGTCGAGGTTCGACTTATCAAAGGTGATTCTCCACAGACTTCGACTTATTGAGGGTCACGGTAACGCAGTAGATGGATCATGGATGGGTAGAATCCTTACATCACTTCGTTTTTTTTATCATAAACAATCATACCGGATAATAATTATTATTAAAATTAAAAAGGATTTGAACAATTTTAATGTATAAAATAAGCCCGGAAATATTTTGTAAAGCTTCTTTGGTTAACGTAGTAGAGGATGGAATACTTCAAAACATTTCCTTCAGTGAAAATATTGTAGTGTGGGAAAGTAAACAAATAATGATTCATAGTAATTTGGTAATGTTTTCCCATTCGACCACTTCCTGTCTATTTATAGACTTTTTTTGCTCACTTCTTATCACCTGCCCCAAACAAATCTCTCCCCTTACGGAAGTCAATACCCTTACGGTTCTGACCAACTACGCATCAATTTCAATTTAGCTGAACATCAATGTACTGTAGGCTATTAAAATAATTTGCAAAACTAAAAGGGAACAAAACATGATAATAATTAAAATTGCAGAGCATTGTAGGAATTTGGGTGAAGCAAAACGATACGTATTTTTGTTTTAAAATTGTCAAAAGAGTGTTCACTGGTGTTCCAAACTGCTTCCCGATGTCACTATTTTATTTCCTGTGTCAACAGCCAAACTGCTTCCCGATGTCACTATTTTATTTCCTGTGTCAACAGCCTCAAATAATCTTGAACTTTTCCTTATAGGGTAGAGTTTTGCCAACACGTTTTGCCAAACTTCAAACACTTAGTAAAAACACAACCTGAAAACTACTTCTTTGTTTAAAATCCATAGTTGGTGATGGTGAGTTTATGTTGTTTAAGAGATTTTTGCGGACATTTTCCATCACTGATTACTGACTGTAGTGAAACTTGTTTTTACTAATCAGTAGGGGTGTGCGAGTACTCGAAACTTTTGAGTTCTCGGCCAAGTATTGTAATACTCGAACTCGACTCGAAGTTTTGAAAAATACTCTAAAGTTCGAGCGAGTATTTCCCGCTGATTTCCGGTTGATCGCTAACAATTGCGATTGGCCAAATCGCGTGGTAACGGCCGCAAAAAGCGATCGCATCACGTAAAATCGGCCTAAAATGACGTTTGGACCACGTAATTTCGGCCGTAAATGACGACGGAAAACACAATATCGGCCTAAAATGACGAATGGATCACGTAATAAACACCGAAAATGACATCGGTATACATAATATCGGCAAAGTGGCGAACCGGCCACTAAATATTGGCCGTTAACGATTTCATCATCTAATATTGATTATAAGCGATGTCTGGACCAGGTGATATTGGCCAAATGACAATCGGACCGTGTTTTATCGGCCAGAAACGAATGTCAAACCGTGTTTTGTTTGTGAATACTACGTAATCCAGTTTGATTGTACTGGCCAAAAATTTGTATTGCTACTCATGTATTAGTTAGAAACTATGTTTAGAATATCAAATCTAGAGTGGTGTCCGAATCCCATTACACTATTTGAATCTACCAGCTGATGGCAAATACTCGCTCGAAAATACTCGAAACTCAAAAATAATTGGCACTACCCGACTCGATTCAAAAGATCACTCCTCGCACACCACTACTAATCAGTGATGGAAAATGTCCACAATAATCTCCAAAAACTACATTTCACGCACTACATCCAGAACCTGTAAAACTGGCACTGACTAACGACACACCGGACACAAATCTAATAAAATCAAAACCATTTTATTTAAGAAAAATATATAACTTACAACAATATGAGACTGTTCCTTATTTATGAAATGAAATCCTCACATAGGTGTAACCCGTGCATTTGTTTGATATGCGCGTTGCTCATCAACATAAATTTGTCGGTTGTTTTACCAACACCAGGAGCACCCAGAAAAGATGTAGTGAGGAGGGAGGGTTGGAATTTCTGGCTGAAAAGTCACTGGAGGTTTGTTGAATGAACAACTTCGACTTATAGAGGTTCTCTAGTCAATACTTCGACTTATAGAGGTACGGCGATTAAAACATATTCGAGTTATGGAGGTTCTACAACTAAAACTTCAACTTATAGAGGTGCAGTGACAGGCTAAGAATACTAAAAAAATTTGAGTTATCGAGGAGTTTCCTGCTAACCCTATAGAGGTAAAATAATATAGCATTAGGTAGGCAAATAATTTTTGGCTACTCTAACTTCAATGTTTAGTTGACCACATATGTTATGAAACAATGACTAAGACCAATCGATCAACCAATAAAGTAAGTAAGTATTATCAAGATAACAAACAGTCTGATCTGTTGTTCAACTGTGGAAGTTGGAAATAATTGAATCAGAGCGTTAGATTTATGTATGTGTATTTATTTATTACAGCTATTTTCATTAGAGCTCTCAAGGAACAATAATTGTTCAATGTGCTAAAGAAAGTTAAAGCTCCAAATAGTTGGTTTTCCTCAGAAATACTTTTGGCTAAGATTTTTATTTTTCATTACTTGTTTGCAGCCCACATAAGTGCCCTGATCCCAAGCCAAAGAACGCCATTCCTGCCAACTTTGCGATGAGGCTGATGCGAGGGACTGTCTCCAGAAAGTACAACAATCGGCTCGTTCACTCTAGGTTCTGTCCAGTCAAAACATTCAGGCTCGGCGAAGACGATGGGTTCTTTACATGCTGTGAATTCCTTGTAAGCTTTCTATACTCAATTTTTACTATAACTTGATACATTGAAATCCTCTAACGTAGTAGAGATTGTTTTGCATTTAGGAAATAAATGATCCTTGTTTCTTTGCTTGGACTGAGTAGTGGCAACTTACAAAATTTGGAAGTTGGTGGTGTGCGGGGCCAACCCAGTAGATAATTTTGAAAAATAGGTAAGGTTTATCTGTTTATCTGTGATTGGGTGATTTAAAACTGTCAGTCATAGCGTCAAAATCAAGAAGTTCAGGGTTCCCACCCAGGAGTCCCATCAACATTCCTATGAACTGCATTGTTGTGGATTTGGTCTAGGCACTAGGGGCCATACACATCTTACGTGATGCATTTAAGCGGGGGGAGGGGGTACGGCATAGCATTACTCTGTAGTATACAGGGGTCTGGTTCAGCAATACGTAACTCTCACATTTTATATACAATGTTAATAGTTAAAAATAAACTTCAATTTTATGATCTGATTTAGTATTTTTTTATTCTATTTATTATGTATTTGGAAGTTGTTTTTGTAAAATTTGTTGTTTTAACTGTTGGGCATTGGAGAATGTTTAGTTAGAAGTTTGAAAGGTGTTAGTTATTAAATACATTTTCATTTTACATTTAGTGCACTGGTTTCAATATTTTGAAATGGGCTAAGATATCTTTCTACTGAAATAATATAACTGCATGTAAAACTTATTTTTCAGGGAAGAGACAAGCAATTGGTTGTTGGTACGCATCATGGAGAAATTAAGCTTTTTAACCTACATACAGGAGTTGTAAGTATGATTAATTTCCTTAAGATTCATCTTTGGCTAAATTGGTCCCTCCTTTACATTATGTTAATGTTACTAACTGAGAGGTGTTTCTTAGAGTACATCATAGTTAAAATATGATAATAGTGCAATCTATTAACATAACACTTTTTTTGGCATGATTTTTTTACGTTTTGGTGGGATTTGAGAAAAATATTACGAAGGTTGGTGTCAGGGTTGCCAACTTTTCTTCAGAAAAAACGGAGCAGGACCATCGGTGTTGGAGGGGGACCTCCCCCTATGAACATGAATACATTTACGGCGAATCGTTGATACAATGTAAGCAACGAATGAATGAATACGGTACCTACAACATTGTAGGTTTAGTTATATTAGTTACATTACAACACAAATTAGTTATATTGATTTTAAACAAAACACTGTGTGTGTCAAAAAATAGTTATTCCTTTGCAATAATGGCCCAATAAAATATTAATTTATTTTCAAAATCGATAAATTGGGACAATATGTTCCTTAAAGAGTGTCCAGTCGGGTCAGGTGGCAACCCTGGTTAGTGTCCTGTTTGATTGTTATGAGGTTCATTGTAATGCTACATATAGTTTTAATGGTGATGTTTTTTTGCTTTTTTTTAAAGAATAACAAAGTATTAGTAACCTAAGTTGTAATAGAACAGGGGAATATATGAGGGCTTCATGCCAAAAGGGCGAATCAACCAATTTGCCGAATTTGAGCCGTAACTCGTAAATAAATAAAATTTAGATATTAATTAAATGTTACCTCAGTAATATCCCTCAAAATCAATAAACAAGAACATGATTCAAAGTGTTATTAAGTGTACAGCTGTTTAAATAAAAAACTATTTAAATTATTACAAAGCTTCTCAATCACTAGTCCTGAATTTAGATGGTTTGGTGGATACGCCCTTGGCATGAAGCCCTCGAATGAACATCCGTTTTAATTTACGGTAAACCTTGGTTTATCTGGTCTTGTTTTATCTAAATCCCAAGTTATCCAGACATGCTGGCTGATGTAAAAAAAGTCATTCTCAAGTGGTTACAAGACATCCACTATGTCTTTTCATGCTTACATAATGCCTGCTAAGTCTCCGCAACAATCTGCGTTCTGTCATGTTTCCCTGTTGTATCATAGAAATTGCAGACGACATAAGTTCCTGGTGCATTTTACCGTTTTAGTTTATTCTGAACAATTCACAAGCTAGTTTGTTCTTGGAGCTATTGCTTGGTCTTTCCCATGCTTTTAAATTATTTCATTGCCACTGCACTACGTTCACATATTATGTAAATGTCTAAGCTCATACATTGTTTGTGAAATTACTACAATTAGTGGTGTAGTAGTATTGTTTTTGTGTCAGACTATTGTGATGTAATGCCTGCAAACTATTTAGCAGTTACATCACTCTGCTATACTCTCCTATTAAGCGTATTGCATTTTGTTGAATGCATCAATAGACCAATAGTTACTAATAGTGCGCTGATATATTAATCTGGCTGGATAAACCAAGACTTGCTTTAGTTTTAAGGTAAATGCAATAGTATTCTAATTGCTGATGTTGTTGTGCCAGGAGGAAGCTACATTCCAGTGTCACGACTCGTACATCTCGAGACTAGAGGCCAACCGAGACGGCACCCTATTGCTGACCTCCTCCACCTGGCGAAGACCTCTCTCTGCCTTGTGGGGTGTCAACAACCTGTTTGACCAGAAGTTAGTAGTCATTTGGATACTATTTGTGGGGTTTTCCTAGGGGTCTGCGGTACCAAAAATTTCAGATCGATACAGTTTGGTACGGTAAAATATGTTGTACCTCGGTTCTCAATACAAATTCGGTATGGTACAATATACCGTCATATATACTTATTTGTATTTTTCTTAAGAAAAATTGAAGTAATTCTTTAAAGCCTTAAACATTTGTTAACATTTATTTGATTAACCCTTTCGGTGCTAGGAATTTTTTTGATCTTTGTTTGAAAAGTGCTAGGGTAAAAATGGCGTTTTTGTAGACTTTTGGTAAAAAAAAACATATCTACTTATTATATAAGATAATGTCTTGGAATTTGTTTTGTTTTATGTAGTGTGAAATTACCTATTAAAAAATATATATTTTTTGAAACTTTAAAAAAAATTATTATATATGTATGTACATATAAAAAATAAAAAAATTCCAATTTCAAACTTGAAAACAGTATTAAAATCCAAAACTGTTGATATCCCATGCATTTTTCCCTAAAATTATACTTTATTATAAAGTAGTCCTGAAAATTTCATATAAATTAGTTTATTTTTACAAGAGTTGTAAAAAGAATTGAAAATTATTACCTGAACGTACAAAAATCTGCTGAGTGAGAGGCTGGCTGCTTTGCTGTCTGGCATAAAAAAACGCACTGTCTTACTAAGACTATGTAGGGCCTAGGAACTAATTATTGTACATTGTCCTTTTAAAAACATATTTACATTATTTACATATTTGTTCATGTCTTATTGACAAACATGGGACACAAGGCACTCTGCATGAACCCCTGCCCCACATCGTGCACACACAGTTTGGGACCTCCTTTTTCCCCCTCTGGATTGTTGGTTCCTGAACAACATCTACAAATCCTTTCTTTCTTTTCAGGAAGTTTTCTAAGTCCAAAAACATTCTGTGGGCCATCTCCCTCACCCCCATTTGCCGCAGGGACACATTTTGTGGATAGCCACTCGTTCGACAGATATTCAATAACTTCCCTCATGTAGTCAGCTCTTTCCTTTTTTCCATCTGTTGTATTAATTTTATAGAGGATATATGAGTTTAATATCATACAGCCAATAACGTTGAAAATACCTTTTTTTACATGT
This sequence comes from Allygus modestus, assembly GCA_963675035.1. Taxonomy (NCBI): domain Eukaryota; kingdom Metazoa; phylum Arthropoda; class Insecta; order Hemiptera; family Cicadellidae; genus Allygus; species Allygus modestus. The sequence continues at coordinate 7,174,399 of OY776114.1, read as the reverse complement.
TTCATTGATCTTCGTTCATATAAATACACGTAAAGCATTTGGTCCGTTGAGTCTATTCCACCCATGCCTCTATTGTACTGAAATTGAAGTTTTGTTTTGTTTTTACAACCAATCTAGCACATCTTATTGAGTATCTTACTGTTGTTGCATGACTACCAGTGGATAAAAGAATGAGCTGTGAAGCATTAGAGGGTTTTCTCTCTGAAGGCCATCATTAGCAGAAGCCCTTTCCTTACGTACGTTTTCTGACCTACTGCATATCTCCCTAATAGCTGTCTCGGGATACCCACCCTGTCTTTTCTTACTGTACCAGTAAGCCATGTCTGATTCTCATACAGGGTTTTAGCGAGGGAAATGAAAGTGAAAAAATTATCCAAGTATAGATGGTGCCCTTTGTTCAGACATCCCGCCATTTGCATCAATGTCAATACGACATTACAGGCCAAACCTGTTTGCACAACTCTTTCATTTTCTTCATTTCTCTGTGCTCCTTTGTAAGGGAAAAACTGGACACAATATTTGGTAACAGAGTCGCAAATAACCCACAATTTAATACCCCATTTATGGTGCTTTTTTTGGTAGATATTGTGTCAAGGCAACACGTTTTTTTGTGCCCACCAGAGATTTGTCGACAGATAATGCCTAAGAAGGGTAGTAATACAGCTTGAACAGTCTATTAACGTGATCGATTATCGGCTGGAACCTGCTACAAGGGTCATACCCTGGCTCCCCTAATTTAGGTAGGTTACGTACATCCACAATTTGGAAAAACATTAAAATGAATTGAAAACGATCACGAGGCATCATTTTTGAAAAATAAGGTGTGGCCTGAATAAAATGAGTATCCCAGTAACTCTTTATGCTGGGCTTGCGTATTAGTCCCATATTTATAATAATGGCCAAAAAGGCTTTCATTTCCACAACGGTCACTTTTATCCACCTACTTATACGGCTGAATGGGGACAAACCATGCTGCTATCTTGCAATGTAGTCTGTCGCATATTGATTAGTTGCACGAACAAATGTTTCGAGCAGGGTGGCAGTGAAAAACAAATTAAAATAGGGAAGGGGCCTTGAGTTTACTGGAGGGCAATGTTTGGGCCAACAAATTTCTGCAAACTGAAATTGATGGTTATAAGGCTCATAACTGCCTTCCTCTACTTCATCCCAAGAGCTGCTATCGTCATTTGCAGGTTCATTTTGTCCAGGTGTATTTATAGGAACATTCCTACCCCTACCTCTATTTCCCCTAGACCCTCTATTTCCCCTAGACCCTCTATTTCCCCTAGACCCTCTGTTGCCCCTAGACCCTCTTCTATTAGATCCTGAACCTCTTGCCCGCATAGGCCTAGGCCTAGTTGGTTGTAAAGGCTCATCTGCCTCAGAATCGGAACTATCATGATGAGCTGCAAGTCTGGTTTGAAACAAAGGCGAACGCCTGTTATTAGAAACCTGGTATTTTATTATTATGAAGCATATTATGAAATTTTTTTGGTATTAATATTGTTTGTTCTAAATTCTATATTTTCTCTAGTACAATGATTATATTGTTTCCCTCTGCTATGTTTCTATTTTAATTGAATGTATTGTTAGATTTGCCATGGACGAAGAAGAATATGTTGAATTCAGCAAACTTACCCAAGATAGAGTCATCGGAACGAAAAATGAGCATGCAAACGTAAGTCAATAATTTGGTTTTTAGATCTGAATTGTTATGCTAACTTTGAAATTGCACACACTAACGGGTGAATACACCTCAACTAGACTTTCCATGTTTATTATGACGAGCAGTGGGAAAGTTTTAAACTAAACCAATTTAAATTCCGAACTTCTTTTAGGATAAAAACGTTACCATTACACATATTACACGTATTACCATTGAGAATACATTGAAGGTGAGCGTTCACTGTAGCTTGTAGGACCAACTAGCTACAGGGAATGCCCACCTTCATTCTTTATCTCCAACTTTTTTGTTATCCGCGACCAATATGTTGTCAACAATTTGTTTTCTTGTTTTGTGACTGTGTCAACAGCAAGTTCCTCACTTAATGAGTCACTCCCTAAAATTTCTCCTTTAAAGAATTTAATAGCTTCTGGCTGATGTTAACGTAAAATGCTTCTGACATTTGTCATTTTTTAGGTGTACGATGTAGCTACCGGCAAGAAGTTGTTCACATTGACACCGACGTTATCAAACCAGTATACCAAGAACAGGGCGACGTTCAACCCCACAGATGAGCTGATATTGTCGGACGGAGTATTGTGGGACGTCGCTTCCGGGAAGCAGATCCACAAGTTTGATAAGCTGAATCAAACACTTAGCGGAGTCTTTCATCCAAATGGGCTTGAGGTAATTTGATTATAAGGGGTAATTTTGTTTCAACACTTACCAAAACTCCAGTCTCACGGACCCTGTTTCAAACTTTAAAATTTGTATTGGCAACACTGGTGATTGTAAACTGCCCTTACCCTCAGTATCTTTCTAGTCACATTCCCTTGTTTAAAGATATATTTTAGATGCTTATTACTGATTTTTGCACAGTTGCATTTGTATCAAAAATCAAATAAAACTCACAACGGTCTGCCAAGGGTTTCAGTTGGTGTTCGAGGGTTCCTGTGCCAAAAATATTGACAGTAAATAAATGGCCTGTAAGACCGGAGTTTGTTAATACAGTCGACTCCCGATTATCCGGGAGCGGGTTAATCGGGTTGCGGTTTAACCGGGGTCACGAAAGGTTTATTTTTATTATTTTTATTTATCCCCTTCTAAACATAAATAGAGCAATAATAACAATTTATTTTGCTAAATTATCTCCAGAATCATATTTAATTTACTTTGTTTATCAGAATAAATACTATACAAAAATCGCATTGGTTTGAAAGCCCTTAACTTGTGTGTGTCTAGATGTGCCTTTTGGGGGTCCTAAGTCAGTGTGTGGAACCAGAAACCCTTGGGAAGCCCTCAAAGTACGGTTTTGGCCCATTTAAATAACATTGGACAGCAAATCAAAACAAAAGAAGCAGAACAGCTGGGATTAAAGATAAACATATGGTTTGCTAGTTTAAATTAAACTGATTTTGTTTATATTATTGTAGGATACTGGTGAAATCAATATTAAATTGCAATTGACAAGGTTTTAAATTAGGTTAAAAATTAACCATAAAATACCAACTAAACAATTGTAAAATGGCTACATATGATTTAAAAGTATACGTTATTTAAAATAAAATCACTTAAAACTGAACAAGATAGAGCCATTTAGGAATTTAGTATTCTTCTGCTTCAATGGGATTCATTGTTTTCATAAACTCTCAGAGGCATTGAATGACATAGGTACAGATTAGTGATTTATTGATCTCTAGTCTGTCTAGGAGTATTATTTGTGATCACTTCCTTGTTTAAAATGTTCTGGTTTGGTTTTTATAAACTAATCTGTATTCTATAAACTGTATTTAGAATTAGATTCTGGGTTTCCAAAGTCTGCAAAACTAAAATATCAGCAAAAACAGGTAAATTTATTTTGTTTTTAAGGTTAGGCCTACAGTAGGCTAAACTTAAACCTTAACATCTTTACAAAGTTTCAGTTAAAGATTATTTATACCACGTTACTGCCCTAGGCTAACTTGTTGTTATTTGGCTGAACAAGATTTAAAGCCTAGGTGATTAATTAATTTTGTAATGGCCCATAATATTTTATTTAAATTTATTTGAATCGGCTTTGATTGATTTGTGACTTTTTAACCAACTCTCCTGCGTAGTGTCTCTGCAGCAATAAATATTTATGTAAACCAGTGAAACAAAGTATGAAATAGGGATTTATTTATAGGTACCGGTATATAATCAATTAAAGATTTGTTTGTTGCAGAATTTCATAATCTAGGTAGAAACTTAAATTTAAAGTATGGATGAGACAGTTATTAGTTAAGTTCTTTAAAAAATAACCGAAACTGACAACAATTTTTTTGAAAAAAAAACCGAACCGATAAAAAATTCACCCGACCCATCCCTAATTTGAACTAATCGTGTGATGTTTCAAGGTCGTCTCGAACACGGAAGTGTGGGACCTGAGGACATTCCACCTGCTGCGAACCGTCTCTTCTCTGGAGAGGTGTGAGGTCATGTTCAACGCGTTTGGCTCCACCATTTACGCGATTTCCGTCGAACAAGAGATGGAAGAAGACACTTCTCACGAGTCCTCGTTTAAAACTCTGGATGCTGCAGACTATGCCAACATCGGTAAGGCACTTGGCAATTTATCAGCAATTTCATAGTAGTGGTTTTTTTTTTTTTTGTTTTTTTTGCTTGGGTTTAACAGGTGCTATTTAACAGTCAATTACGTTAGGATGTATAGTTACTTAAATTATGTGGTATCGAGGATGAAGAAGCTTTTGTTGTCATAAGCTGTATTAACATAGCATGGACAGCTAATCAAATTATACAGTTAATGATAATAACATTCATAAAAATAATTTCTTTATTAGCATGCGTGTTGTTACAACTAAGCAGGATAAATAAAATACGTCTTACAACACTATAAAGTATATTTACACTTATATTGTACTTACATACAAGACGGTAAAATATACACAAAAGATGGTACCGTCTTTTGTGTATATTTTACCGTCTTCTGTATAAGTACAGTATAAGTATAAATTAGGGGTGTGCGAGTACTCGAAACTTCCGAGTTTTCGGCCGAGTATTTTAATACTCGAACTCGACTCGAAGTTTTGAAAACTACTCGAAAGTTCGAGCGAGTATTTCCCGCCGATTTCCGGACGATCGCTAACGATTGCGACCAGCCAAAACGCGTCGTAACGGCCGCAAAAGGCGATCGCATCACGTAAAATCGGCCGAAAATGACGATCGGACCGCCTGATTTCGGCCGTGACTAACGTTTTCGTCATTTAATATTGATTTTAAGCGATGTCTGGACCAGGTGAAATTGGCCGGAAACGAATGTCAAACTGTGTTTTGTTTGTCAATACGTAATCCAGTTTGATAGTACCGGCCAAAACTTTGTATTGCTACTCGTGTATTAGTTAGAAACCATGTAGATTATCAAATCCAGGGTGGTATCCAAATCCCATTACACTATTTAAAACTACCAACTGATAGCAAATACTCGCTCGAAAATACTCAAAACTCGAATATAATTGGCACTACTCGATTCGATTAAAAAAATCACTACTCGCACACCCCTAGTATAAATATACTTTATAGTGTTGTAAGACATATTTTATTTATCCTGCTTGTTCATACATAAAACAAAAAACGTCCTTTTGAGCTCACTTGTTATAGAACTAATTTTATGCTAGTTACAAATAACAATACTTTTATTAGCCACCACTCTCAGCTAAAACCTCGTATACGCTGTAAAAGTTTTGTTGCATTAAAAATTGTTCGAGCTTGTTTTTAAATCTACACTCATCTGACTCATCTGATTCTGTTTTTAGGTCTCATAGAATTGAATTAAGCTTTATAATTGAAAAGTAGTTGTGTTTCTCATAGTTAGCAGTCGACGGATAAGGTCCAAGTGTTTCCGAAATTGTAGTGAGTCATGGGTTGAAAAATGAGTTTTCACTTAATATAGACATTCAAATATTTACAAGGAAAAATGTAACAAGTTATTTTCTTTTAAGTACATTAAGATTTATTATGATTAGTGACTGTTTTGGTGTCTTTCTCAAACTGTTTAGATTCACATCACTAGTTAAATATTGCAGAATTTGGGAATTCTTTAAACTTTTTCCCCAAAACTTTTTTTTAAGTGTAATTTAGTCTGTTAGTAGGCCTAATAAAATGTTGACTCAAAGTTAGCTACTGAGTAATCACTACATTTTAAATGATCCGATCATTTAGTGTTGTAACGTGAATCCTTTTATTGTATAAATCGATAGATAAACGTAAACCATCTAGATAAGCATTTAGTTCCTTTTCAATTTCTTTCTTGTGGTTGACTCTGTTGGAATTTTTTTCAGCTACTATTGACGTGAAGAAGAACATTTACGACCTGGCGCTCAACAGTGTTGACACACAGATAGCGATTGTTGAGAACCAAGGAGTGTTTGACAGTGTGCAAGAATCCATTGTCAGGTTGTACGACGTCGGGCGTCGGCGCGACGATGAGGACGAAGTGGTAAGTGCACTTGAAGTCACATTTAACCTCAATCCCGTTGCCGCACAGTTGTGGCAGAGACACCCCTGTGCAGGAGTAGGGTTGCGATAGAGTGTCAATGATTTTATTTTGGTTTGGTTTGGGGTCAGTCCGCAAAATTAAACTACATTTAATGTGGGAATGGGGCTTTATCGGGAGATTTTATTCTGCTCTAGTAGCCCTGTGAGATTTCATTCTGCACTAGTAGCCCTGTTTTAGTTTATTTAATAGATAACTGCTGCTATTGTAATATGATGTAAAAGGGTCTGTAACTAAGTGTATCAAACATGTTTTCTGCAAATGAGTTCAGGGATAGCCTATAACACAAAGAATTAAGGTGGAAATTGTGTTGAAACATTAAAACCATAAAGCCAATCTTAAGTCATGTTTGTCAACCCAGACCTGGATGAAAGGAAACTTATGTAGTTGAAACCGCTATTAAAAATAGTACCTATGAATAAAAAAAACTGATACCAGTTGATAAACATACAGATTTGAAAAAATGGATTGAATTCATCGAACCACAGGGTAGTTGTAGACGGTGATAGTTAGTGACCATCGAATAAGTCCATTGTTTGTAATCGGGTTTGTTAGTCAATACTTCGGTAGTCATCTGTCAGTTGTGCACAGATAATGTACTATATAATGACAGCGAAAATCTGCCAGTGTTGTCAATCGTTGAGTTGTTTCCTAATTTTAATCATTTCCTGTTTTTCAAATGGATCTTAAACAGGAGAAAGTATGATCTGGAGTTTGATTTTCAATGAAGATGCCATTTAAATTTAGTAATTAATAGCTAAGTGAATAATAATAAGTGCACTTAAGGCCTATCCTGCCTGAGTAGCTCAGAACCCTGGCCGCCGGAGAGACCTGTCACGGGAACTAGGAGAAATTTCAAAATTCCTTGTTTGGTTTAGTTGTTCAGGTAATAGATGTAATTTTTTTTAAATTTGGGATCAATGTGTAAATTAATTTTGAGATCAAAATATCCTATATTTTAAATAAGTGTTTGTAAAGAACACATTTTATAAATTGGCGGAGGCTAGGCTGTTGATTAATTGTGATTGTATCAAAATTAGTTTATATAAAAATAGTTTAGTTTATCAAAGATACTATTGCAAGCTTGGAAGTATACTTGACTCGCTCACAGCTGTAATCTTCAAGTATAATCTTAGTATTTGCATCAGTAAAACAGTTGTTGCTTTTCCATTTGTAATTTTGTAATTTGTTGAGGTTTTAACAAAATAGTAAAATGTTATGAAAATATTCACACAATATGACTCATCTACCGATCTCAGGTAATTACGAAATAACAAGTTATTGATGGTGAGTACTTTTCATGCAGATCCTCTCTGTTCGTCATTGTGATTGTCGATTGTTTGTTTCCAGGAGGATGAAGAGGAGGAGGAAGACATGGACGGCAGTGACGATGGGTCAGATATGGACGCCTCGGACGACCAAGATGTCACTGAAGGTAACTGGCGGAATATTGCTTTATAGCAAAATAAGTTCTTCAACTTTTAGCAAAACATGGTGTTATTCTGACAAACCTCTTATTTTGTATCAGGCTAAAAACATTCAAACAAATTGTCACGGTAAAATACAATAGAACCCCTCTTAACCGGCCCTCTCAAAATCTAATTTTCATGAATTCTCATGTATACACAACATTCATAATTATAGCACAAGAGGTAAATTTGAACTTGATATTCCTGCACATAGAATAGTTATAACTGGTAATTGCTATAAACTAAATTGTATGAGATTTTTAAATAAATTACTCTTGTCTGTAAAGTTTGTAACATTTGACAAATTTAAAGTAAAAATATCTGAGAGGCTCACCGAAAACCCATATAATTTTGTAAGAGAGTATTTTTATAACATTAGCACTGACTTTTGGATTTAAAACACTTTGTAATGTTTGTAACCTATTCTTGTCAATTCTCTGGGGGGGGGGGGGGACACCCAGGACGGATAACAGAAAATGTCAGTTAAAACGGATAATTATGAACTGGAATGGTAAGGCTATGGTCATCTCTAGATTCTGCAACGGCTAAAATTAATTCCATAAAATGATATCTTTTATACATATCTTTAACTATTAACTTGAATTCATAGCAAAAACACATCTGTGATTGGCCAAAAGCATTCTAACCACCTACCTTGTGTATTTGAGAACACTGAGTGCAGCCAAGCACGGCCGAAATCCCGAGATGTGCTCCGTTGTGTGGTACGTCTGCCCTTCCCCCTCCACCCTGTGGCGTTCGTCGGGATTTAATCTCTCGGCCGCCCACATTTTCGGAAACGTGAAAGCCCGTTACCCATTTTAGTTCTCATTTAAACTTACTCAAACATAAGCCAGCTTTATGAGCTACTAAAAATTCTTAATTAACATAAACTACGTTTATGCCCCCGGAAGAAATGTGCGGTCAGATAGGAACCTGCCGATGTATTTGATTGAAATACGTTACTTCATAATTAAAAGTTTATTTGATTGAACTGCTACATAATCGATTAACCAAGGACTGAACCCTAATCCCCGTTACCCCCCAAAAGGCTACCCCTTACTTAAACATAATTCGGTACATCACCCATGTCTGGAAAAGATAACCTGCACGTCCTTCTCGCTGCACACCACACCAACGACGATGCTCCACTGCCGGCCGCAGCCGTTCGTTGTCGGTCCGCGCTGCGCACGCATGCTGACTTGTCGTTTGCCCACAGCAGTTGTCCGCGGCGTTATCTTTACCTTTGTACCTGTGGCTTGCTAGTTGATATGGGATATTCCCACAACCCATCTACATTCTCTTCACCCCCGTCCCAGTCATTCTCACTCCAATTCAACTACAACCGTTCTTAATGCCTATGGAATCACAACATGGAGCACCAATCAAGCGGTTTTGAAACTTTCAGATTATCGTCAGTGTTGAAACCATTTGTGTCAAACTGTCAAAATTACATTCATAAAATAAATATGAATTTAAGTTGTGATTTTACATTGGTGTAATTCATACGTCTTCAATTGGTGCATGACTACGATGAGTAAATTAATAATAAATATAATAAAATATAAAAACCAGATTTTTATTATTTTTAACATTGAATTTTAAAACTAACTCAATGCTTGAAATCATTCTTGATTAATGATTTGCAGATTTGCAATCATTAAAAATGTTGGCATGCCAATTTTGAATTAGTTGAATATTCACGTAAAATATGATTAACCGAGACCATCTGTTAGGGTTAAGAAATATTTTTACTTGTTCCCAAAATCATCCTCAGCATCACTATTACATTAATATCAAGACGTCTGCTATTTTATTACCAAACTCTAAGAGCAGTGTATTTGTTCAACTGCCTACAGGTGATGGGGCCAATTTGCAGAATCTCTTGGATGAATTGGAACAAGAAGTTGACAATCAAGTGGCGGATATGGAAGCGGAAGGAGGAGATGGAAGCAACAACGAGGAAAATTCTGCGTCGTCAGATAACGATGATAACGACAGTAGTGGCGACAGTGATGACATAGAGGTGCTAGATATCAATCTGGGCGGTGATAGTGCGTCTTCCGACGACAGTGGGGATGATGATATGCTGTAATATTCTGTACAGATTCTACCTGGGATTTAAGAGGTTCTGTGCCGAGTTTGACTTGGCTCTACTGTGTAATTTATATTGTAAAATACATTTCATAATTTAATTTTAAAGTGTGTTTTATTCACCATCTACTTGAGAGTCGGGGTATAGAAAATACTCTTAAAAGTAATATGCATTTCATTCTACTCCCGTTATGTTGTATATGATAAAGACTCAACAGGAAATTACTCTTCTCGATTCCAAATACATCAAACTGTACGGGTCTAATGAAAATGTAGTCATGCTCCATTATGTTATATTAGAAACTTACCATTGGAAGTAGCCTATAGGTGTCAAATTTATGATTTTTCAAGACCGGTTTCAGATTAATGATAATCCATCTTCAGTCGCAATCTGCAGACGTATAGACGTAGATCTACGAGTTTGGTACGGTACGGACTATAACTAATACAAAAGTGAAAAGTTTATGGGTTAAACATTTTTACATCTCTGCAACCATGAAAGTGTGCTTCAGAATGTAATGTACTAGGTTAGGAAGATTGCGACTGAAGATGGATTATCATTAATCTGAAACTGGTCTCGCAAAAATCAAAAATTTGATACCTATAGGCTACTTCTACCACCAAATGGTAAGTTTCTAATATAAAAGGTGTCATGGCTTCAGCAAATACATTATGTTGTCGTCATGCGAGTTGCGCAACTGACCTCGCAACCTGGGTAAAGGTGCTCAAGTAAAACTTTGACTGTCACTAGAACATCTCAAACTGACATATGAAATACAAGGCTAATGGGCGCTTCATACTGTACTGCGAACGTGAAATCGAATGTAGTGAGGTCTATGAAATGTTTAGTTCACTCTGTGGCACATTAGGGCAAGTTATCCCTAGACGCCCATGGGACTGGAAAAGTCAGGGAAAAATCATGAGTTTTTAGACAATTCACAAAATCTGTTTAACAAGTTTTGAAAAATCAAGGACAAATAAAGCCCTAAATTTTAATCCATTTTAGCTTGACACTGTACTAGTGAATAGGATAGTTCTGTGAATGTTATCTTTTTACTGTACACGCCTAATTGCATGTTTTATTCATCTAAGTAATGAAGTCAAACCGGCAAAGTCTTTTGCAGATATTTTATTTGTAATATCCTGACCACATCTTCTTATAGCGTTTTCCAGGAGATTTTAGCTCACTATTGCTACGAATAGAGTTTTCGCTTGAAAATTGTCTCTTGAGCGGTATGCCAGTGAGCTGAAACAGACAATTATTTCAAAGGAACAATCTGATTTCAATCGGTTGACCACCTGCGACTTTCATAAGATGACAACTGGTAAAAAAAAAAAACAGATTAGTTTAAAATCTACAGAAGTGTTATTTAATTTTTATGGATTACATTTCAATTTATTACTAGAAGTTATTTCTACAAAGAGAAATTTATATACTTTTTCTCTGAAGAATTTAATGTATAATAAATAACTCAATTACAACTACAAAAATGTCTCCAGCCACTGGCAAGCTGTGATTTGTTAACTTCCCCTCTGAGAAATCCTGGAGTGGGTAACCATCCCCCCACCCCTTAACACTATCCCTATCTCAATTTAATTTGTGTTTTTTATTGTCTTAATCCTATACTCTAATATGAGTAAGGTTTGCTTGCTTGCTTGCTACACAGATCTCAAAAACGGCTCCAACGATTTCCTTCAAATGTTCGAAACTAATTTCTGGGATGAAAATAAGTTCTAGACAGGCCTCATCCCCTGTAAAAATCAAGTAATGTAACAGTAATAGTAATGTAATGTAATAGTGTAACAGCTGTTCATAATCAACCAGGGAAATGTCAAAGTAATACTCATGTTGTTTAAGTTTATTAACATGTGGTTTCCTGAGAGCAGATATTAAAAGATTTAAGTGAAGATTACATATATAGAGTAGTAAAAAAATCAAAGGGACATTGAGCTATAAATAACAACTGGAGGGACCTTAAAATGTAGAAAAGAGGCAAACGAGTTATACAAATCTGATTATCAGTAGGGGAAAGTGGTGAAATATTACTCCAAGTCATCTAAACAAACTGACGGGCCTTCCCCCGAGCAAATCTCGGCCCCCAGGTACTCCTATACTCTAATATGAGTAAGGTTAACTTGCTCGCTTGCTTGCTTGCGTCACAGATCTCAAAAACGGCTCCCAACGATTTCCTTTAAACGTTCGGGCCTCATCCCCAGGAAAAATCAAATAATGTAAAAAAACTAACATGAAAAGTTAACAAAATTAACATTGGGCTTATGGAGTTTCAAATCAAAACAAAAGAACTGTAACAGCTGTTCATAATCAACCAGGGAACTGTCAAAGTAATACTCATGTTGTTTATGATTATTAACATGTGGTTTCCTGAGAGCAGAGATTAAAAGATTTGAGTGAGGATTACATATATAGAGTCGTAAAATAAATCAAACTGACTTTGAGCTATAAATAACAACCGGAGGGACCTTAAAAATGTAGAAAAGAGGCAAATGAGTTATACAAATCCGATTACCAGTAGGGGGAAGTGGTGAAATATTACTCCAAGTCATCTAAACAAACTGACTGGCCTTCCCCCAAGCAAAGCTTGGCCCCCAGGTACTAATTCTGATTTAAATAGTTCCAATAATACACTGGCTAAAATAAAATTTTACTAGTGGCTTACAGGGGCTATAGCCCCTAACATATGGTTCTTGTGTAAGTTTATCACAGCACAGTGTAATGTATCAGTATTAGTGAATCACAGCTGATCATTAGTTCATTTTCTTATTAATAAAAACACTGTAGTGATATTTCCATGAGAAAATCATTGGATCTTTGAAGTCCAGTGGGGCGTAGCCCACGTAATTTTTGACGTTTCTGACATTTCCCCCCCGTCCTTGGCCCTCACGCTTTAAAATGAATCGTTATAACCTAACTTAAATCTTATACCGTGAAAAACTCGGCTCCATTTCCAAATCAAGAAACAAACATGTGTTCTCTTCATGCAGCGATAATCAACCATGGTCTTAGGACATCGCTGACATAGAAACGAGCATAGTGGAGTGTATCTGAAATGATACTACAGTAAAGCAGTATAGCAATCGTGTCTGACACATATTTCTGGTTGACTGCATGATTAGGCCTTGCTTATTTTAATTTGTATCATGATAATAGTTACATAATATTATATTATTATACTAGTTGACATTATTATTACTATTCCTGACTCTGTCTATTGCATCTGAATGTTTAATGACAATAATTTATTCTGATTCTTATTCTATTTACCAATTACTTGTTCAACAGAGATGCAACTAAGAGGATTTAGATGTCATACATCTTTTGCTTTCAGGTTGAAAAGCAGTAATATTAGGAACTGGAATAAGCTTCTTTAACACGTTCACTGCGTCACGAAGTCCCGAGTTCTCGTACTATAACCTATATTTGGTGCGCTTGCACCGTATTCTTCCCTCAGATACGGTGTCGATAACTCTCTGTAAATTGACATAGAGAATATAGAGAAATAAGATATATATTGTCTATAATGTTTGTTGATTGCTGGATCGATTGGTAACTGTGACAACAAACGAGATCTATAGATCTCGTAACGCACTGAAGTAATAAATTATTACTTTTATACGACATGAGACGCCCGGACCTCGCAATGAAGCTAAGTTGTTCAGAGCACCGCTTTGAGTTCTTGAGTACATTCTGTTCCCAACATTGCGCCAAAAGTTGTTTGTTGTTATTGCAATAACCTAAATTGACTTGTGGTGTGTTTTTTTCTCGTAAATGTGCAGTATGAGATCTCTGTGTCTCGTACTATTGTGTCATATTCAAATTCTGAGCAGGCTGTAGGCTGGCAACAGTGTGCTAGTTCACAAAATACACCACAGAGTGCTCTGTTTCTATTCGTTTCAATGTTATAATGCGCAAAATATCGTCTACGCAATGACATCTCAAGGTCTCGTATCGGACAGCTGTAGTCACACCAAACGAGAACCATAGGTCTCGTAACGTACCACCGTAATCGCATACAAATGTGCTGTAACGCAGTGAACGTGTTAAGTACATTTCTCTGCTTGTGATTATTGTTTGATTGCACTACCAAATTTTTTTATGATATAATTTATATACTTACAGTTTGCCTATGTTCATAAGCCATCGTGTAAACTTGTTGAATTTCTTCCCCTGGTCTCTTTGCGTTAACTTCCCCGCTAGATTTTGTGCTGGGATCTGTATTCTGACTTGTAGAAGGACTGGAACAAAGAGGTTTTGGAGATTATACTATGCTGGAGGGATTTTAAAATCTGAACACTATCTTGATTGACTCTTTATCTGGCGGGTTCCATTCAAGTGCAACATCAAGTTTGAATATACCTAAGAAATTAAGGAGGTTTTCAAGACGTGGTCCATAAGTCTGACCACCACCAACAATTTATTAAAATTACTGCCTTAAGAACATCCAAGAAAAATGTTACAGGTTATTAACCTTTTAATCAAATTATAGAAATGGACTAAATGTTTAGTAAATAGTGATTAAACAGAAGTCGTGAGTGAACCAGAAAAAAGTATGACTGCCTTTAATGCACTCCCTGATGCTTAGAAAAACACACTTTTTCTAAATATTTTACTTTTGACAAGCCTATTATAACATTTCTTGGAATAAACATTTGTTTGATGTATACAAATATCTCAACTTTTTTAAATTAACTAGATAAATAAACTACGTCTCACAACACTATAAAATACTAGCTGACGTACCCGTTCTTCGCACAGGGGTTTTCTTTACCTGCTCTTAGTCAATGCAATTTGCATTTTAGAAATGATAGTAAAATTTGTATTTAGTTAGCTTGATACAGCTGTTCTTGCGTCTGCTCCTGCTCTTTAAGCTGTCAAATAGAAGTATCCACAGCTATTCACTTTACAGTTTCTGAATGTTTACTTTATTCTGAAATGTAAACATTGAAACAGGACGTTCACGGGGCGTAGCCCGAGGGGATTTTAAGGAAGTGAATAGGCCTATGTGTTGCATGGGTTCAAGATCTACCTAAGTGTAAAGTTTCAGCTCAGTCGGTTCAGTAATTTTTGCGTTCACCCAGAACATCAGACAGACAGACAGAAACCACCTCACTTATATATCTGTACTTGCCTACAAGATGGTAAATATGCAAAAAAGATGGTACAAGGCGATCGATTTCAACCAGTCATCATCAGGCCAATCAGAGAATGTATTTGCAATTGAAATAGCTTAAATTTAAGTCATGAGTTGTAATAGCTACTCTAGTAATAAATTATAGTAAGTTGTTACTTACGAACAACACTCATCCAGGTCGAGGGATATTGAAGGAGTTTCTTCAATTGGGTAATAAAACACCTCTGAAATACAGCTTATCAAAATCATACATTGCTAAATCAATATTGTTTGAATACACCAAAATTGTAGCCTATGTGTTAGAGCTTTAAAATTTCAACAGTTTAAACCCTCAAGGAGTCACAAGCCTGACAAGAAGACGAGTTGTTACGTTTTGTATAAACATTATATTTTTTCCTGCCGGCAGTTTCGGCTGTCACTGTACCTCAAGTACATCTTTCCAGATAAAGCCTGATTCATTTTCAGTTGATAATCATACGCATAATTCAGGGGTGGCAAAGGGAGGGGGGCTCTCTCCAATATTTTGGAGAACATACTATTGTTATGTATAAAAAGTTACAATAATTTTTCCTCCTCAATCAAAATTCTAAAGTTTTGCTAGACGATAGACAATAGACAACTTTACTCACTTTCAAACAATAGGTTCACTTGTGATTAACAAAGTTAGTAGGATTTTATAATTGAGTACTTGATTTGTCTTCAGGTTATAATTAGATACATAATTTAATTAAATATCAAGTAATGTAAAAATAATTAGGGTAAACAAATTTTAAGACTAAACCCAATTTGTTCCATAGATGTAAATAAATCAAATCAGCATTTTAAACTGAAATTTCTTAAGAGTTTTGAAACAGATCTACATTTGTAACATGATGATATTATATGATGATATTATATTATGTATTTTAAGTATTATATTCTTTTGAAACAAGGTAAGTCAGTAATTTGTTTGTAAACTTCATGGTTTGTATTAGGTTGTAAAAAATAACTAATTATTTCTTTAAGTGTTGCTTGCATACAAGATTAAACCGATACAAAGTTAGTTTATCTTAGTACTGTTAAGTATTGATAGACTATCTTATATAATTCAGCTTAGTATCTTAAATGCAAGTAACACTTGTAAAATTATTTGTCATTTTTTATATTAAATTGTATTAAATCATCACTTAGAATGTAATACACCATATCTTACAAACTTGAGTATCTTATAACTTCTAGAGCGTTGGGATATAAATAATATATATATATATATAATATGGATAAAGGTTTGCTTGCAGCTCTGATCTCAAAAACAGCTCTAACAATTTCCTTCAAATGTTTTAACTAACTAATTTCTGAAATAAAAATAAGTTCTAGGTCTAATCCCTGAGAAAAATCAAAAAAGTAAAAAAACGAATATGAAAAGTTAAAAATAATTAACATTGGGCTTTAGATTCAAGATTTAAAATTTTTTATTCACAGTATACAATCATGTACATAAATAGTACAAAATACAAGGTTATTTCAATCACAGTAAAATAACAATGTGCCAACAACTAAACTAAATTAGGTACTAATGTTAATACGTAATTAACATTTTCAAATTTAGCACTAAGGAATTCCTCAATGCTACAAGGACAAGGAGCCAGATTAAGTAAGTGTAATTTTAGCTTCTGTATGAGTAATTTTGTTATCTTCCTTTTTAACTATGCCAGGTAGATTTCTTAAGAAATAATTTCCGATGTATGAAGTTTCTTTTTTTGAATAGCTGTAGGCGGTGCTGGTTTTTATGAACAGTAGTATTTCTCCTCCTGGTATCATAATTATGAGATACTTCTTTTTTATTTATTTTACAAACATGTCGAATAGTTTCAAATACATATAAACCATGTACTGTAAAAATTCCCATTTATTTAAAATAAGGTTTTACTGACTATATTTTAATTTTTGTATTATTCTAATGGCCTTTTATGCAAAGTTAAGATCTTTATCAAATTTTGTTGTGTTGTTCTGCCATAAACACTAACTCCGTAACTAACATGTGATTCCACAAGAGCACGATATATCATTTTTTGAACTGTCTTGTCGCAAAGAAAAGACTTTGTCCATAAGACAAACAAATCAGAATTTATTTTTACTTACTAAATAATCAATATGGTAATTCCAGCAAAGGTGCAAATAGTTAGGCCCAAAAATTTAGAAGTTTTAACTTGATTAATATCTTTGGTTATCTACAGCAACTTTTGGAACCACATTATTTTTATTAGCAAATTTCCCCTATGTGGAAGAAGCTATTACCATAGTCGGCATGGTAAGATCTAGGCCCGGGACCATGATAAATTTTCGTTTTGAGGTCCCCAGACCCCAAAAACACCATTCTTTCGAAACTGTATATATATAGACATATATATATATATATGTGTGTGTGTGTCCGTGAGCTCGATAACTCTCGTAAAAAAAATCTGATTTTGACGAAATGTGGTATAAATGTGTAAAGCAGCATTTGTGACTCTAAATTCGAAAACCAGACAGATCGACCTATCCGAAGGGGTATTTTGGGGGGTTTTGTACCCCAAAAATGGGTTTTTTGAGTTTTTTACATATAATTTTTGAAAAAGTCCAATTTTAGTTTTTTCCATTGGAATCAGCTTAAAAAGACGCACAATTTGGTGTTTTGATCATTGCTCTACGTCAAATGGTTACAGAGATATTGAAAGTGCTAAACACAGTACGTTGTCCAATGTTATTCTTATAAAGAATAAGAAAAATTGTATATCTCGCTTATTTATCAACTTATCCTGATGAAACTTGGTATATTGCTTCGTATCGTTGTGGTATATTGATATTTGTACCAAAATACATTTTTTACCAATAGTTCCCGTAGCAATTACCTAACCTAACCTAATCTAACCTGCGTACTCAGCCCCCATGTTATTCTTATAGAGAATAAGTAACGTGTTATCTCCCTTAATTATGAACATAAATTAATAAAATTTGGTATGTTGGTTCACCTACTTGAGTTATATTGATATTTGTATAAAACCCCATTTTTTGTGATCCTTGCTTCAGCAAACCTGCATACTCAGCCGCCATGTTATTCTTATGGAGAATAATTAAAATGTCATAAATCGTTTATTTATGAATGTATATTGATGAAACTTGGTATTTGGTTTTATATGGTATTAAGATACATATATATATGCATTGGAAATTCACTGAGTATGCAGGTTTGCTGCTACGGGGGTATTTTTATTTGTGTGGAATAATATAAAATTTGTTTTATTAGCATTAAGGGTGAAATTGTGATGTGTTAAAAACTGTTTAATTTTTTTTAGTTCTAATTTGGAAGATGATTCAATGGCAGTGATTGATCTTCCTGAGGTTTTAAGATTAATATCGTCTGCATATACGCTTAGTTTACCACTAGTTGGCTGAGTTAAAACATTTTGAAGGTTTTTAAGATTACTTATAAACAAGAAGGGCCCAAAATTGAACCCTGTGGGACCCCTGAATGAATTTTGTTCAAATCCGTCTTTGTTCTTTAAATCCAATTGTGTTTTGTAGATATGAGAGTTCTGCAAATTGATAACGTTCCTCCAAGTATGAACTGAACCAACCATGAGAAATTCCCCTAATACCTAACATCTCAAGCTTTCTGATAAGTATGTTGTGCTCTACATTGTCAAATGCCTGTGACATCTCCATAAAAATCCCAACGGTATTTAAATCTTTATCAACTAAGTTTATGATGGACTCAATAAGACTTATTGCTGCAGTGACAGTTGATCTACCAACACAAAAACCATGGTGTTCATTATCAATCAAGTTAGATCGGCTTAAGAACGCAGTTAACCTGTTTTAAACTGCTTTTTCATATACTTTTAAGATTGCTGGGAGAACTTTACACTGGCCGGTAGTTAGAAATTTTATTTCTACAATTCTTTTAATAAATTCGTACAACTCGAGCAATTTTTTGCTGCTTTGGGAAACTATCTGCTATAAATGATGAATTTATGAGGTGTGTCAAAACAAATTTAACTCCTCTTTCAGGTGCGTAATACCTGCAGGTAACTCCTGCCTCATGTAAGGCGCGTTTACATGATGCAGGTTAGGATGAAGGTAACCTAGACAAGGTAGCCTTTTGTAGGGTGTGTGAACAGAACCTTGAACAAAAACTGTGCAGGCTGCTCAGTCATGTTTCTGTCCACACACCCTACGCAAGGCTACCTTGTCAAGGTTACCTTCTCACTCACCTGCATCAAGTAAACATAGCTTTATAGAGTTTAAAATCAAAACAAAAGGATTATAACAGCTATTTATAAACAATCAGTGAACTGCCAAATACTCAAGTAGTTTAACATGTGGTTTTCTGAGAACAGTGACATAAACAATTAAATTAAGATTACATATACAGTGTTCAAAACCAAAATGAATTAAAGGGACATATAATCAAAATACTACCTTAAAGGACAATGAACTATAATAACAACTGGAGTGGCCTTAAACATGCAGAAAAGAGGGAAGTGAGCTAAGTAAATCTGCTCGTCAGTAGAGGGACTTGGGGAAAAATACTCCAAGTTATCTAAACAAACTGACTTTCCTTCCCCAAGCAAAGCTCGACTCCTCCCCATCCCACCCCCGGCACTTATATATAAAAATAGGTTTCAATCAAATTGGTTTCATGGACCAGTTGAAATCAAACGTTAATTTACAGATGGCATACCAAATAATATTATGTATTAGGTATAATAATTACATGTATAATTATTATTTTTTTACTAATTATTTCCAAACGTTTAGATAGTAAATATTTGTAGACAGTAAAATCTAAGTCTTTTAAAGTAGAATTAGTTTACTGTCTAACTCCAACTTCAGTTATTTTTTAATTTCACTTGATAGCATAGCAATTGATTAATGTACGAGGGCTGTTGAAAAGTTACCTATGGAGTAACCTCTATAAGTCAAATGGTTGCTCACTAAATACCTAAGGGGCCATACGTATTTTACGTAACGCATTTTTTCGTAATTTCAGACCCCCACCCCTATAAATAAATTCAACATTACCCAAATATAAATTCATAATATTGTTAACGCAACATAACGCTTGACAATACCCCCTCACCCCTCAATGTGTTACGTAACTCAATCGCAGGCTTTAAAACAGCTTAAACCTTTTAATCATCGTTTTATTAGCAGTTTCGAAAATGGATTTCAATGAATGAATCATTAAACTTTAAATGACTTTCCCTTGACAAAATTTTTTAATAACTTACTTCAAAGCAAAATATATACAAACAAACAAGACTGAGTTACTAATAATATAAACAACAAAATAAACTATCTCAGCTAAAACATAACAAATTTAATTTATAACTAATACAAATACAAAACAACTTAAAAAACTAAAGATATGGGTGGCATTGCGAAATACTATATCAAGTCATGATTTTACTCCCTAAAGCAACCAAAGCATAGGTGTAAAGCAATACAGAAGTTACTTAAAACACGTTATGTATTTATTTTTGGTTTAACTGTTGCTAAAATAGGATGAGTATTTTACATAACTAACTATAACCTTCATTTGGATATCAATTTGATTATTATTTTAATTTTGAAAGATTTATAACATTATTAATAGATACGGGAGTGCACCAGCTCATAGGGTTAATATGTGTGAGTTGATCCAACCCCCCCCCCCCTCTCCTCCACATAGCAAATCTCCCAGAACCTTTCACTTTTAACGTGACTAAAGGCTTGAGAACGGTAATTGTTCAATAGTGGATTTATTTGTTCATAAGTAACCTAAATACCCCCGTCGCAGCCAACCTGCGCACTCAGCGAATTTCCAATGCTTATACAGTGGAACCTCAACAAATCGAACCTCAATAAGTCAAATTCCTTGATAACTCGAATTTTTGTCATTCCCCTTGAACTTGCCTACCTAATGCTGTTATTTTACCTCTATAAGTCGAGGGGTTAATAGGACACACCTTGATAACTCAAATTTTTTCTGTATTCTTAGCCTGTCGCCGCACCTCTATAGGTCAAAGTTTTAGCTGTAGAACCTCTATAACTCGAATATGTACAATTGCCGTACCTCTATAAGTCAAATTATTGACTAGTTGAAGTTGTTCATTCACCAAACCTCCAGTGACTTTGCAGCCGGAAATTTGAACCCTCCCTCCCCACTAAATCTCTTTCCCGGGTGCTCCTAGTGTCGGTAAAACAACCAACAAATTTATGTTGATGAGCAACACACATATCAAACACACTCATCCTCACGCGTTTCACCTATGTGAGGATTTCATTTCATAAATAAGGAACAGTCTCATATTGTTGTAAATTGTATATATATTTTTTAAATCAAATGGTTTTCATTTAATTAGATTTGTGTTCTGAGTCGTTAGTTAGTGTGAGTTCAGAGGTTCTGGATGTAGTACGTGAAACGTAGTTTTTAGGTTGTTTTTTTACGAAGTGTTTGCAGTTTGGTAAAACGTGTTGGCAAAACTCTACCCCACGAGAAGTTCAAGACTATTTAAGACTATTGACACAGGAAATAAAAACAGTGACATCGGGAAGCAGTTTGGAACACCAGTGATCACTGTCGACAATTTTAAAACAAAAAAAGTGTCGCACTGCTCCACCCTAATTCCAACAATGCTCTGCAATTTTAATTCTTATCCTGTTTTGTTCCCTTTTAGTGTTGCAAATATTTTAATAGCCTACAGTACATTAATGTTCAGCTAAATGAAATTGAAGTGAACTGACTTCCGTAAGGGGAAGGGATTTGTTTGGGGCAGGTGATAAGAAGTTAGCAAAAAAGTCTATGAAATAGGGAGGAAGTGGTCGAAGGGGCAAAACATCACCAAAATACCAAACTGTGAGTCATTATTTGTTTACTTTCCTCCTCTACAATATTTTCACTTAAGGAAGTATTTCGTCCTCTGCTACGTTAATCAAAGAAGCTTTACAGTATATTTCCGGGCTTATTTTAGACATTTAAAATTGTTCAAATCTATTTTAATTTTAATAATAATTATTATACGGTATAATTATTTTTTATACATAGCTCGAACTTGTATAAGGGTTATACCCTTCCATGATCCTTACACTACAAGGATCTATTATGTTACCGTGACCCTCAATAAGTCTGTGGAAAATCACTTTGATAAGTCGAACCTCAATATTTCAAAATATTCGATAACTCAAATTTTTGCTCCCCCTGAGGTTTGAGTTATCTAGGCTCCACTGTATATGTGTCTCACTACTACATAGAACCATTTACCAAGTTTCACAGAAATACATTAAAAATAAGTGATGTATAGCATTTTATTTATTCTCTATAAGAATAACATTAGGGCTGAGTATGCAGGTTTGTTGCAACGAGGAAGATAGATATGTGTTTTTTTCAATTATCAAAATAACTCAACCAGGTGAAGCTACATACCAAGTTTTATTAATTTAGGTTCATAACTAAGATAGAGAGATATACAACTTTTCTTGTACTCCATATAAATAACATGGGGGCCAAGTTTGCACGTTTGCTGCTACGGAGAAAAAAACATACTTTTTTTATGCAAATATCAATATACCACTAGTTGAAGCCTTATGCCAAGTTTCATCAATATCCATTCATAAGTAATCGAGAGATCAAATTTTACTTATTCTCATTCTCCATAAGGATAACATTGGACAACGTGTTCAGCACTTTGAATATCTCTGCAACGGTTGGACGTAGAACAACAATTAAAACACCAAAATGATTGTTTTGCAGAGTTAAACTTACTGGTAAAAATAAATGTTACGTTTTTAGTAAAATTATCTGAACAAAATCTAAAAACCTTTTTCCCATAAGATTAACATGGGGAATTTTATGGACACTTTTTTTACTTTTCTCCATAACCACTTAACATAGTTTAATGATTCAAAATACTAAGTTAATTTTTTGTAAGCTCTATAAAATGGCTATAACCAAAATTGAGTGATTTTAAAATTTCAAGGTAAAAAATTCAAAAAACTGATTTTTGGAACATTTTAAACCCCCATAAAACCCCCTTCACGAACTCCGAACTCTCAATCTTGTTTTCAAACTTAAAGTCATAAATTTTACTCTCCAAATTTGCGCCAAATTTCATCAAGATCAAGTGTTTCTTTGGAAAGTTATCGAGGTAAATATATATCTATATATTTACACATATATATAAATTTGAACGAATGGTGTTTTTGGCTTCTGGCGACCTCAAAATAAAAAGTTATCATGGTCTCGGGCTTAAGTGTTTTAAAATAATGTGATAAATCCACCAATACTCCCTATTTCCTAACCTATATGGTGGTTATTAATCATATTTGTACGTAGCTTTTTTAAGTCCATCTTTTGTATTCAAATGAAACAATATACATAACAAAAGTCTCACCATGCCACCTACGGTAATAGCTTCTTCCCTATAGGGGACATTCGCTAAAAACCTTATCAATGAGGAAGGAATAAGGGACAAAAAGTCTAGACCATGAGCAAAGGTCACCTTTGGTGGTTTATGAATCTCAAAAAGAATGTTCAAGACTCATTATAACAGAACGTTTTTGTCATAAACTAACTATTTAAGTTCTCAGACAAAGAGTCTTTTATGTCTGGGTGAATTTTATCTTGAAAATATTGATTGGTTGCAAAAAATGTAACATAACACATTTTGTACTTTGTGGGATGATTTTTGTTTGCAGCATACATTGATGAGCTATAGAAAAAAATCTAGCAAATTAGCAATTGTGCGAACATCCTGTTGCTTAGGCCGGATTCTGACTGTCCGAAAGTGCATTTATGTGAAAGAATTATGGTGGTACCTTCACTACAATGAGCCAATGGAGATTACTTTCTGGACAGACCTAAAGTTGTTATGCAAGGTAATTTTCAAAGCAGTAATTAATTACCCAAACCATTGGTTTTACATCTTGGTTTTCTGTATAACATCTTACTTCTGCCTGTATTAACTGGAATTTGCCTTCATACTATGGACCTAAGCCCTAGGAAATAGTATGCCATTTTTAGCTTCTACAGAAAAATAAAATAGGAATTAAAAACACACCAGTAGAACTGCTGCAGTAATCGTCATCTTTTCCAGATCCACAGCACCTGGAAATTCAACAAGAAACTGGATTATGGAATAGAAAACAACTGAAACTAAAGATTTGCAAGATAAGTCATAAGTCATAAGTCATTTATTGTCACAAAACATTTACATAGTTCTGGTATTTCCAGATGAAACAGGTGACATTGTCAATTATACAAATTAAAGCTATATCTAAATATTGTATCAGTAAAAATTGGCCTCAAATTGACAAAACCCAAAAGAAATCATAAAAATTCTTCCCAGTTGTCATTAAAAAAGTCATTGATGGAATAGTAAACTCTGTTTATTAAAATATGTTTTACTTTCTTTAATGTACTTTTTATGTTGTTTCCAAATATTGAGTCAGGAAGTCTATTAAAAATTGTTATACCCATATATTCTGGACTTTTTTCAAACAAGGATAATTTGTGTTGAGGGAAATCAAATTTTGATTTTTGCCTCGTGTTATGACTATGTGTGAACTGATATTTTTTTGATAAATCTGGATTTTCTAAATTTAATTTTATGATTTCATAAATGTATGAAACAGTTAGTGACAAAATTTGTATATTTTTAAAAAGTAGTTTACAGCTAGTTCTTTTTCTTCTTCTTGTCATTATAATAACACCTTGTCGTATAATTGCCTTTTGGGCTCTGAATATTTGTTCAGACTTTTTGTGGGATCCCCACAGTAAAATGCCATACCTGAGGAGACATTCCACAAAGAAATAATAAACGGTTTTGCAAATTTCAAGAGACGTTGACTGCCTTAAAATGTATAAAGCATACTGGAAGCTATTTAGCTTATTAATTAAATATTTGATATGTTGTTCCCATTTCAAGTTTTCATCAAATATGACTCCAAGAAATTTATGTGAATTCACGTTCATGTCCTTAAATTGTTTCACCATCTGATTGCTATGATCAATACACTTGAAATACATAATTTTACTTTTTGAATTGTTTAATAAAAGACCATTTTTAAACCAGTTTTATAATTCATTATATGCATTCTTAAGCGAAACAGTTAGATTATTAAAATCGTTGTTCTTAACCAAAGCTGTTGTGTCATCAGCATGAGGAAACAACCTAGAAGAGGTTTCCAAGTCATTCACATACATTATAAAAAGCAGGGGATATTTCATATAACAGATTTTTGAGAATCTGAGTTACATGAAGCAGTATGTTGTTGGGGAAAAATCATGAACAGTTCTAATATCAAACTGAAGAGAAATTGGTTGCATTTTGCGGACTTAATATTTTTGAAGCAATAAACTAATTTTGCTTAAACAATAAAAACTCATATGCTCATATGTAATGTTTAAACAGCTAGGTTCTTAGAAAATAGGTATATTGAAGTGATATTCTTAACAGGATATGGTACATTTATTTTTCTGATTGTTGCATGAGATAAAAACATAAAACACATTCAATATTGTAACTCTAAGGGTAAATGTATAACGGAGCCAGGATCAAAAGTTATGAACTCCGGATATCCCTGTTCCTGTTCCAAAAATCCCAAAGGACTCCCCACAAATTTAATAAATTGATATACAACAAGTAGTAGCCTATATTAATTTATTTATTAGAAAACAGGTATGTTGTCTCTGATTTTTCCTTGAAGTTTCAACCAAATAAATCTCTATGAATCGTCACATCTGTAATGTTGGATGTACATATTTTTATGAAAAAATTTATAAATGACATGACGTGGTGGTAATTCACATCATATATAAATATACAGGGTGTACCGCAAAAGTATCACAAATGTAGGATTTGGTAGAACTCATCAAAAGAAGTAAGAAAGACACATCACATAAACTTTTTCCAAAATCGCTCCGTTTTTCGTCCGTCAGCCTGTATGTAATTTTTAATCAAAATAGCATATCTTAGGAGCCACTCGAGGTACTGACTTGAAACTTGGCATGTGTATTATACTAGATTAGTGCTAATTATTTTATTAAATTTGGCTTTTCTATCTTTAATCATTTCAAAATGGCGACCATTTCAAAGTGGCAACCATTTCAATTTTTTTCAGCTCAATACCTTGAAATCGGCAAATACCTGAAAATTTCATCTGTGAATAAAAAAATGTGAAATTTTAAGCCAAAAAGTATGGTATAAAGATTATAAAAATCAATCGAGTCATAGCTGCGCAATTGCAGTTTTATGAGTCAAATCATGGTAATTCTGGTAATTTACATAGAATTTGCACAATTCTACTTTTAAAAACTGCAATTTCTCAGTTATTGGTCAAGTGATCTTTATAATCTTTATACCATTCTTTTTGGCTTAAAATTTAAAATTTTTTAAATTCGTGGATCAAATTTAAGTTATTAGCAGTTTTCAAAATATTAAGATTTTAAAATTTGAAACAGCCACCATTCTGAAATGGTTAAAGATAGAAAAGCCAAATTTATAGTCTATTTAAAGTAGCTTTAGGATTGACTGTAGCGCCTGAGTAACAGTTAAGGAAAGTTTTTTTGTTGAAATGTTGCCAAATCTACAACCAACAGAAGACAACTCTACATATGGTTGAATCACATTATGAAATCATTTTCCTCAGTTTGCCAAAACAATGTGAATTACATTTGTCTTGTGATTGTAAACCTATATTGTTACCCTTGCTAAGCGATGCAAGGTGGGGCCTAAAGGTGCCGTGCAAGACCAGGGTTAGCAGGATTACGTTTTACCTTATATCGTTACCCGTCGCTTCATCCACGATCACAGTTTATGTTAATAATAAGTTATTAATTAACATTTGTAGAACATATTTTAATTAAATATTTTTGTTCATGAAGTACTGTGAGTTATTAAAACTATTAACTCACGATTATAACTTATCATTGTATTACTTATTTTGATCAATCTGTTGATTAAATAAGATGTAATTTCTGGAACAGGAGCAAGCGTAATACCTACTGATTCTGGGTTTTCACCTACACTAACTTTTTCAAATAAAAATAATCTCAATAAGTGTTGGACTTGATGCATATTGGATATAATATACAAATTTTCAAGACCATTGGGGTGTAACTCGAAAGTACAATTAACCCATTGGCGTAGACATACGAGCTGGTCTCGTGCCTTACTTGTAATTTTATTAACCTGTGAATTGGAGTATAAAATTGGTGTTTTTAAATGGATTAATGGCGTATTTTAATTAAAATATTGTTTTCTTTCAGTTTAGAGAGTCGCATTGGCACACACACAGTAGACATAAGTAAATGTTAGCAAAATCAGTGTTGACCATGTGCAAGTCTCAAAGAATTAACCGATCCCGTCAACTTCCAAGCAAGCCTGCCACCGTTTATTTTACTTGGGCCCTCCCACCAACATTGACACAGACCGGTTAATTCATTGAGAGTTGCACAACTTGTCAGTTTTGGTCGTGTGCGGGAATCGAACCCACGAACATCGTATCACCACCTGGCCAAGGTGTTTCCACAACGTAGCCAACTCAGCTAACACGACCAAAGGCCTGGCGGCGATATTAAGGTTTTTCAGTCAGTCCGCGCCCCTAGCGGATAGAACCGTAGACGCCCGCGGTCATTAGTTACATATTTTGCTACTAAAGTGCAGCACCAATCAATTCCCGTTATAGGCTATTGCAAATAGAATAAAATTACTACCTCAATGGGTTAAACAAGGTAATTTAAAATATGGAGAATTTTTTATTGGTCGAGTTCGGATTCCTTCTCTTCTCGTGCGTGATTGATCAGAACTTTTTTCAACACAATCATCGAAGAACTCAATGTGTATAACATAAAATAAACGAACATCAAAATATAACTGCACATTAATTACCTCAGATAGTAACCTCAGATAGTAAGTACCTCAGATAGTAGTTTAACCAAACATTGAAATAATCAAAATCAAAACAAACAACGCTTACATTTTTACTGGCATTTGCACATTTACAATAGTTTCTGTGAGCGAATAAAACCAAACATTTACCAAGCAGACGCCTAAAAAAGCAATCTGGCACATGTGTTTGATTTCTATGGTTTTGTTCGGTCAAAGCTGTCCCGTCATTGGCCGGGCGAGACGCTTCTGTTTAAAAGTTGCCACTAGTCCCAACAGGTGTCTCTAGAGTCAATCCTAAACCTACTTTAAATAGACTATAATACCAAACTATCCCTAATCTGGTAATATTCATTTTGCAGGCAGCTGGCGGCTGCCTCAGTAGATTCACGCATGACAACTGCAGTTTATCACATGTCCTAACATCATTATTGCATTTCCCTACATTTTACACAAAATTCTCTGCATACTTATTCCATGTAGTAGCCATTTTAACATTTTATTTTATTTGTAGTAGTAACATTTTATTTCTCCATACAAGGCTAGTCTACTTAAAAAGTTACTTTATACAGATTTAAATTTAACTAACGCATTGCTATCAAATTAAGGTTTTGTTTAAAATAGTTCCTGGAATCAGGAGCATAACTGGGAGGGAGGGAGGATTCCACCGCAAAATCAATGAAAAGCTCTTACTCTCTAGATGTGTCTTTTGGGGTTTTGTAAAACCTCCACCTTCAAAGCTTAATCCCATAGGCTTTCAAAGTTCTAATGTTATGGAGTTATATTTTATTGAGTTAGTCAGCTGGTTATAGTGTAAATGAACTTTTAAAACGAATGTCTGGATCTATGTCTGCTAGATCCCTGTGCAGAGAACGGTATATCACCTAGTGATATATGATTATCATTTCTCTAAATGATTGGGTGAATATCGCAAGTTTTTTTTGTATTAAAATTGTTAAATAAGAAAAGATAACATATTTTTGATCCCCCCTAATCAGTTGCACATTGTACGGTAACAGGTGTGTTACAACTCTATAATTCTTCTGCTACACCTGTTTTTATACCGACATTGATCACTGTATCCCTATAAGACGCCGACGCAACTATGGCGTATTTTAAAATAAATATTTAGGAATCTAGAAATAGGATTCCTAGGATATAGGAATATTTAGAACTAGGATCTAAGCTACAACCCCAGATTCCATCTCAGCTCTGGTATACACCTACTCTTATGTACTTTTTTAAAATATAATGTTTAATAAGAAGACCGACCACTGGATTGGGAATGGAAACTGCATCCAAGTACTCTACTGTTACACCTCTTACGCATATTATATCATTTTTAGGGAAAATGGGGAGAAAACAGATATTTTACAATGAGAAGAACATACCCGCAGTAACAGCGTCCTGATCTCCAAAGAAGGAAACAACAAAGGATCAATATGAATAAAAGCCAGGTTATTATGATAAGTGGAAAATAAGGAAACAGAAATATTCTTCCAGTGTTGTCATTTTTCTTTCTTGATTCTTGGATGTTTTTGTCAAGATCTCTCTGCCTGTAGAATATAAAGTTAGCCGTAGCATTCTTTGGCACAAATTCTGTAACATAAAAAGTTTATTCATCATGTGAAGATCTTCTTATTGGAATGTGAATAAATTTAAAATCAATAATATTTATTTATTTAATAAAAACAATTTAATTTATTGGATAATTTGAAGTGTTTGACTTTAAAGTAACTATAACAAATTATTTTACTATATTTTTCACTTTTGAAGAAGTTCACTCATCTGTTAAGAAATTTTTTTATATAAATATATTTGGAAATGTGTCGTAATAATTCTTTATTCAAACAGATATTGTGAATTTTAACTTAAATACATTCTACCTGTGGCTGTAATTTTGTGTGGTTGTTACAGCATAGCCCTTCAAATTAACTGTTTCTAATCAACTTTGTTATATTGTAATTCCACCAAAGTCACGTTTAATTCAAAGCTATGAATAATCGTTATGAAAATCTTCAAAGTTTGGCGAAAAAATAACATAATTGTGCTTAAAATTTAAATGGAACCAGAATTTGAAGGACACTTAAGTATTTAAATTAGATTCTCTCCAATTTGTATGTGCTGGATTGGTGTATTTGTAGGTTGATCCCATTGTACGTAGGAGCAACACATCATCTGACCAACTAGGAAAACCCATCCTGCCTTCTTCTTTTTCACATGAATAAATTGCTTTACACGGCAAAACTTAGTTACTTTGAACTTAAAAGGACAACATAAAATACCCCCGTCGCAGAAAACCTGCGTACTCAGCAAATTTCCAATGCATATATATTCACGTTTATTACATAAACATACCTAGTTAACTACCAATGTTTTAGAATAATTAAAGTTGTAATAATCCAAAACCCATTATAATTTTTTTTGATAAAATTAGAACTGACTTTGTGTACAAAAAACTTATTGTATATAAGTATTGTGAGCAAGGAGGCAAATTCATTCTTTTCCCTAATAGTTTAAGCCCAGTTATCCCAAATAGTTGTCCTGTTGCTCAAATCCGAGCAAGTTTATACCCAACGAAAGGTTACTTCAGTTATAAACAAACATAACAACACATTTGATATTAAAACAGATAACATCTGAGAATAATGCGGATATCGTACTTTCAATCAACACTTAGTTTAAAATTCCGCAATCGGATAGTGCCACTGTTCCGAAATTTTAGCCATTTCCTGTATTTAATTGATGCCCTTAAAATTCTAAAACATATTGGCAAATCTAAATAAAAATACCTTTAATTTGACCCCTCAAACGTTAAAATCCGTCCAGCCGTTATTGATTTATGACTGTGAATAAAAAATCCCTAGCGTATTAATATATAGGATCCTCACTTATCTTAATCAATTTGAACCACAAATTACTGTCAAACATATTGAACTTAAGTCTTATGATTTAGTTTTTAGTCTCTCATTTGTCATAAACTTTGTTTTCCATAGATTGCTTACTTCCTTTTTGTTAAACTTAACTTTAGGTACCAATATAATTTAAGTTTTTTTTAAGTATATGAATAATTGTTTGTTTGATTCTTGAGCTATATCCAATCATCCAAATATGTCCAATCCTCCGTTTCATTGGATAGGTTTAGTTCTCCTGTAATTAACTACTGGATCCATTAAACCGTGACATCTCTGAATTCATAATTGAAATTTAAAGGCCGCTAGGATAGAGCCCGAAAGAATTTAAAATACCCCCGCCGCAGCAAACCTGCATACTCAGCAAATTTCCAATGCATAATATATGTCTTAATACCACATAAAGCCGCATACCAAGTTTCATAAAAATATATTCACAAATAAGCAATATACACAATTTTAATTATTCTCCATAAGAATAACATTGGGGATGAGTACGCAGGTTTGCTGCAAAAAGTAACACTAAATAATGGGTTTTTGTGCAAATATCAATATAACTCAACCTGGTGAAGCCACATACCTAGTTTCATCAATATACATTCATAAATAAGCGATATATCCCATTTTCATTAATCTCCATAAGAATAAAATGGGGGATGAGTACGCAGGTTTGCTGCTACGGGTACCTTTAGCAAAATAATTGTTTTTTGAGCAAATATCAATCGACCACAACCAGATAAAGCCGTATACCAAGTTTCGTCCGTATAAGTTCATAAAGAAGCGAAATATATTTATTTTCTTATTCTCCATAAGAATAGCATTAGACAACGTACTGTGTTTAGCACTTTCAATATCTCGGTAACCAATTGACGTAGAGGAATGATCAAAATACCAAATTGTGTGTTTTTTAAGCTGAATCCAATAGGGAAAATTAAAATTTGATTATTTCAAAAATTATATGTAAAAAGTTCAAAAACCCATTTTTGGGGTACAAAACCCCCCCAAAATACCCCTTTAGATAGAGCAATATAGCTGGTTTTCGAACTTAAAGTCATAAATGTTGCTTTACACGTTTATGCAAAATTTCATCAAAATCGGACCTTTTTTACGAGAGTTATTGCACCCACGGACACACATATATATATATATATATATATATAGATATATAGATATATAGATATATATATATATATATATATATATATATACAATTTCGAACGAATGGTGTTTTTGGGGTCTGGGGACCTCAAAACGAAAAGTTATCATGGTCCCGGGCCTAGGTCTTACCATGCCGACTACGGTAATAGCTTCTTCCCTATAGGGGAAATTCGCTAAAACATGTGATACGGTCAAATTATTCAACATTTCATATAATTAAGATCAAAAGTATTTGTATTGTTCTAAACCAGATATAGTGATATATATCACCTTCATTTCAAATGGTATTTATTAGTTTGCTTACCTTTTTGTCTCATAGTTTCAACGATTCTTAAAACACCTCCGAACGCAGGGTAACATTTGTCATCTTTCAAGTGGGGTAAGACCTGCAATGAATAAAGTTATATGATTATTTTTGTTGATCCTCTATTATCTTCAAACGATGAATAATATTTCCGAACATTTAGGAAACACTGTCAACATCAATTTTTTATCGCCTAGTAACATTCTAAAGAATAACTCCGTACAGAAACAGATATGAGACTGACTGTATAGAACGAGTATTCGTTCCTGAGCTGGGAACAAGTTGAGAGACACAAGTTCAAATAATCAGACTTGAGTTCAATAACTACGTAAGACTTATAGCATTGGATTTTCTACAGCTTATCGTAAGGCAGAGCCCTAAACCTTAATAATTTCAAAACCTTACAAAAGATCTAGAAGGAAAGGGCTCTCTGAATTAAATAAAATGGATACTTATTAATGTTAATTAGGAGAACGAAATTCCTGTTCAACTTGATATTATATTGATTTTATGCAGGAATAAGCTCACTTACTAAAACTTATGTAGTTAATCAAAACACCAAAATTTTGTAAAGACATTTATATTTAAAATCAAATTTTATAAGTAAAAATAGTGCTTAATGTATCAATACTGGAACCTATTAAAAGAAAAAAATTATTTAGCTTATTAAAATGTCTCATTCAGATGAATCTCTAACTTTACTCAGACAATAACCCCTTCAACTGTATATAAAAATGGGCTAGTTTTCAATGGGTTTTATAAAAGAAAGTATTATTATTTTGTAATATGAAAGATGTTTACTCTAAATCAAACGAATTAAATTGTAATGATTTAGAAAAGATCATCTTGGTTGGAAGAAAAGCTAATGTTTTACTCTTTGACCCCCAAGGGCCAATACAGGGTGTCACAAAAAAGTGTGATGGGCTATACAGGACCTAATTCTACATGCAAAAATAAGTCAAAAATGAAGAATTACATTTTTTTTTTATTTCGGCTTAGTTTAGCCGTAATCCGCCATTTTGTTTTTTTGGGAAAATATTTATTATTTCAAAAACCCAATGAGATATTTTTACGAAACTTAGCAAAAGTGTTTACACTAAAGTAAGTAACATTTGTAAAAAAAAAATATTTTTTTACCTTTCCAAATTTCAAAATGGCGGCCATTTGAATTTTTGTATGCCAAATTTCATGAAAACCGGTACCTAAATCAAAATTTTTCAAGACACAAAATGTTTTGTATTTATTATAACAAATCCAACAAAACAAAAATGAATAAAATCGGTTCATAAATAAATAAGCTGTATTTATTTTAGTAATTTAGACTGAAATTTATTTAATAATAATTTATGTAATGTAATTAAGTAATTTCAGTCTAAATTATTAAAATAAACACAGCTTCTTTATTTATGAACCAATTTTATTCATTTTTGTTTTGTTGGATTTTTTATAATAAATACAAAAAAATGTGTTTCTCAAAAAATTTTGATTTAGGTACCGGTTTTCATGAAATTTGGCATACAAAAATTCAAATGGCCGCCATTTTGAAATTTGGAAAGGTAAAAATATATTTTATTTTACAAATGTTACTTACTTTAGTGTAAACACTTTTGCCAAGTTTCGTAAAAATATCTCATTGGATTTTTGAAATAATAAATATTTTCCCAAAAAAACAAAATGGCGGATTACGGCTAAACTAAGCCGAAATCCAAAAAATTTTATTCTTCATTTTTGACTTATTTTTGCATGTAGAATTAGGTCCTGTATAGCCCATCACACTTTTTTGTGACACCCTGTATATCGGCATTTTAATCTGATTCATAAAATCTTAGTTAGTTAGGGTGTAAGCAATAGAACCTAAATTGATACAACCTGAGGCGCACCCTGATGTACCACCTCTTAATTAACTCACCACGTGACACAATGTGATAAGAAGCTCCCATACATTGGAAGAAAACTCCATAACCACCTACCCTGGAGCTTAGAATTAAGAACGAGAAGGAGCTGAAACCTACAATTCACAGATAGCTATACTACTCCATGGAAGAATTCTTCCGAAAAACCTTTGACCAATAACTTGTAATTACTTTTTTTCTAATATGTTTTCACATATTTCCCCTTGATTGTCTTGTATCAAAACCTGAATATGTAACCCCTCGTATATTGAACTTTCTTAATACTGCCTTGACGCTGTAACTATTCTAAGGAATATGTAAATAAAGAGTTTTGTCTATTGTCTAATGTAGCAAAGTAGTTTATTTTATTTGCCATTATTTTGACATTAAAGGTAATGGTTTATTTTTAGGTTTTTCACATTTAAAGGTTATATTGTTTTAAAATTGCTATAAAGAGTGTTGCATAAATGCTTAATTGATGATCTGGTTGATCTGTATGAAGTTATCAGAACTAGTTGGAGCAAGTGCCAAAAACAATCAAACACATCTTAACTTTATCAGATATTTGTAGGTTTTACTTAAACACTTAAATACTTTTAACTTTCACTATAACAGTTCAACTGTTCAGGACCAATGAGAAACTTACCGCTAACTTACCGCTTGTGTCAACCAATCGTAGAACTTCTTGTTGAATTTGAAAACTTGAATTTTATGACCTGTAGTTAAAGTCAGACACTTCATAATCACTTTGTAGTACTGAGGCAGAATGTTTTCTGCGTCTGGGCTGTCAATCTTGTAGGTTGCCGGACGTTTCAGTGGAACTGTTAGTTCTTTTGGATCTTTGTTGTCATCCAGTTTTGGCGTAAGAATTTCCACTTGAGTGAAATTTCCACCTAATAATGAGCAAACAATATTAACCTGTTCATACACTTTTAAAATTCTGTATTTGTAATGATAAAAGTTATTACTAGTATATAAGATATTTTAAGTATAGATTACTGTACCGGTACTTGTATTTCCTATTTACAAACTGTATTTAGTTGTGTGTATAATGTCTTAATCTATAAATAC
Source organism: Allygus modestus (assembly GCA_963675035.1). Lineage (NCBI taxonomy): Eukaryota > Metazoa > Arthropoda > Insecta > Hemiptera > Cicadellidae > Allygus > Allygus modestus. The sequence continues at coordinate 7,139,271 of OY776114.1, read as the reverse complement.
AAAGACTTTTTTAGATTGTCAATTATTACCAGCTGTTACCTGATACGACTTTGCTCGTGATTACAGTATTAAATTAATTTGCTGTAAAGTAATTAACATTTGTAGAGTATATTTACAAAACGTTGGTTCATGTGGCACAAAAAGATATTGAAATGATTGATTATGGAGTATGACTTATCATTGCATGACATTTCAGGTCAATTGGTTGACTTAATGTAGTAAGATAGAATAATAAGAATGGGAGCAAGCCAAATTATTAATGGATGTGGTGTATTAATAATTTACTTTGTAAACAAAATACCAAAGTGAGGGCGAAACCACAGGTAAAAATTATATCTATAATTTAATTATATATGATGAAATGTCATTCCAGCAGTACTTTCTAAACTAAGCCTGTTTGTACTATACACCCATTATTCATAGGGCATCCTCAACTGAAGTATAATTTAATAAAATTAATTCATAGGCACTGGTATATATGTATTTTATCTCAAATTCAGATAAAGTGAATTAAGAGAAAATTTTTGATTCCCCTTCAAACATAATATATACACAATTTGATGCAATTTTCCTTCCTCCATGAAGGGGATGAAACAACCCCTACTGACTCAATGTTTCCTGCTCATTACTTTTCATGACTGACCAATTATAGTTCCCTTCATTTTCTGTTCCCTGCATTGAAATTCTCCATGTGCTTTCACCATACCAATACTCACAGATGAATTCACTTCCCCTTATCTTGAGTTCAATACTATATACAATTTTTATATATTGTAGAGGTGCATGTAAGTAAAATCCTTTATGAAAATGTGCATATTCAAATTATATATTTTACTCATTACAGCTTGATTGGTATTTTTATAATCAGGTGCTCATTATTAAGTAAGAGTGGGTACCGGTATTGTAACCAATATGAACTAAGAAAACAATCACACCCCTATGTTTGTCCTTTGAGGATGATATGTTCTTACTGAAGCAGGCTCAATCTGAAAATCACATTAAAGTTTACAACGCTATCATATGCATAGGTATCTGCAACTCTGTTATCCATTTATGATGCATATTTCTTATATCACTATCAGTTCGAGGGCTTCATGCCAAAAGGGCGTGTCCACTAAAACACATATTTTCAGTACTGGTGATTAAAGCTTTTTAATAATTTAAATAGTTCTTATTTAAACACCTGTACACTTAATAACACTTTAATATGTTCTTATTTATCGATTTACAGGGATATTACTGAGGTAACATTTAATTAATATATACATTTTATTTATTTACGAGTCATGGTCCAAAATCGGCAAATTGGTTGATATGCCCTTTTGGCATGAAGTACTTGATATAATTGTTTACACTCCTGTGTATTTTAAGGTGAATATGAAATTAACTACAGGCGAGATGCCTTGTGTAGCCTTGTTACTGGCAAAGAACGACTGATTCTTTTGCTGGGATCATTAATTAATTGCCCAATGACCAATGGTAGTGCTCTGGGTCCCATTTTAAACCTTCACAACATTATTCAATTTGTTTTAAAGATCAATCTGATGGCGAACCTCAGATGATGAGATGAGCGCACCAGCACACCAACCACTAAGCTAACCCATCCAGGAAAAGGTTTACCTGTTACAGTAACATGACTAGGGTTTGGGTCATTATTCACAATAAATAGGTTTACTTAAAAAAATGCCACTGTCATTAAAAGACACACAGTAAAGTGCACGCAAAAGGACATACTTTTATCCAGTTTGAAAATTGCGTCACAAGCTCTCCTTTTCTCTTCTAAGGTTCCCGTTAACACCAGGGGTAGTATGTGCTTCACTGTCGACCTTGCCGTTCTGCCAAAATCACATTTTCTTTTTTTCGTACGGACATTTTCTAAATTCATTTTACTCCCTCTCTGTATTTCTGTTTCCAAATTCTCAACCTGTTCTATGGCGCTGTACCTTACATTGCCGGCGTAATATATTTGTTTCAGATCCTCTTTAAAACACTCTAACTTGTCACTCAGTTGTTTAATCAAATATTCTTTGGTCGGTCCAGAATAACGGTCCAGTGTTTTTAAACACTCTTCGTAAGTTCCTAAGATGTCACTCACATTGTGATTGCTATCTGGGAATCGTTCGCTGCTTACGTCACAGATGTCCCTGACATTCAGTGGAAGCTCGTCAGCACATATTAAATTTATATTTAATAGCAGTAATAAACATTTGGCTATATTTACTTTATTCTTAACAATAATATACATTTTCTCTACATATAATTTAATGCTATGATTATAATAAAAGAAACTTTAACACTTGCAATATTTTGACACTACTATCACTATAGGAACATATAGACAGACTAAATTTCAAACTACAAATATTTATCAATTAAATCACCTGTGAAGTACACAAAACCAGCTGATTAACTTGATTATTTTTATAATGTCCTGTTTCAAGATATTGTGAGAATAATATGGAGATAGTGGCTCCTGGAATATGAAATACCTCATCACAGCAAACCTGTTTACTCAGCAAATTTCCAATGAAAATATTCATACTTCACCAACACACAAACCATATTACATAGTTCCGTCGAAATATATTGATAAATTAGGGAGATAAAACCTTTTCCATTTTATATCCTCTATAAGAATAACATTGAACAGCTTATGCAGGTTTGTTGTAACAAGGATGACTAAAATTGGGTTCTCATGCAATTATAAATATGCCACAACAATATGAAGGCACATACCAAGTTTCAAAATACCCCCGTAGCAGCAAACCTGCGTACTCAGCGAATTTCCAATGCATATATATATATATATGTATCTTAATACCACATAAAGCCACATATCAAGTTTCATCAATATACATTCATAGATAAACAATTTATGACATTTTAATTATTCTCCATAAGAATAACATGGCGGCTGAGTATGCAGGTTTGCTGAAGCAAGGAACACAAAAAATGGGGTTTTATACAAATATCAATATAACTCGTGTAGGTAAAGCCACATACCAAATTTCATTAATTTATTTTCATAATGAAGGGAGATAACACGTTACTTATTCTCCATAAGAATAACATGGGGCTGAGTACGCAGGTTTGCTGCTACGGGAGCCTTTGGTAAAAAATTAATTTCTTTTGAGCAAATATCAATGGTCCACAACCAGATGAAGCTGTATACCAAGTTTCGTCAGTATACGTTCATAAATAAGCGAGATATAAAATTTTTATTTTCCTCCATAAGAATAACATTAGACAACGTACTGTGTTTAGCACTTTCAATATCTCGGTAACCAATTGACGTAGAGAAATTATCAAAATACCAAATTGTGTGTTTTTTTAAGCTGAATCCAATGGGAAAAACTAAAATTTGACTTTTTCCAAAATTATATGTAAAAAATTCGAAAAACCCATTTTTGGGGTACAAAACCCCCCCCTAAATTCCCCTTAGGATAAAGCGATCTGGCTGGTTTTCGAACTTAAAGTCATAAATGTTGCTTTACACGTTTATACCAAATTTCATCAAAATCGGATAATCTTTACGAGAGTTATCGTGCTCACGGACACATATACATATATATATATATATACAGTTTCGAACGAATGGTGTTTTTGGGGTCTGGGGACCTCAAAACGAAAAGTTATCATGGTTTCGGGCCTAGGTCTTACCATGCCGACTACGGTAATAGCTTCTTCCCTATAGGGGAAATTCGCTAACAATTTATTTGATAAATACCATTGCACGTGCTGGACTGGTTGTGTCCATTTGTAAGTACACATGTGAGACGAAGACCCAGATGTTAGCGCTTGTAACAGACCTATAATTATTCCTCCCTGCGTCACTGCGGACGCATCGCTGCGCCCAGGCTTCACGCCAATTCTATTCAGTTCTCGTGCGGCATTACATCGGTAAAGTTGTAGGACTTGTCTGTGATTTGTATAGGAATGTGGCTCTTTAGTGGTATAATCCATTTCCGATTAGCTTTACCCGTATTATTTTTACAAATTATGTAATTTTGAGTTCATTTAAATAGTTGAATTTATTTGTTATACTTTTATTGTATTTCACACATTTTATAACCTATAATTATGTAAAAGCGCAATACATGTATGTGGACTAAAAGTGTGTTGTTGGAGCAGTGGGCAGGTGTGGGAGGGCACCGGTGCGTACTGTTTAAAAATGGCGATAGATGGTGAAAATGCATCCAGAACCCTATTATGACACTTATTCAGTCGATCTTCTACCATGATAAGGAATGTTAGTTAAACAAATTTTGTTTCGAGTGGTGGGTATGTTTATTAACACATACTAGCGACCGCCCAAAGGTCAAAATTCGACCAAATATTATTTGACGAATAATGGCATTTTCCGTGAATGTTTAATCACATTATCCTGCATTAGCAGTTAAACAAAATCATTTGAACCATGATGCTTAACTTCACGAAGAACTAATAAATTAGTTTCATATCATATCTAGTGGGTCCTGTTGCATGCTCTTTACCTCTCCCCCTCTCTCCACTCCCTCCACCTTCCACTTCCCCTCCCTCACCCTTAAATTTAATTTTTCTAATGTGGAATTAAAATTGATTACAGAAGGGCATTACCATTCCAATAGTCAGTAGTCTCTTTATTTACATTATGCCTGAAACATCTGTTCTTGCTGTTGTGTTGGCATTTGTTATTATATCAACAGCTGGTAAATATTCAATTCAAACAATTACTGTTCTTCCATAAGATTAACATTGAAACTTATTTGAAAGCCTGTCGGGTACAGCTCTGAGGGCCGATGTAAATTATAAGATGTTTCTGCACGTATACACAACAATACCTTTCTAACGGTATGCGTGAATTTCTCCTACGATACACACACGCTGAGAAAAAAGAACAGTTTTGTTCTCCTATGTACAAGTACCTGGGGGGCCGAGCTTTGCTCGGGGGAAGGCCAGTGAGTTTGTTTAGATGACTTGGAGTATATTTCACCAGTTCCCCCGACTGATAATCAGATTTGTATAACCCATTTGCCTCTTTTCTACATTATTAAGGTCACTCCAGTTGTTATTTATAGCTCAATGTACCTTTGATTTATTTTACTACTCTATATATGTAATCTTCACTCAAATCTTTTAATCTCTGCTCTCAGGAAACCACATGTTAATAATCATAAACAACATGATTATTACTTTGACAGTCAGTTGGTGAGTCAACAATCCTGCTGTGTGGTTGTGTGTTTACGTTGTTTTTAACCTAATTTTTCTATTTACAGTTTTGTTGATATAGTTTTCAAATAATTGGAAACATTTTATCAAGTCATGTGAAATAATAATGGAAATAGTTTATCTTTGAACATTTTTCATTTTATTGTGACTGTTTGGTTAATCTGTTATCTATTCTGTTTTTCATAAATTAGTTTTGTATAGTATACAGAACCTTGGTTTTGGGCCGTACGGCCCTAATTCTGTCAATATGATGGAATTAAATGAAGGTGATGAGAATAATGGGGATACCAATGTTGGTGGGAACCAAATTATGTTTGATAGGCAGTTGGAACAAACTAAAACTATTACAAATAATGACTTCCCTCCTTTACCTATAACTAATAACGTTCCTCTGGGATTTCAACATCAAACGCAAGTAAGTATTAATCAAAGACAATCAGAAGATTTGAACAGTCGTAAGAGATATCATGAAGAGGTGACAATGGACAATAATAGTTCTATGACTCAAAATATGGAAACAAGAAACAAAAATTCAACTTATCCCCCCTCAAAAAGAGATAAACCATCTAAAATAAGATTGTATGATGTGTTTCACTCTGGTCCGTATGAAGTTATTGTATCTTCTAAAGACAAAAAAAAAGATAAATCCATTTAAAGTTGGAAAAATTATTGAAAAACTCCGTTTTGAAGTTAATGGTATTACCAGAGCTGGAAATAATCTTGTAATTAACTGTAAATCACACACAACGGCCAACAGGTTAGTGTCATCTTCTCACTTTCCCGAGTTCAATTTGTTTATACCATCGAATCGTGTGGAAGTTGTCGGGTTGATTAACATTGAGCCGGACATTGATGTTGAAGAAATTGTCGAGGATTCCGTAAGCCCCTTACCGATAGTAGATGCCTTCAGACTTACTAAGTATACCTCAGAAGGTCCGATTAAGACGAATTGGGTTAAAGTGACTTTTCAGGGAGACAAAATCCCAACAGAAATTAAGCTTAATTATGTTGTGCTTCCAGTGAGGGAATATGCATATCCTGTCCAACAATGGTGTTACCGTTACGGGCACTCGTCGCGAAACTGTAGAAATGAAAGAATTTGTAAAGTTTGTCTAAAACCTTTTCATGGAACGGAATGCAGTGCAAGTCCATCTTGTTTACATTGCAAAGGGGATCACGATTGTGCTTCAAGAATATGCCCAGAATTTGTACGGCAACAACATATACGAGAAAGAATGACACAGATGAGAGAAAACTTTATGACTGCTTCAAAGTACTTCCCCAAGACACACATGTCTCAGAACAATGTGGGTATTCCGACACAAACCTCATATGCAAGGAAGACACAGTTGCAGCAAATGTCAAATTATTCCGTACCACCCCATGAACATACCTACACCCATACATGTACCTTAATACATAACAGGTATAATACATTGACCCAATTGCAAAACCAAGAAGATGTAGCGGAATCGTCATCAAAATCACATGTTTGGTTAAAGCCTAAAAAACCATTTCGTCAAAATAAGTCGCCATTTCATCAACAAAGTATCACCGAAAAGTTTAGTAAAACAGATGATGAAGGGTTTAGTAAAGGAGGTATAAATGCTATCTCTAAGCCTGCGGTAACCTCTATTGCCTGTGAAAAGGTAAGCCAAGACAATCAGAAACACACGGATGAAAATTTAAAACAACTGTTTGAAGAGGCGTTGTTTAAAATTAAGCACACCAAGTGGACCAACGACCTCATGGAAAACTTGAAAGAAACAATTCCGCAAGGTAGTGAGTATATTAACTCGACTATAACCAACATAATACAAAAAGTATGCAGTTCAATATTAGAAGACATGTCACTTAGGGCCGGATTAAATTCAATACAAACTTTGTAGGCTAATATATGTGTTTCAAACTTTCTTTCCTCATGTTGATTATCTTAGTTATTGCGATGACATACACTGAACTTAGACTCATACAGTGGAATGCTCAGTCCTTATCATCTAAATGGGCTGAGTTTCCTGAATTCTTACTTAAAAATAAGATTCACGTTGCAGCTGTACAGGAAACTTGGTTTAAAGAACAATTTAACTATAAACTAAGTGACTACAGTATTATAAGACAAGACAGGGAGGATGAATACGGTGGAATAGCTTTCTTTGTTCATTCCTCTATTGAATGGGAACATATTGATCCTGGATACAACAATGACACCATTGAAGGCCTTGCAATTAAGATCCGACCAAGAGGATTTAATAAATTTATTAGCATATTTAATTACTACTGTGGTAAGGGTAATGTTAGGGCTGATATATGGGAAAATTGTATTTTAAAAAACGATGATGATTTGAGTTTAGTGATAGGGGATTTTAACGCCCATCATACCTTGTGGGGAAACAGAAAATCGTGTTCTAGGGGCAAAGACATTGTAAATGCACTGAGTTTCTCAAATTTCATCACGATTAATGATGGAACGCACACCACCGTACCTTCCCCTTTTAGAAGTTCTAGCGCTATTGACCTTTCTTTTGTTTCACCACAGCTACATAACATGTTAAATAATTGGTCAGTTCTAGCGGATGCAGTTGGAAGCAATCATTTTCCTATACTCATTACATTCAACTATGCAAAACCAACTAATAACATATCCTACAGTAACATTAACAAAATTCCTCGTAGAAATTTAAGAAATGCTAATTGGGAACGTTATACTTCTATTATAACGAAAAACCTGAACGAAATTAGAAATGAAGAAAATATATTAGAGGATGAACAATTAGAAGAATTTCATAATATAATTAATAATGCAGGGGACTCGTCTATTCCTCACATAAAATATGGACCAAAACATAATATATCTGGATTTCAACACAAACCATGGTGGAATGTTGAATGCTCAAAAGCAGTAGCTCAGAGGAGATTGAGTTTCAAACTGTTCCGTTTAAATATGATACCACAAAATTATAATGTTTACAAAAAGTGTGCCAGAGAAGCGAAACATGTTATTAAGAGAGCAAAAACACAATCGTGGGAGAAGTTGTGTAATGACTTACAAAATAAAAACTCGTCTGAAGCATGGAGAATAGTAAAAAGTTTTAAAGGTAATGTTATTCATGACAACCATCTCATGAAACAAGATATCGAATTGGCTAATAGCTTCATGGACATTTTAGTTCCGGCCCATGTCCCAGAAATCAGTGAAATTAATTGTCCAATTTTGACTGTTGATGATACTAGGATGACAGAACCCTTTACTATGAAGGAACTGGAGATTGCTTTGGCTAGTAAAAAGAAGGATACAGCCCCAGGGGCAGACGGTATATCATATTCAATGATAAGGAATTTGCCTCAACATGCTTTGGAATTTCTGTTACAAATATACAACAGAATTTGGAAGTCTGAAGGAGATACAATTCCTAAATGTTGGAAGAACCATGTAATCGTACCTCTTATCAAACCTCAATGTGACAAAGGTGTAGCTGAATCCTACAGACCTATTGCAAAGATATCATGCTTAGCTAAAATCATGAACACTTTAGTCAAAAATAGGTTGGAGTGGTTTACTGAACACTTCAATCTAATTCCACAAACCCAATTCGGATTCAGAAAGGATAGTGGATGTAATGATCATATAATTACATTTGTTTCCGATATCCAAATAGCAACAACAAGGAATGAAACTGTTATTGCAGCATTTTTAGATTTGTCTAAAGTTTATGACAATGTACTTATAACAACTTTAATATCAAACATGTTTACTATGAACGTTCCTTATGTTTTATAAAATACTGTTTTAATTGGCTCTCAGAGAGAACTATTTCTTTTCAATTTGGAGACAAGGAACTATCAAGGACAGCCTATAAAGGTATTCCTCAAGGAAGTGTGCTAAGTCCTTTGCTATTTTCTTTGTATATTGCGGATGTGAATAAACATTTGTCTCCAGGAGTAACATCCCTGCAATATGCAAATGACTTTCTCGTTTGTGTATCTAACAAATCCTCTACATTAGCAGCTCGAAAATTGCAAGTAAATTTAACAAACATAGCTAACACATTAAATTTCAAATCAGGTCTCACATTTAATCCCAAAAAGTGTAAATTACTTGTTTTCACAAGAAAAAGGGGATTAACTGAATGTTCTTGTAACATATTTGGTGAAGTTATTCAAAAAGTGAACTGTCACAAAATTCTCGGTGTTTGGATTGATACAAAGCTTAAATTCCATAAACATATTGATGAAACAATCATCAGGTGTAGAAAAGACTTCGACGTCTTAAAATGCTTAGCGTTTGGGACAAAAGGAGCTCATCCAAAGTTTCTTCTAAGAATCTACAAAGCTTTAATAAGACCAAAATTGGATTATTGCAGTTTTATTTTTGGACATTTAAATAGGACATATGAACAAAAATTGGATGTTGTACAAAATAGCGCATTAAGGATATGTACTGGAGCTATTAAGACAACACCCATTCAGGCATTACATGCTGAAACTGCCACAATGACACTAAATTTGAGAAGACAATTGTTATCGGAAAAATTAGCTTTGAAAATTCATTTAAATACATCTCATCCTGCTTTTTTAAAACTCCAAGAACTAAGCATGCTCACCCATCACCATCCATTTTGGGATAAAAAACATACACCAACAATTATACAAGCTTTTGACAAAATTAAAAATTATATTGGTGAAGCCGACAACGAACCCTATGGTCATTCAATTTTCCAATTTCATAAACCTCTATGTATGATAAACCCAAATATCCATTTTTCTAAAGTTCTTGTTTCAGGTACTCAATCTAGTAAACAGCATGTAAACGATACTGTATTGCTGCAATCATCATTATACATTTTACACCACAAATGGAACGGTCATAGGATAATATATACAGATGGATCCAAAATTGGAACCAATGTTGGATCCTGCAGCTGACATGGAAATAAAAATAAAAATTCCCTCAATATCATCAATTGTCTCAGCAGAATTATTTGCCATTTTAAAATCTTTAGAATAAATATCACAGTTAAATTACAGCAAATTTGCTATTGCAACAGATTCTCTTGTGTCCCTTTACAACATTGAAAATGCTCTACGTGGCAATGATAACCTAACTTTAGCAATTGCAAAAGAAATTATTAAATGTTCAAAAGAAATTGTGATACAATGGATTCCTGGCCATGTTGGAGTTCCTGGTAATGAAAAGGCGGATTCCCTAGCAAAGTGTGCAGCTCACGATGATGCATTAGTTGTAGATGATAAGTTCCCTTTGCGATATTCCGATATTTGTTTTGATATAAAGAATAAAATAAGATCTAAATCTAATGAAATATGGCAATCTACAAACAAAGGTGAATGGTATAAAAAGACTCAAAGTAACTATCCGAACATCCCATGGTTTGAATCAACCAAATTCAGTAGACGTGACACCACTATGATCTTCAGACTTCGTTTTGGACACTGTTTTACAGCAGACCGACTTTTTTTACTTAAAAGAATTGATTCCCCACAATGCCTAAAATGTAATGATGGAACTCATGAAAGTATTCAACACATATTTGAGGACTGCACTGCCTACTCAATACATCGAAATTATCTCTATGAAATGTTGAGAAGATGTAACTGTCATATACCTCCTGATTTACATGACATTCTTAAAGAAGAAAACTCAAAATTATGGTATTACATTTTACAATTTTTACACAAAATCAAGAAAATGATTTAAGTGACCATATACCTGATGAAATTGATTAAGTTTTTGGACTTGAATTGTAATATTTGGACTTCATACATCAGAACTCTTTATGTAATTGAAATTAATTCAGTGTGTTTTCAAAATTATAGTGTTACGTCTTAGAATTTTTACATAAAATCGAGAAAATTATTTAAGTGACCATGAACCGGATGAAATCAATTAAATTTTGGACTTGAACTGTAGTCTAATAATTTATGTTCGTAGCTCTTAAGGCTTCATGTAATTTAATACAAAGCCTCTAATAAAAGATAAAAAAAAAAAAAAATACTTTGACAGTTCCCTGGTTGATTATGAACAGCTGTTACAATTCTTTTGATTTGAAACTCCATAAGCCCAATGTTAATTTTTTTAACTTTTCAATTTAGTTTTTTTACATTATTAGATTTTTGCTGGGGTTGAGAACTTATTTTTATCCCAGAAATTAGTTATTTCCAACATTTGAAGGAAATTGTTGGAGCCGTTTTTGAGATCAGTGTCGCAAGCAAGCAAACCTTACTCATATTAGATTATAGAATGATTCTGCAGAGCCTATGTGTTAACGTTAACAATGTTTGTAGGTGGCAGATTCAAAAGCTGTGATTAGTATAGTGTTCATGTTTTAGCGAATATAAAGGCATTACACCGTAGTTCCTCCTATTAAGTATTACTACAGCTAAACTAAATTACATTATTTTGGGATATGGTGGGGATTTTTAAAAATATATTTTTCGGTGAAGGGATTTTGAGCATGTTTTTAACATCTTTAGTAAGTGCAGATAAATTCATCATATCCCCCCTCTAAAGCCCTCTTCACCTTTGACTGATTGAGCATTTGATAATGCACCTAAGATATAACAACTGGTGATTTCTACATTTATCTGTTTGAAAGTTGGTACATTTATCTGGTGATAGACTGCCAGCAATAATACCAAGGCTGTGTGGGCTAATAGTGGAGAGTATAGATACAAATACAAATTATTTATTGATATACATTTTGTTACAAAACCATATCCTCAATATAGTAATTTTTTTATCATTATAAAATTGAAATCTCATTAGTTTAGAATTAAAATAAAAATAGTATTAAAAGAGAAATTAATCCAATAGTTAAACATTTTGGTTTACTTATTTTATGAATTTTACTGATTATCCTATCCTATACTCTAATATGAGTAAGGTTTGCTTGCTTGCGACACTGATCTCTAAAACGGCTCCAATGATTTCCTTCAAATGTTCGAAATAACTAATTTCTGGGATAAAAATAAGTTCTAGACAGGCCTCATCCCCAGGAAAAATCAAATAATCTAAAAACACTAAAATTAAAAGTTAAAAAAATTAACATTGGGTTTATGGAGTTTCAAATCAAAACAAAAGAATTGTAACAGCTGTTCATAATCAACCAGGGAACTGTCAAAGTAATTGAACCTACGACCTTTGACATACTGTACACTCGCCTTAACCCTCGCGGCCACTCTGACTCTTGTCAAAGTAATACTCATTTTGTATATGATTATTAACATGTGATTTCCTGAGAGCAGAGATTAAAAGATTTGAGTGAAGATTACATATATAGAGTATTAAAATAAATCAAAGGGGCATTGAGCTATAAATAACAACTGGAGTGATCTTAAAAATGTAGAAAAGAGGCAAATGAGTTATACAAATATGATTATCAGTAGGGGGAAGTGGTGAAATATTACTCCAAGTCATCTAAACAAACAGACTGGCCTTTCCCCCGAGCAAAGATCGGCCCCCAGGTACTTAATCTATACTTATTTAATAGGCGAGCAGGTTTTTTGTGACAATCACTCCTCCTAAACTACAGAACCGATTTTCATGTTTTGATGTCACTGGAAAGAGCCTAACGTGAAGTTGTGCAGAAAACCTTTTTGATAGAGAAATAATTTGTGAGTGAGGCCCTGAGGCCCCTTAAAGTTGAGTTTTTTCCCATAAGCTTAACATTGGGAAATAACCATAAGTTTTAAGCAATCAGTTGGATAGAGTAAACACAGTTAATCAGCAGGCCATATTGGCTTTGGAACGGTAACACAATATTTATACGGGAATGTTAGTATAATATTACATTGTGATCGCGAGCGAAGCCGCGACAGGCCACTAGTTTATATCTATAAAAGGCAAAGCCCTGGCTGACTAACTGACTGACAGACTGACTGACTGACTCACTCATCACTAATTCTCCACCTTCCCATGTAGGTACAATGAAATTTTGTAGGTATGTAGCTGAAATTTTGTACACTGATTCTTTAGGCATAAAATAGGAAAACTAAATGGTTTCATCCTGATCTTACCTTAGGGCTCCGCCAGAGATCCCAACAAAGTTCCCATGTATTTCTTATGGACATTAATTTTTGTTTGAGCTAATGAAAATACAAACAGCTGATCTTGATTGGTAGTAGTTCCATGGGCTAACCACAGAATGCAGCACACACAACTGTCATAGTTTTTATAAATTATTTGCGGGGCGAAGCCTGCAGGAAAAGCTAGTTATATATAAAGTTAACTCTCAACCGAGAAAAGACTGTATTAATACTTTAATTAATTCCTTTTTCACTCACAGCTATTTTTACATGTTTGTTTTAAATTGCTAGATGCTATGATGTACACTTATTTCTATAGATTACTGACAAGTAGGTTTGTTTTCCTATACGAGGGTCGTTTTTTTATCAACATCCGATAGACCAAAAATAAAAGACAAGTGTATATAAAACAATTATTTTATTACCATCAGATAGATACACTTATGCTTACTTTTTGACATAGTCACCGTAACGATTGAAGCATTTTTTTACCTCTGTACCAGCTTTTTAATACCCTCTTCAAAGAATGTTGCTGCCAATGAATTGAAGTGTTACAACGTTGTCTGTATGATCGCACAGCGTAAACGCTGGACAGTGGGCGGGTAATGTTTACATGATGGAACAGCACATCCCCACCAAACGCTCTGTCAGTCCTAAATAAGTTAATACATTGAATTATCATTCTACGACAAATGGTTGTGGAGAAAATGTAAATTTTCATTTAGCGGTAAATGCAGTACGTTGTCCAATGTTACTCTGATGGGGAAAAACAAAATTACCATTTCACTCTTATTTACTGATCAATTTCATTAAAACTCTCCTGTCAATTTAGCATCGCCCAATGGGATATTTGGGATATGTTATCACTAATCCTGGGGGAGAAGGGGGCAATTCCCCCCTCAAACCACTGAGTGTAGCGAATAGTTTTGTAGTTCCCTCAAAAAAGGGATTGGTGGGAATACTTCTTGAAAAGGTTTTATTCGAAGATATCTTTACACATGCCACCATATTTTATATTCTATATTTATTAAAAAAAGTAATTTGTTTATTAAAATTAGGCTAAAAAGGATAAATTATGTGTCAGTTTTTCGTGATACTGTTTATTTATAGTTAAAGTAAACTAGCTTTTCCTTATTATTTGTTTTTGTTTTTGTTTTGTTTATTTTTAAAATAACAGTTCATGAAGGTTATCTTTACTATAGGCTACAATTTATGATGGAAAAATATGACAGAAAAAGTGGTAATTACCACTTGAGGCACGGTCTAATGAGGGGTTTTTTATCTGCACTGATTGAGACTGATGAAAACAGTATCTTTTTTACTTAAGGATGACAGCATCTAAAATGATGAGGAGATAGTTTTATCACCTAATCCTACTTCACAAACTTTGTCATAAATATTACCCCACTTGCACTCATTAGTGTCTTACAGTTATATTTTGTAACAGTGGTCTAAACTGTAAGCCCACTAACCCACTAGCCCACTAGTCCACTAAACTGTAAAGTTTAATGTATTTCAATTTTAATTAAGAAAATGTGATATTAATGTTATTGATGTTAAAAATATACTAGTAGTGTTTAAATTTTGGTTTTAAAATTAAAATCAGAATAAAAGTATGCTTTTTTATATCAAATTATAGATAGATTAGCTTGTTTTTAAAGAATATATTTTGAAAGCTATATTAGATATATAAAACTGATCAGGTAAGTGCCACGTTAAATTTTTAATATTCCTAAGCATTATAGTCTCTTGCATTTTAGGGAGGGGAGCTTTTGAGATTTAATAGATTACCTGTGTTATAAAAAGTATGTGGGGGCTGAACTTTGCTTGGAGAAGATACAGCTTCCACTAATATCATATATAAATTCCTGGATATGTGAGTGTTATTTTGGCAGTTTACTAGTTAGTTTTTCACAGCTGTTATGATTATTTTCTTTTTTGTTTAAAACGCAATAAGCCCAATGTTAACATTTTCAAATTATTTAATGTACGGTATATATTTTCTAAGGATGAGACCCTAACCTAAAAAAAAAGTTAATTTCAACCCTCCTGGGAGATTTTTTAAATACTTTTTAACATGATTGTACATGTAAGCCCTTAAGCAATTGCTCATATGTATTAGAGTATACAGAATAGGATAGGACACAGAAATATACAGTATAAATAACTTTATGAACTGATTCAACAAATAGTGGTTTTTTATGACATTTTTAAGAAAGAAAATTTGGGTGACCAAACGTCTTGAACCAATGGGATTGTCCCATTTTTTCATGATCGTACCTGGAGTCCCGAAAAAACCTCCTGGATGCTACGTTGGGTACTTCTAAACACATTTTTAAATCACTGAAACTTCCTAATTTATAATATGATTTCAAGTAATATTTTTCATTTTTACTAGTTATGTAGTCGTGTATTGTAGATAGCCAGCGCCAGTAGCCGGGTAGCCAAAATTATATGCCTCAGAATTTAAATTAAATTACGAAAGCAAAGGTAAAAGATTTATAGGTTCAAAATAGCTAAAAAGAGCATGTTTCAATGAATACATCCCGAGAAAGGCCCCTCGGACCCCCCTTTAGCTGTAGGGTATCGCCCCCAAGCCCTCCTTGGGTAAGTCCCGTTTTTTTAAAGTTTACGATTTGGTCACCCTAGTGTAAATGGAATGAAAAGCATTATTTTGCTCACTGGGTCACCTAAACATTTGTATTGTTTAAAATAAGTACAAAGTTCTTGAAGAAGTAAATTAACTTCTTTTTAGCCATTATTAAGCAATGGATTAACTATTTTACTGCCAGAGAATGATTTTTCCCATGTTTAGGATTCCTGTTTTTTTTTTATGTGTTTCCAGTGAAAATATACATAGTAAGGATGGGTAAAAAGTATCGAAACATTTTATCAGACGTGCAACTCCACTAAGAATCCACCCATTCCGTAAACTTCCACCTGAGCCACCAACTATTTATCCACCTCTTCACATTCGCCATAGATAGTTGAACTCTCTATGAGGTTCTAATAAAAACCACCGATTGAGCCGGGGTTCAAAACCTTGGTCCGAGTGCCACCCCCTGGCCGAGAGGATATCCCCTTAGACCACTCAGCCTCTACCAGCAGCCGATTGGAGACCGTTTGTATTTAAAGCCTTTGTTTCAGATGATATGGTCCTGTTTATGTCCACTAGGATTCCCCCCGCGTCATACAATTTTGTACTGGATATTATTAGATATGTTTTAAAATATGTCAAAATATGTCCCAGGACTACCTTAAAACTGGTCTATACCAGTTTTGAGGCAGACATTGGGTACAGCAAATGAAGTTGTTATTACATATGGTAAGTCTTTTGGCTGTCCATTATGACAAACTTCCCTTTCACCCTTTGGTCCCTCCATTTGCAGCGGTTAGGGACAGAATCTCCAATTGTGGTCCCCAACCTGCCAACCTGAGAATGGATGGTCCCTGGTTGTTGAACATGGATACCCTGTCAATTGAGTTGACCAGTTGGAGGGCAGAATGCGGATCCCGTGTTTGAGAGCCTCATTCCAGCTGTCACAGGGGCATGGGAGTTGGCCCTCTGAAGTTTCGATTTGGCTGCTGTCCCATCCCTCCCTTTCCTTTCCTGCTATCTTCTATCCTTCCAGTAACCTGCGCAATATTCCCGCTTGTGGAAGATGTGCCTAACAGCTATGCTGGGGTTTCCTGATCCGCAACAATGATGATGAAGTCAAAATATATTTACAGTTAAACTGAACTTACATACACTTTGGTAAATTTATACAGTAGCATGGTAAAAATAAGCTATAAATTTCAATCATTTACTTCAATCATCATCAAACCCAAATTTTTTTTCGCTTTTAGCGAATTTCCCCTATAGGGAAGAAGCTATTACCGTAGGTCTCATGGTAAGACTTAAGCCCCAGACCATGATAACTTTTTGTTTTGAGGTCCCCAGATGCCAAAAACACTATTAGTTCAAATTTATATATATGTATATATATATATATAGATATATAGATATATATATATATATATATATATATGTATATATGTGTCCGTGAATGCGATAACTTGAGTAAAAATTGTCCGATTTCGATGAAATTTGGCTCAAATGTGTAAAATGACATTCATGACTTTAAGTTCGAAAACCAGAAAAATCAGACTATGGGAAGGGGGGTTTATGGGGTTTTTAAATTTTCCAAAAATCAGTTTTTTGCATTTTTCTCCCTAAAAATAAAAAAAAACATAATTTTGGTTTTGACCATATTATAGAGCTTGAAAAAACAAATAATATAGTTTTTTTGAATTATTAACCTAGGTTGAGTGGTTGCGAAGAAAATCCAAAAAACCTACTCATAAAATCTCGCATGTTAATCTTATAGGAAAATGGTTTTTGGTTTTCCTCAGTTCATTTCATTGTAAACTTCACATTTGCTTTTACCAATCTGTTCAGTTCCACAAAACAATCATTTTGGTGTTTAAATTTTGATTCTACGCCCAACCGTTGCAGAGATATTCAAAGTGCTAAACACAGTACGTTGTCCTTCTTTGTCCTTATTCTCCTTATGGAGAATAAATAAAATTTGATATCTCGATTATTTATGAAACTTGGTTGATGAAACTTGGTATGTGGCTTCGCCACATACCAAGTTATATTCTGTTTATATTTGCATAAAAACCAATTGTTTGTGTTCCTTGTTTCAGCAAACCTACGTACTCATTACCAATATGTTATTCTTATGGAGAATAATTAAAATCGCTTATATGTGAATATATTGTTATGAAACTTGGTATGCGGCTTTATGTGGTAATAAGACAAATATTACGCATTGGAAATTCGCTGTGTATGCAGGTTTGCTGCGACGGGGGTATATTTGTTATTCTGGTAATTTTACTTTAATAATAGTACTTTATGCAAGGGTGAGGCAGACCACCCGTCCAGCATGTACAATGTGAATGGTTTAGTCTAAAGTAATCAAACAAAATGCTTTCCACCTAATTCGCACATGGTCAATAAAATGTTCTTTTTTGAACTTAATCCAATCCATATACTGTAGATTCTCAGAAATCTGGATCGGCCTAGTCCGGTCTCCGGGTAGTCCGGATGAATTTTATCTTTGAATTTTTTGTTTCAAGAAAAATCAAATTTACACTTTAGCGTCTTCAGTTTTCACACGTGATTAGCCCGCATTACCTGGTTTAAATATTTCCCCATAAATTTGATATTTTGTTTTGTAAATTCCAACACATTGTTAAACATTGTCACGGAATAAATATTATTATTATTACTACACAAATGTCAGATAGTTTGCATTGTTGGGCGTTGCGTTTAATTAAAATTGATGTCGTTTATGATTTACAAGGCAATGGAAGTAGTCACGCAGAGCAGGAGAGGGCAGGAGAGCAGTGGCGGATCCCAGCTTTAGAGTCAGAGGGGGCGAACTTAGTGGCGGAATACCCCCCCGTTTTTTATGGTTACGGATAATAATTGTAATAGTAATCAAATACTAAAAATGACAGTTATCCCAACATACACTAAAGTGAGCTGAACTAAGACAGAAAAGGCAGAACAGCGTTCATGCGCAGTGTAAGGGTGCGATGACTATAAATCACGTGGACACAGTAGATGCGTGGTCAAACTCCCATTGCCATGGTAACGTGACATACGCACCACTCTGCCTGCACCTCGCCGCCCGCTCACTCGAGCTACCGCTGTTGTAGGGATCTGAGATCTTCTGATAACTACACAACGTTAATCTTGACGTTTGCTAGAACCCACACCCACGTACGCAACAATGGTTTCGAGGGTAAAAAAGGAGGCAGGGTGTAAGTGCAGTCGAGTCGTTGGCTCGTTACGTCAACTGTCAGGCGTCATCAGAACAAAATTATCACTCCCACTGTTTATAGTAGTTCCACAACTTTAGTATACATGCAGACCGTTTAGAAAAATAACCTATGGTAGATAATGCATAGATTGGATTGGCAATAAAGAATTAATCGGAACACATTTATCTAGATGCAAATTACATAACTGCACTATATTTATACAATATATAACAAACATTTCTGAGCTTGAGGGGGGCGATCACCCCCCTTGCCCCCCCTTGGATCCGCCACTGCAGGAGAGTCTCAGTTCACTGCACCCATTTTGTTAGTGCAGATATCACTTAGCCTTGTTTGTATCACATATGACTTCTGCCCCACCGGCCGTCTGCAACATTAGTCCAGATTTCTGAGAGTCTACTGTATTACGTTAAAGATTTTGTAAAAAGAAATATTAAAAAAAAATAATTAATCTTTATTTATTTCTGTACAAATATTAACATTTACGATACATTTGGTTTAAGATATATGAAACTACAAGATCAATATAGAACATTTCTTAAAAGTGAAAAATCTTGGTTTAATTTTCATGTTACATTAAAGACTTTGACAAGTTTCTGTAACAGACAAGAATTATTGCTTCTTACAAATAATCACTTTTTTGAAGTCGTGTTTCTTTGAACAAATCAAATCAAAAATCTCTTTATTCGTTCTTATACATTATATACATTTAATGGTGTCAATCTTAAACTAAACTAAAATTAACTAAACATAAGTATACAAAATTATAAAGGAGATAAAATCAGATTACATTCTGGCTTTATTATAAAATTCCTCATGTGGGTACAAAGTTTGTTCAGTCAAATAAATTTTCAACTTAAATTTTAGGTTATTAATATTTGTTTCTAGGCGTAGTTCATCTGTTAGTGCTTTAAAGAATTTGTTACCAATATATATAGGTGTTTTTTTTCTTGTAAAATTCTAATCTTATCCAAATGTGTTTCTGTTTGCCTTCTTGTATTATAATGAGGTACTGAATCAGGGTTCGGTTTTAGTTTTACTATTTAAAAAATATAAAATGCATTCAAAATATACATGTTGTATACAGTAAGGATATTAAGATCTTTAAAATGATTTTTACTGAGTCATCATGTTACAATTTTAAAAATACGTATAATGGCTTTTTTGCAATTTGAGGAATTTATCACAGAAAAAGATTCTTTCTTCACAAGACTTCATCAGGTTGAACTTTAACCAAGATTCAAACACAAATGAAAAACAAAGACAAGTTTGCATTGTTCACAGATTAAGAACTTACAAATTTCATTTGCTGAGAACAATAAAACATGTAAAAAGATTCTTTCTATAGCAAATTCCAATCAATTAGTTTAACTGATAATTAATCTCGTTGATGCCAGTAGTAGAGTGGGTTATCAACTAGGATTAAGAGTGGTACGGTAATAGGGATATCCGTTTATGCGAGTGTACGTGTGTTAATTTGTTAAGCACAAGCCAATTATTATTTTCAGAAATCTAACTCAGCGTATAAACATGTCGGAATCAAAGACTGGCCTTAAAATTGATGGAGCGCATAAAGAAAATGTAAACTTGCCTGAAGAGCAGAAAATTCATTTAAAGAGAGACATTGGTCTTATTAGCGCTATAAACCTCATATTGAATCTCATTATTGGTAAGTCTGTAAACTATATTTTAACTAATTTTTAATGTAGTTACAATTGCACAGGAGATGAGTAAATATAATACACGAGTATATGTATGATATTATTAAGCCAAGTCGTATTTTTCATAATTATTATTATTCCAAAATGAGTTATAATTAATTGAGTGAATTAATTTTTTCCAATGCCGTACAAGAAAAATGATCTTCATTAAACCTGATAATCATAATTACATTTATACCATCAAGGTCTTTGCATAAGTCAGCGCACTCTGTCTTGTAGGCCTGCCTAATTACATAAGAGCAATGTCGGACCCCACATGATGTCATCGCGTAAATGCTTTGAAATGGCCTGCGAGACTGTTATTGGTTTTTGCTCAATATGTTGATTTAAATAGCCATGCGAATTTCCAAATTCCAAAAACCTGTAAATTTGTTAACAAATGTTAACCTTGCAGCAATCTTGACCAGGATGCAGACTTGAATGAGCAAGCTAAATTATGGAAAAATTGTTTTATTCGGAAATCTTTTAACCAGGTAAAGGCCAGAGTCTTATCTTCCCCTTCCTGGCGCAGAACAGCACCCCTTCCACCACGGGCTCTGCGGGACCGGCAGTTACGCCACTGTGTGTCGATTTTTCATACAGTTTTTCTTCTTCATTAAATGTTATTCTTGTCTATATTAACAGTTTATCTTCCTCGGCACAAATGTTTTTAATATTTATGTGAAGAAAGAGGAATGACACTGTGAGTACATCCGATTTGCAGAGGAAAGAGATTGAATTTGCCATGAAGATTGTATGGCAAATAAATGCAGAACATTTCCTATCAAATTTTTTTTTTAATTCTATATTTATCAACAACATGCCAGAGCATAAATTTTTAAGTTGATGCAATTTCTTATAAACTATAAAATATCGTACACTTAATTATGATTCAATTTACATATTATTTATTTAGAGAAAGTCAATTTAGCAAAGTGAACTGCTATAAACTTCTTGCAAGCAAAACACTATACAAGACAAGGTTCCATTTATTACTAACTAGCTGCCATCAGCCATCGTTCCCAATTTTATACAGGAATACGGCAGTTGTGTGTGCTGCATTCTGTGGTTGACCCGTGGAACAACTACGAATCATAATCAGCTGATAGAATTTTCATCAGCTCAAACCAAAGTGAATGTCCTTAAGAATAACACAGGGTTGGAACTTTGATAGCCCTATGGCAATTTATTAAAATCCTTTCTTAGTCTCTGCTACAAGAGGAGTCTACATGCAAAATTTCGTGCTTCTAGGTGCGATGATTTGGCCTGGGCGTTGATCGGAATTTCATATTTATAGATATAGATGTTATTTAAATTGATTTATTTAAGTTATTAATGTTGACCTTATGGAATGGAATACCTAACTATTTTATTTCAGTGTTCATGGTAATAATATTTTTACCAATGGAAATCAAGAATAAAAGACCACAAAACGAAGTTATAGTTACTATACATCTTGATGAAAACTCTAATAGTTCAACATAACATTTCCAGGTTCTGGCATATTTCTGTCACCAGGAACAGTTCTCGCAGAATCAGGCTCTATTGGAATGTCTTTATTAGTTTGGTTTCTTAGTGGAGTTATTTCATTACTAGGTGAGTTTTAATAACATACTATTATAGCTATAGCTCATAGTTTTGATAATCCTGTTTATTTCAATGAAAATATAGACATACAGCTGAAAATAACATTATTTCTATATAATGAGTGTTATTATCTTTAAAAACATTGTACAGTTCTGGTCACGGTGCTTGGCGCCTGGGAAAGGCGAGAAACTACTGCAATTTCTTGTAAATAAAAGTAAACATTAACAAAAATAACCACAACAAATATTTAAAATTAAATAAGTGATTTTTGCTTTTTGTTGACAAACGTGTACTGTAATACTAACGGTATTAAGCCAAACGAGTTCGCACGCAGCACGCTGACGTGAGGGATGTGAATTTCCACATAAAAAACCATAACAACTCAAAATCAGTTAAAAATATACGATTAATCCAATTGTTATTCAAATCTGAAAACATTGATTTTTTGGCTGTTCTGACGCTCGTGGTTCTATTTACCTGCAATGCTGGGAATGCAATTTTGCGCATTATAAGGTTAGGCGAAGGTCCAGTCAGGCTTTAAAGTAGGCGTCAGGTTGCTGGGGATGATAAAAGTACTTCAACAAAGGAATAACAGGCTTTTCTAGTGTAAAATCCCCATAAGACAACGTGTACTGTGTTTAGTCAATACACATTTTCTTTAATAACTCGGTAAATATGTATGCTAGAATGACGAGAGAGGGCTTAAAACTTTTGCCTCACTAATTCCCATCTTCTTACATGCATTGATTTTACATCTGGGGCTCTTATGACCCTTTTTGGGCCAAAAAAACCCAAAATTTGAAAGATTAAACCCCAAAAAAGGGGTTTAGAGTTTTCCGATTGTTTTGCCCAACGAACTTGTCCAACTGATTACAGAAAGGAATGTCCCTACCAAATTTGAAGTAAATCGGACAAAAAATGTGACCGCTAGAGTGCAAACATATATATACATATATATATATATACATATATATACATACATATATATACATATATATATATATATATATATATATATATATATACAATTTTGAACGACCTCCCAAAACGTGTTCAGGGGGTTACGTTAGGAACTTCTATGGTGGTCCCGGGCCTAAGTTTCACCGTGCGGGTCATGCTAATAGTTCACTTTCCAAAGGAAATTCACTAATAAAGGCGAAAAGTCATTCCAGAGCCTATGCTAACCAGACGGCAAGCTCTGTGCCCCGAACTGTACCAGGCATTTATTGAAAAAATATTTCTGATCGAGGTTACTTATCAGAATTACCATTTCAAGTACTGTATAATGTTTATGGGGTGTTACCTCTAATTTTCTAAAAGGTCTCAGGTAAATTTGGTTTTATTTTGTAAATAAACATAATTCATCTTGAGTTAAAATTTGTCAAGTGAATGCCAAATCAACAAACCCTAAAGCAGGGATGGTCTGAAGATCCTTTTTAAATGTTTCAATTACAAAAAGTCACAAAAATGTATCACAATCAATATCACTCTACTGTATCACTTATTAAGACTCCCATCAATATACTCCCATATAAGTACTCGAGTGTATTTTAAAGTGAATATTAATGAATTACAAATATTTTCTAGCATGAGTTTGATTTTTAATGTAGTTACCCCCACCCCTTAACCCCTATCCCTATTGTCACTCAGGTTGACTAACATCTTGTATAGAAAAAAGTACCTTCAACCACTTTATAAAATTCACTGCTAATTTTTCCTCTCTTTCTTTCCGTTTTCTTTTCTACTTTCTTTTACTATCATACCATTATTTTATCATTACAAAATCTCAGCAACCATTAGGCTAAGCCTAATGTTAAAAAGGTGTACAATGGGAAACATTAACACAACGTATCGAATAGAAGGGTAAACACTTCATGGGAAAATTGCATGCCTAGAAATCAAAGAACTTACCAACTGGCAGTATCAGCATTCAAAAATGGCGCAATTCCGCTGACAGATGATCAGCCAATCAAATAGTAGAGGCGTGGCTAATCGTCACCCTGATTGGTTAATAGATTATGGGATGGTCAAAATCTGGGGGAAAACATGAAGAGAGGGAACTGAAAAAGAGGGAGGAAGGAAGACGATGGAAGGAAGTAATTCTTGGGAGAGTTTGGAAAGGAGCAGGGACATCTAGGGGACAAGTATTAAGCCGCCCTTAACGACTGTCACCAAGATTCACACTTCAGACGAGCACACACATTCCTCATCACTAGAGGATGTCACCATCCCAGCCGAGAGAATCCAGGACGGGGAAGCTGACGGAAGACCACCGACACAGATCTCCCGAGACGTTCGAGTGGAGTCACCCCTGCGGGATGAGCGACACCCAACATCGGTCAAGCGAGGGCCCCTGCACTACCCGGACCTGAACACCGCAGACCCATGGGAGGAGGCGAGGGCCACCCCCCACAGTGAGCTCAGCAGACAGCGGCCCCTGGACAACCCCAGAGAGCAGTACCGCAGCCAGGGCAGGGAACCTCTTGGGGCAG
The DNA here is from genome assembly GCA_963675035.1 of Allygus modestus. Classification (NCBI taxonomy): domain Eukaryota; kingdom Metazoa; phylum Arthropoda; class Insecta; order Hemiptera; family Cicadellidae; genus Allygus; species Allygus modestus. The sequence continues at coordinate 7,114,412 of OY776114.1, read as the reverse complement.
GACCATTTTGGGACTTACGGTATGTGGAACATCATCAGATTGGTGCACAGAAAGTTAGGCTCCATTTTCCGAAAATTGAATTAAAGTGATTAAAAAGCTCAAATAACGGTACAAGCTCCTTCTTGAGTAATAAAACATAATTAAATCGATTTGTAGCAATCACATTAAATAAGGTATCCCTGAAATGAAGTAAAACGCTGAGTAAAGAGTCTTAATAGACAGTAAGGGAAAATAAGTGTTAAAATACTTAAACGTGAAGTAATTAAATAATAAAATGTTTAGGGCCCTGTGTAAATATAATTAAGAAATTTGCAATAAATAAGTGTTGTATATAATTTTGATTTGGGGATGTTTAATTAATTAATACTTGTGTGAGAACCCAGTTTTGGGAAAGAGTGCGGACCCAAGTCCTTGTCATAGGATATGTCCTAGTGGCAGGGTTACCCTTTTCACTGTGTTATATATTAGAGTAGATTGTGTGGGAACGTGGTAAATTAGATTTAGATTTTAGACTTGATGATTTGTTTTATGAGGGTTCACTTTGTTACTTAATTATGTGCTGGAGTGTGTCGTTGTATCTTATGTTACTATGCATATTTTAATTCATTTGTAGTACTGAGACCATGAAGTAATTATCGTATGAGGGATATATAATGGCAAAAGGACACTAAATCATAGATAGCCTAATCCTTACAGGGACAGCAATTTCAATATGTGTTAATGCTATGGGAAATAGAGACTTTTAAGCATATTCCCGAACAGCGCCATTTTCCTTGCAGAGGGACAATATCCTTTGTCTATTGTATGTTACCTATATCCAGTTTGTTTAGCTCTTATCTGTGCATCTTTTATTTTTAAGCATGTATTCTGATTTTAAAGTGTATAATAAAACAGTGTATATCTTTTATCTGTTTTGCTCACTATTCGATCCTAGAGTTTCTCTCACAGGCTAAGCGAGAATATAATTAGTGAGCCAGTCAGTTCAAAGTTTGTTACTTACTGCGAAGTAAGTAAAATTTGTTTGCATGGTGGAGGCGCCGGGTAAACAAATAAACCCAACAAAAAACAAAAGAGCTTCTAGCTTAAATAGCATCTGGTGCAAATCTTTATTTCCTAATTTTTCTTTTTTCCTTGGTCTTTGCACTCTTCCGTCTGCTATTGTTGCAATTTCACAGCTGTGAACTATCTCCTCGTTTTCTTGGTCCTGTAATGCTCTGTATATTTTCCTCTTCTCCTCTTCTGCTATAAGTGGTTCCTCTTCTAAACTCGTCCTCTTATCTGGCCTCTGTCTGTTCCCTTCTTCCTCTTCCTTCTTCTGATCCTTCCGTTTTGGTCCGGTTTTCGCTGAAATATAACTTGGGCTGTTCATAGGTTTCCCGGGTCTTGGTGAACTGTATTTCTGTACATATTCCTGCATGATATGCACTTCTCTATCCTCCTTAATTTTATTTTTGATATAGGGATAGTGTTTGTAATTTTTCTTATGTACTGTTTCACTCAATGTGGGGAATTCTCTGTCATAATTGTTTACATTAAATGGATTTGGTGTATTCATAAGCTTAGGTGCTATGCTAAAATGCTGTGGAGTCCTCTTTGTGCTGTTAGTATAAAGAGGTCTCCTCCTTATTTGATTTTTTGATTGTGTTGTGTGTTTTTAAGTCTGAAACATTCTTCCCGGTCATGGTTTTTCATGTCGCAATAATTGCCATATTTGGATCGTTGCTGGGAATTTGTTTGGGCTTGTGGTGTCTTGTATCTGCAATATTGCGTGCGATGATTAGTTTTATGGCAAACATTGCAATATGTATCGCCTCCTCTGTAGCTATGTGTAGATGGGTATGGTCTTCTAGCGTAGTTCTTGTATCTCGGGTTTCATTGTGGCCTGAAGTGGGTCTGGTATGCCCCTCGGTGCGGTGTGGTGCGCTCTGGTCTCCACTGCATGGGTGCCGTGCGTTGTTGGTGGCTTGGTCGATATGTCGCTCCCCTGAAGCTGCTGCCTCTGTGTTGGTTGTAGTATGCCCTCTAGGATCTTTTGTATGCAGTTGTGGCCTTGGTTGTTGTGCTGATGGCTGTTGTATGTTCATGTTGGAGATTACCTGAGAGAGGTTTTTTATCTCTGCTTGTATGTTGTTGAAATTTTGCCTGTTGTTTTCTACTAGTCCCCTATTGCTTCCTGTTTGTTCCACTCTATTATATTTTTCCCGGTTCGCAGCCCTTATTTCCATTTCAAATTCAATTTTTTTTTTGGTTTTCCTCTAACTGTGCTAGAGTCTCACACGTTTCTGTGAGGATTCTTTTGCAAAATTCGGGCCTTAGATCTTGAGTTATGTGATGAATAATTGTCTTGCCTGGGGTGTCGAGATCATGTTGCCTGGACAGTGTTAATATTTGTAAGTAATACGTGAGAATGGGTTGGTCCTTACACCTTACACTTTTTTTATAGTATAGTCTGAATTGTTTGTGCCTATGTTGCAGGGGTAAATGTGCCAATGAAGATTGTCTTAAGGTTTTCCGAGTTGTTTATTTCTTGCCCTTTACTGTATAGTGTTGGTACCATGCTAATGCGGTGCCTGCTAAATGCACTGGGAACAAGTTTATTTTGGAGGCGCCTTGCGAATTATTGGATTTTGCTGCAATTTCATATTTGTCAATGAAATCATTTGGATTTTCAGTTAACAGGCCGTGGTATGTTCCCGTGGAAATTAAAGGTAAATTTTCTCTAGCCATTACTATACTCTGTTTAATTCGTTCTGATCAGGGGGTGGTTCCGGAGTATTATCCCTTGTTGAGATATTTCCCATTTCCCGAGATGAGCTTTGAGATAAAGCTATTTGAGATGAGCTTGTGTTGTCTGAATATTCTATTTCCTCGTAATCTGATCCGGGGTGTTCGTTAGCCGGTGTGTCGTACAGACTTTCCCTCTCTCTTCTCTTAATAACTTCTTTAAAATACGCCTTTTTTCTTCTTTCCAATTAGTTTTAAGATACGCTTTCAAATCGGCTACTATAGGTCTTAAGTCTGCAACTGTGTCCTCTTCTCTATATTTAATGCTCAATTTGTTTAAAATGTATTGGAGATGGGCTTTGTTGACTCTGTATACTTCCGGGGGTAAGCTTACTCGTCCTTGCCCAGGGGAATTTCACTTTATGGAAAATTGGAATCTTCTCTAATAGTTCCCTAATTGAAATTAAATAAAAAATTCCTACTCAATATGGTGTTTAGAAAATATTGTTGAAGTGTGTTAAAAATTCTTCTCTATTGGTTGGTTATTTATTATAAATATTTATGTAATTTGGAAATTTCTTTGAACCTAATATTTGTTTAAGTTTTCTGATTGGTAGTTTAAACAATAATCAACCTAGGTTTTCACAATTTGGGTAGATTGTTAAGGCAATCACTTTGTTTGTTTGGTTGGTTTAATTACCAAAACTTATTTTCTTAAAATTGTTAACTGCACCCTTCTTACAAATATCACAATTACTTGTTATGTGAACACTCAAACCTTTGATAACTAAATTAAAACGGTTCCAATACTGTGTAAAATTATTTTGTTATGTTTTTATTTATGTTAACGAGTTCTACAAGTTGTCCTATATCTGTCGGTTTTTTTGCTATTTCGCATTTAGTTACCTAACTAGGCAAAAACCGTATAACACAAACCGTACTATAACTTGAATCTATACCTTCCTTAACTTAACACATTTCTTTATCTGTGCTGGCTCAATATTTTGGTAACTAAACCAAACCGGATGCTATCACCATGTAAACAAATTTTACTTACTTCGCAATAAGTAACAAACTTTGAACTGACTGGCTCACTAATTATATTCTTTCTTAGCCTGTGGGAGAAAACTCTAGGATTGAATACTGAGCAAACAAAGATAAAAGATAGACACTGTTTTATTATACACTTTAAAATCAGAATACATGCTTAAAAATAAAAGATGCACAGATAAGAGCTAAACAAACTGGATATAGGTAACATACAATAGACAAAGGATATTGTCCCTCTGCAAGGAAAATGGCGCTGTTCGGGAATATGCTTAAAAGTCTCTATTTCCCATAGCATTAACACATATTGAAATCACTGTCCCTGTAAGGATTAGGCTATCTATGATTTAGTGTCCTTTTGCCATTATTTATCCCTCATACGATAATTACTTCAAGGTCTCAGTACTACAAATAGATAAAAATGTGCATAATGACATAAGATACGACACACTCCAGCACATAATCAAGTAACAAAGTGAAACTTTATAAAACAAATCAAGTCTAAAATCTAAATCTAATTTACTACGTTCCCACAAAATCTACTCTGGTATGTGACACAGTTACAAGAGTAACCCTGCTACTAGGGCATATCCTATGACAAGGACTTGGGTCCGCACTCTTTCCCAAAATTTATTTCTCACACAAAAAGTATTAATTATTTAAACATCCCCAAATCAAAATTTAACATGCAACTTTCCCATGAAGTTTTTTCCCCTACTATTCGATACGTTGTGTTAATGTTTCCCATTGTACATTTGAAACTTTTGCTAGTGCAAGCTCCGCTCCCAGGCTCCCTTGTGTTTCCCACGTGCGTTTAGCCAAGTGTGGTTCTTTATAAATTACTAGTCCCACGAATCAATTTTAATTATATATTTTTTTAATAAGGTTTACAAGTAGGATTTGCTACCTCCTCCTTAAATCTAGTTACTGCGTCAAGACCGACATGTACATTGACCAAGCCAACAATTTTTAAGGGGTCTACTCTTCATCAATGAAAAAAACGTTGAAATGTTGTTTTGGTGACTATATAGTTCACTCATGTCCTATTATGATGGTACACACTTGTAAATAACCTATAGGTGTTTATAACCAGAATAACCTATTAAGCTGTTCTGATCGAGATTTAAAACAGAACCTGTGTTGAACCTATGTGGATAGAAGCTGTTGTGATATTCGTTGACATTATCTATACTTATTTAACAGGCGAGCAGGTTTTTTGTGACAATCACTCCTCCTAAACTACTGAACCGATTTTCATGTTTTTGGTGTCATTGAAAAAAGCCTAGCATGAAGTTGTGCAGGAAACCTTTTTTTAGAGAAATAATTTGTGAGTGAGGCCCTGGGGCCCCTTAAAGTTGAGTTTTTCCCACAAGCTTAACATTGGGAAATAACTATAAGTTTTAAGCAATCAGCTGGATATAGTAAACACAGTTAATCAGCAGGCCATGTTGGCTTTGGAACGGTAACACAATATTTATATGGGAATGTCAGTATAATATTACATGGTGATTGCGAGCGAAGCCGCGACAGGCTACTAGTTAAAATAAAATTCTTGTTAGATACATCAAAAGATAGCATTAGCAGTATGTGCATATGCATCAGCTATGATGCCTTCTCCCCCACTATCTCTTGTTTAAGTGTAGAAATTTGTCTACTATAACACTCCAAGCATAAAAAAGTGTCAGTGTTTTTAACATTAGACCTGTTGTATTCGAGTCAGTATTTATTGGCATCCAATACTGTTTATCAATTTTAACATTACAACTATGCCAATTCCCTCTACATGAGGCATCAAGAACTTGAAACTTTTACATTTTAACTGTTAAATCCAACGTGTTATATATCTATAGATGTCTCGTTTGGGGTAAAAAACTGTGCCTACATGCTGACCACCATTTTGACCCTCTATACCCATGTCTGATTTGTTGCTTGCTTTGGTTACCCTTGTACAAAGCTGCCCCTCCATTGGCCAGGCATGAGTCTATTGCCTTCCCACAAGTCATAACTAGGGTTTGTGCCAGTCAATCCTATGACTATAAAATTAAAATACCCCCGTAGCAGCAAACCTGCATACTCAGCGAATTTCCAATGCATATGAATTTATCTTAATACCACATAAAGCCACGTACCAAGTTTTATCACTATACATTCATAAATAAATGATATATGACATATTAATTATTCTCCATAAGAATAACATGGCGGCTGAGTATGCAGGTTTGCTGAAATAAGGAACACTAAAAATGGGTTTTTATACAAATATCAATATAACTCAACTAGGTAAAGCCACATACCAAGTTCTATTAATTTATGTTCTTAATTAAAGGAGATAACACGTTACTTATTCTCCATAAGAATAACATGGGGCTGAGTATGCAGGTTTGCTGCTACGAGGACTATAGGCCAAAAAATGGGTTTTTGTGCAAATATCAATAAACCACAATGAAATGAAGCAATATACCAAGTTTCGTCAGGATAAGTGGATAAATAAGTGAGATATAAAATTTTTCTTATCCTTCAAAAGAATAGCATTGGACAACGTACTGTGTTTAGCACTTTCAATATCTCAGTAACCAATTGACGTAGAGCAATGATTAAAACACCAAATTTTGCGTATTTTTAAGCTGATTCCAATTGAAAAAAATAAAATTTTACTTTTCAAAAATTACATGTAAAAAACTCAAAAAAACCCATTTTTGGGGTACAAAAGCCCCCCAAAATACCCCTTCGGATAGGCCGGTCTGTCTGGTTTTCGAACTTAAAGTCATAAATGCTGCTTTACACGTTTGTACCAAATTTCATCAAAATCAGACGATTTTTACGAGAGTTATTGCACCCACGGACACATATATATATATATATATACAGTTTCGAACGAATGGTGTTTTTGGGGTCTGGGGACCTCAAAACGAAAAGTTATCATGGTCCTGGGCCTAGGTCTTACCATGCCGACTACGGTAATAGCTTCTTCCCTATAGGGGAAATTCGCTAATATGTTATGTTCTGAGCAGTATTTGGAATTAATAAAGTTTGATTTTTCAGGTGCCCTAGCTTTTGCTGAGCTGAGTACAGTCGTGCCAAAATCTGGTGGAAGCTATGCTTATTTTCAGACTGCGTTCAAAGATCTCCATCCTTTTCTGGGGCCTCTCCCAGGGTTTTTATTTATTTGGATTATGATGATTATCGTAGTGCCAGCAGATCTTGCTGTAGTGGCGCTTCTTTTTGCTAATTACGTTTATGAACCATTCAAGCCTTCACTCTCTCCGGAATTCAATGCCAACAATGAAGAATTAGTAAAAAACACAATTGCAGCTTTAACCTTAGGTAAATTAATTTACATATTAGTTTTATATTTGTTTATATTTGGTGTGTATGTACTGAAAAGAAATTGATCTGATTAAGTTAATTTCATTTCCTGTTATTTGTACAGTACAACTTTCAGATCTTTAATCTTATTTATAGACCTTGTTTACAATATTTATATTTAATTGATCTATTAATCCCTGCTGTGGTCTGAAAAATAAATTGGGGCAGGAGATGCGTCAAACCTTCATGTTTGATCTTTAATGTTTAAGCAAATGTTGCAGATATAAACAGATATGTTAAAATTTAAAATAATGTAGGATCTTTTTTTAATCTAGTCAAAGATAACCAAGAAAGTGTACAGATTAATCCCAAAATAATTTCAGAAACTGAGTCTGGTGACTTATGTGTTTTTACAAATATAATTAAAATTTGTTTTTATTTTTACAAAAAATACTTAATGCTAATTGGTATGTAGGCATTGCTTAGAAAAGTAATATAGATTTATTCAAAAGATACCTCTACTACGACTTTTTCTAGCCATGCAGAATGAAGAGATGGGTGAAGGGAAGTGTTAACTGTTCTACACAACCTCTGGAGAGAAAAACTTGTTATTTTGTAATAGAAGTGTTAACCATTACTGCAATTTTGATCACTCAATTTTTCTTGTACTATTTTTTTTTAATGGTCAAAATTTACTGAAATCAATTAATTTTTTCAGTAATAGTAACAGACACGTAAATAATGCTCCTTCAGAACTAATAAATGAAGCATTATAGTGTGTAATTAACAGCTGTGATGGTGCAAATGGGTATATTCTAGAACTGTGATTGGTTAAATCACAGTAAATGCTGAGGTGCAAGAGGGGGTGAAGGGGTAGTGCTAGCTGGCCCCTCGCTTCTATCTCTATCTCCTTTCCATAATATCTAAAAAACTATACCGATAGAATAATTTAAAATGTACAAGACTTTTTTTATGTTTTTGTGACCTTAGATATACTTATTACTCTAACAATTGTTAAAGTAACTAAGGGTAAATTTTTGAGGAATATTCTCATCCCTATGAAAGTTAGAGTAGGGCCTTTCAAGGAGAACTGTCATTAATTAGCATCATTATAGAAAATAACAAAAACTAATGCTTCAAAATTATGAAAGGTGATTAGTCAGAGCAAAATATTAATGATACCACTGTAATCAAAGACTAATTGACTAATTGCTCTGATTTAATTGAAACACTTTAGACGATAAATTGCCACTTTTGTTTACAGTTGCAGTTGGAGTTATCAACTATGTAAGTGTAAAGCTCTACTTGAACACTCAAAATCTTATCAGTTTCTTGAAGCTCTCTGGATGCGCATTTGTTATTGTTGGCGGTATATACATGATAATTTCAGGTAAATTTGAATTTAAAATGTATGTTTTTAGTGTTTCTGAAAATTGTTGTTGGCCTTAGAATTTTTTTCCCAATAGAGTTTTAGGATTGTTATTTAGTCTAATACAAAAATATAGTTTTTATTTATTAAATTCATGGAGAAGTGAGTAAAACCATGAATATGTATGGTAAAATAAGTTTGTTATCTTTATAAGAAGTAAATTTTTACTTTCTCCCCCTATACGTAGTATATGGGGAAAGTATTGTTTTCGTCAGAATTTTCGAATTTGAGTTGTTAGTGGAAATATTCGTTTTGGTGCTCCCTGAACCCAAAAAAGTGGTTTTTACGTGATGTCTGTCTGTGTGTGTGTGTGTGTGTGTCTGTGTGTGTGTGTGTGTGTGTCTGTGTGTGTGTGTGTGTGTGTGTGTCTGTGTGGATGTGTACAGAGCTAGAGCCCTAACCAAAGGACCGATGTTTATGAAATTTGGTATGTAGGTACTAATCCTTGATATCTCCAGGCGTTTTTTTCATTTTTTTGAATTTTTGATTTTTAAGGGTAATTATCCCCCAAAAATCACAAAAAAACATGTAAAATCCAAATTTCTCAAAAACGGCTCTAACGATTTTGATTAAACTTTAGTGGTTTGTAGAGCTTTGGGTTTCAAACAAAATGACACCACCTGCATTTCTGTAAAAATTCGGGTTCAGATATTACAGGACTTAAAACATCCAAAATTCAGTTTTTTGGATTTTTCATAAAAAATCATGAATGTTAAAAAAGATTACTATTCACCATTAAAAAGAGCTCAAAAACTAAATAAATTAGTATTTTGAATTACTATTCTACGATTGCTAGTTGCGGAGAAAATTGAAATTTTCATTTAGCGGTAAACGCAGTACGTTGTCCGATGTTATTGTTATGGGGAATTCAAAAATAACTATTTCTCTCTTATTTATTGAACAATTTTATTAAAATTTGATATGCAGGTCAAGTTAGCATTGACCAACAGAGGATGTTCGAAATATGTTGCTATTTAACCCTGGGGGGGCAAGGGGGCATTTCCCCTCTCAAAACCACTGTGTGTAGCAACGGACTCTATAGTGCCTCCCAAAAAGGGATTTGGGTGGATATTTCTGAAAACAACTATTTTAGAGAAATTTCTGTACATTTATCCGTACTTCATACTCTATATTTAGTAATTAAAAGTAAATGAAGTTTGGCTAAAAGGGAGAAAGTATGTGTCAGTTTCCTGATACCGTTTATTAGATTTGTTACAGTCCCAGAAATGTACTCTGATATCAGCCGTGTACTGTGAAATGAGTTCTTTTCCCCGTCTTCTATGTACAAATGGACCAACAAAGTTTCTGTGCATAGAGAATTCAACCACAAAAAAAAGAAAAGACAAGTCATCTTGGCTTAGCGATTGTGGTATTTTTGTTGCAGCGGATTGTAATATTGTAATTAGGAATATTTTTAATCCAACACACAACTCTATGTATTCAAATGTTATTAAAATTAACTTTTTTAGGAAAGATTCCCCTTTTACAGCTGGTTTGGTCATGCACACAGAATTCTCGGCCTATATGTATCTCTCAGAATAGTAGATTTGTCAGTTTCTATAACAGAACCATCTGATGTGTCAGTTTGATGCAAACCTGCATATTTAACACAAATGTGGCTTTTATGAGTAGACAACAGACACAAATCGGTGATGTTTTTTGCTTTCCGAACACAGCAGACATAGGCAATGCATTTGGTAATTTCGGGAATCAGAGTCAGAACCAGGTGCTCAGAAGAGTGAAGTTATTTGCAAACAACTAGAATGCAGTACTGTAGCCATGCCTTTCCAAGTCCCATCTTTAACCTCGTGACTGCCAAGGGCCGATAATAACGCATTTTAATACAGTAAAAGCCCGCTAATCCGGCATCCGATGGTCCGGCACTTTCAGTAATCCGGTATCAGTCTAAGGGTTGTAAAAAAATTGTTTTGTGCACTGTATGAGCCTTTTGGCAGAGTTCGGGGGCAATCGTCAGAAGTAACAATACAGTATGTATCAAGATATAATACTGTAAATCTATATTCTGGTTAAAATTTTTGTTTTTCACATTTTCTATCAGTGTCGAAATCAGAGAAATCTCAATAAAACATGGAATAATGAACCAATGATAGCCTTTTGACTCTATTTTTAGCGTTATTTCTGCTATTCTTGCAATAACGGCTATTTTTAGACGGCACTCGGTAATCTGGCATTTTCGGTAACCCAGCACTGCCAAAGTCCTGAACGTGCCGGATTAGCAAGCTTCTAATGTATCACAAACAAATTGCTGCTAGTGCTGTATTTTTGTTTCTACGCCAATGGCATTTTTTATAATAGAGTACACAAACACATTTTTAGGGAAAGCAGTCCAAACCCCTCAAAGTTGTGTGAACACCCCGGGATTTGAAATGGTGATCGCTTGAACCTAAGACGCTAACCGTTATGCTAGTGAGATGCAACCATACAGTTATAATGAAGGTCAGCGGTTTGTGGTTAACCAGGTGGACAAATCAGAACCACCTGTCTACCTTTAAATACCATATGTTTTTGCATGGCTGCTGTACTGTTCAGTTGACTGAGTGGTCTATGCTACTATTAAGGTGTTATGTTATTTTTTACCCAGTCTTTCTGTGTATGTGTGTGTGTCCACCCTAGGCACTTTTTTATTTTAAATGTTCAGGGGTTCATTAGAATTACAAATCAATTAAACATATGAAAATACAACCATTCCTTTCAAGTGGCTGACAGTCAGTGGGTTACCAATGGATTATGTATAGTCACAGTACATAGACTGCTGGTTACGTGATCAATGGTATAACATAGAGGCAAAAACAATTTGTTATTTTTTAAAGTGAGTTTTAAGTGTAAAAAATGTTGGATATCTATGAAATACCGCAGGGATAAAAGTAAAATCTTTAGTATTCAATAGATACATTGAATTTTCCCTATTACTATTATGTAAAACATATGTCATGCTGAGAGAATAATGATAGCTTGTTGCCCTTCTGTAACATGTTTCTAATTATTTTTATTAGTGAATTTCCTTTGAAAAGTGAACTATTAGCATGACCCACACGGTGAAACTTAAGCCCGGGACCACCATAGAAGTTCCTATCATGACCCCCTGAACACGTTTTGGGGGGTCGTTTAAAATTGTATATATATATATATACATATATATACATGTATATATATATATATATATACATACATATATATATATATGTGCATGCACTCTAGAGGTCGCATTTGTTGTCCGATTAACTTCAAATTTGGTAGGGACGTTCCTTTCTGTAATCAGTTGGACAAGTTCGTTGGGCAAAACAATCGGAAAACTTTAAACCTTTTTTTGGGGATAAATCATTCAAATTTTGAGTTTTTGGGCCCAAAAAGGGTCAGAAAAGCCCCGGATATAAAATTAATGCATGTAAAAAGATGAGAATTAGTAAGTCGAAAGTTTTAAGTTCTCTCTCGTCATTCTAGCATAAATATTTACCGAGTTATCAAAGAAAATTTGTTTTGACTAAACATAGTACGTTGTCTTTTGGGGGTTTTACACTATAAAAACCTGTTATTCCTTTGTTAGAGTACTTTTATCATCCCCAGCAACTCACGCCGACTTCCAAGCCTGCCTGGACCTTCTCCTAACATTATAATGCGCAAAATTGTATTCCCAGCTTTGCAGGTAAATGAAACCAGGAGCATCAGAACAGCCAAAAAATCAATGTTTTCAGATTTTAATAACAATTGGAATACATGTATGTTTTTACACATATTTTGAGTTTTAAACTTGTTTTGTGGAAATTCACTTCCCTCACGTCAGCGTGCTGTGTGCGAACTCGTTTAAATTATTATGATTGGCCAACAAAATATAATTGTGTTACCCTGCATTCAAGTACTTTTCTTTCAAATTAAATTTCAAAATATAAACAATAAATATATTTTTCATATGTGTGTGTTATCATTATTGAGGTTGATTCATTTTTCAGGAAAAGCACTGAAAATAGATTTTGGATTTGAGGGAACAAAAACATCTCTCCATTCATTGGCGATAGTGTTTTATGGAGGTCTTTACAGTTATGATGGTTGGTATGTATATAACTAGGTTCCATAGTCATAGCTATAGCTAAAATTATAATCCATATTTTTAAATGTAACTTAAAAATGCATGTAATCAAATAGTATAAAAAATAAGGCTTTGTTTTAATCTGATTACTTTTTAACATGTTTGTAACCTATTTTACCCTCCCCAACAGCACACATCGTTGGGCCAACATTGGATTATTGTCGGCATTGTAGGATATGGTAGGGAACGGTCGGTTGGCATTGACGCGGTTGGGCCAACGAACCAATCGTTGGGTAGCCCAAGTAGGCAAATCCAACCATAACAGACGTTGGGCCATCAAAAGCTGTTGTTGGCAAATCCTACCATGTTACATTATTATTAATTATATATTAAAATTAATATATATATATATATATATATATATATATATATATATATATTAATAAAAGTAGCAACAAATTAATTTGATATATATATATATATATATGAAATATGAAAAACTACTAGCAAATTAATATAGGTATATTTAATATAATAATAATAATAATACAAATACTATAGTAATATATGTATGTATATTACTATAGTATTTGTATTATTATTATTATTATATTAAATATACCTATATTAATTTGCTAGTAGTTTTTCATATTTCATATATATATCAAATTAATTTGTTGCTACTTTTATTACAGTGATTTGCACGAGTAGATTCACTTAGAGGAATAAAACTAAAGTATTATTCAATCTTAGAAGATTAAAACAAAAGTATGTAGCAAGTCTTCGTGTAACTACAGACTATTGATAATTTTTATATCTCAGTCCATCCTGCAATACTCATGAGTCAGAATGGCTGTGGGGGTTAAGGCGAGTGTACAGTAACTCAAAGGCCGTAGGTTCAAGACCCGACTGGGACTCGATATTTTTGCAACTAAATTCCTTTTTTAAAATGTCTGTTATTGGTTTACCAAACAATTCAATTGGAAAAATCATGCTTTTTAAAATTAAAATAAGCATATAAATACAAAATTATAAACTGTTGGCATTTTGTTGGGTATAGGTTGGCATTGCTGGATAATGGATGGTTAATCCATCAATGGGCCAACCTCGCGCCTCGCGACATGCCCAACTGTTGGCCTACCATTTCCGCTGACCATTTTCCAACGTTGGCCCAACGATTTGTGCTGATGGGGCTTGTTTAACACATTGGGAGCAGAGTACATTAATTAGTGTATTCTAATTAACATTGAAACATATATGATTTTCATTTTTAAACATGTTTGTTGACATTGAACGTGTTAACAACCAACATTTGTTTGTTTGCTATTGACATATAGCATTTAGTTCTGACCAACATAGAACAAATAGAACTCCAATAGAAGGGATTCAAGATTATAATCAGTATAATATTATCACTCTTAATAAATATTTATTTACTTTCAGGAGCTGGGTAACAGGAGTAACTGAAGAAATTAAAAATCCTGACAGGTAAGTCTAGCTACAACTTAGATTTCAAAGAAACAACTCAATTTTGATGAAGATGGATTTGCTCATTGTTGAGGATTACTGAAAAGAGTATGTAATTATCAAAGTGATGAATACTTGTTGAAACTCGAGCGGTAATAAAGTAATAGAATCTCAAATAATAAAGTAATAGAGTCTCCAATATTATTTTGTTGTTTTTGGCTGACAAAACTAATTCCAATTGTCATCTGTCGTTATAGTAGTCTTGAACTTTGGCATTGTTAGTTTTGTCACACAGTTTTTAACATCTTGTAAAGTCTTAAATGCTATAATCAGAATAACTCTCAAACGTTTAATTTTCTATTCTAGTTTTTCCAGCACTGGACTATCTAATCTCTTAACTCTGTTTCAGAAATATTATTCGAAGCATTTTGATCGGTCTCTTGATAGTGACCTTATTATTCGTCAGCATGAATGTGGCATATACCACTACTCTAACAGTGGATGAAATCATTTCTGGATCAGCAGTCGCTGTTGTAAGTAAACAATGCCTTTAATTAGCAATCGAGAACAGCTTACTTTGACTATTTGAATCTCAAATGCGCTATGAGCTGATTGTATGGAGGTTTTCATCCCAAGGAAACCTTCACAGGGTACCCGGTACTGGTCCTCCAGAAAAAGGCAATCAGAATTACAGTGGAACCTCTATAATAACTTTTGGGACCAGGACTGTGACGGATAACTGAATAGACGGATAATAGAAACATCATATTATAAACGTGTTCAGTAACTAAATTTTAAAATGTTTGGCAGAGAAATGAAAATAAATTGTGTACTAAAGGATAATACTTCCCACTACATACATATTTATGTTGTTTTAAATAATATAATAGCTCAAACAGACGCTCAGACTAAGCCGTAAGGCGCAAATCCTGAGTCTAATAAATAGTAATATTCTCATATATGGACGACGGATAACAGAGAGTGACGGTTGATCGAGGTTTTACTGTATGGCCCAACTGGGTTTTCGTGACTCTTGCTGGGGAATGTTCAAAAGGCTGAAGTTGCAGACAGTGACCAATCTATACATTGGCAAGGTAATAGCCAAAAATTGGTTGGTCTATTATGTAGTTAATAGCCTTGTAGGACTAACCCACTTCTCATAGATTCATCCGTATAACACCAGGAGCAGAATTAAGTACAGACTTGCTACACATCATTTGACTGCCTATGAAAAAAACCATCTTACATCAGGGCCAAAATCTTCAACTCAGTTTCTCCTGAACTTAAAGAACAGAAAGAAAACAGAAACTTTGAAGAAGCTCTTTTCGACTGGCTGCTGGAGAGGGAGTTCTACTCCATTGAAGAACACTTGGAGAGATTATAAGTCCATCTCACTGATCAAGAAAAACTATTTATGCCATGACTGTAATTGATGTTCATGTCAATAAAGAACTTGTTGTCTTTGTCTTTGTCCAGAAGTTGAATAATTCGTTTAGTTATTAGTGAATTTCCTATGGAAAGTGAACTATTAGCATGACCCGCACGGTGAAACTTAAGCCCGGGACCACCATAGAAGTTCCTAACGTGACCCCCTGAACACGTTTTGGGGGTTCGTTCAAAATTATATATATATATATATATACATATATACATATATATACATATATATATATATATATATATATATATATATATATATATATATATATATATATATATATATATGTGTTTGCACTCTAGCGGTCACATTTTTTGTCTGATTTACTTCAAATTTGGTAGGGACATTCCTTTCTGTAATCAGTTGGACAAGTTCGTTGGGCAAACCAATCGGAAAACTCTAAACTCCTTTTTTGGGGATTAATCTTTCAAATTTTGGGTTTTTGGGCCCAAAAAGGGTCATAAAAGCACCAGATGTAAAATCAATGCATGTAAAAAGATGGGAATTAGTGAGGCGAAAGTTTTAAGCCCTCTCACGTCATTCTATTATACATATTTACCGAGTTATTAAAGAAAATGTGTATCGACTAAACACAGTACGTTGTCTTATGGGGATTTTACACTAGAAAAGCTTGTTATTCCTTTGTTGGAGTACTTTTATCATCCCCAGCAACCTCACGCCTACTTTAAAGCCTGACTGGACCTTCGCCTAACCTTATAATGCGCAAAAATTGTATTCCCAGCATTGCAGGTAAATAGAACCAGGAGCATCAGAACAGCCAAAAATCAATATTTTCAGATTTGAATAAAAATTGGAATAACTGTATATTTTTAACTGATTTTGAGTTGTTATAGTTTTTTATGTGGAAATTCACTTCCCTCACGTCAGCGTGCTGCGTGCGAACTCGTTATTTAACAGCTGATGACCTCAACCAAAAGGTGTCACTAATAATATTTTTGTCCTAGGACGAAAAATATCATAAAATAGTATTTTTCATCACAAGCAGCAAAAGTGGTAGTTTTTGGTGCGCAGTCGTGTTTTATGAGTGAAAAACACACTTTTGCTCCATGTGATGAACAACTTTTTTTATCATAATGCCCCTATAAACCTTTGATATTTGAAAATTTGGATCGTTTTGGTAGTTCAGATAGGTTATTTAACTTTACAGTATAATATTTAAATTTTTCATTTACTAACAAAATGTATATAACACGTGGTTGTTACCTTTGAAATATAGAAACGTAAAAAGGAATAATATCAGTCTTTGAGGTTAGCACACTAAAAAAATCCACAGCTGATTTTTCGGTGCGCTATTTTAAGGTATCAGAAAAGTGTGATTTTACAGATTAATTACAGACACAAAAACAGCTGCTTTTTGGAGTATGATAAAAATTATACTTTTCCTCGGAGTAAAAATAACAACTTTAGCACCTCAATGCATGTGTTGAAAGCAGCTGTTTTTTAAGTAGTATGAAACAATAATACCATAGTCAATGATAACACTTAAGAGACTCTTTGTGATACCACGATACTACTTCAAAAACAGCTGTCACTTCAAAAGTTTATTTTTTCAGGAGTTTGGTGACCGTGTCTTTGGCCCAGGAAAAGTAGTGATATCAGTCGCAGTCGCACTCAGTGCTCTTGGGGCTGCCCTGTCCCTTATATTTTATGCTTCGAGGTAATTTCAGATTTATTCTCCTTTTACAATAACATTCCTTGCCATAAGATGTTCTTAAAAAACGCATACTCTATACAACAGTATAAAGCTTGTCAGTGGTCCAACTGACATTATTAAGAGTAAAGTAAATGACAGAAATAGCTTCAAAAAGATGGTCGAACACCTCTTAATTTATAAATAATGTTAAAGATTTTGTTGATAATTTAGGAAATTATCTAGTTTAAGAAATTCCTCTTATTATATTAATTTACTAGTGGACCTGTTGCTCTAAAGTAATCAGCTATTCTTACTGTTTACTTGTATTTTACTGTATCATCACCTGTTTTAGAATACGATTGAATTCAAACTACTCTCCATATTATATTCATGGGAAAAAATCTAACTTTGAGGGTTTCCTGTGCCCTTCAGCAAAATAGTATTGTAAATTAAAAACCACTTTGCACAACTTCGAATCCAGGCCATTTTTTTAATCTTATATCGTCAAAATCGGTCCAGGAATAACGGAGAAGTTCTATTCACAAAAATCGGCATAGCGTATTATAGAAGGTGACGCTAGTATGCAGTGTATTAACTGTTACAATAAAGATAGTTGATTCTGATCCTGAATAATAAAACATTTGGATTCATATTTTTGGCATTGTTAAAGCTATTCAAGTTCTAGCAAAGAAAATAACAAAAACAACCATGACAAATAAAAATTAGAAAATCTTAACAAAAAATACAAAATAAAATTATGAAAAACAAGTACTTTAATTTCTCAGAGGTTTATTATTTAGTTAGAACTCTCGTTGTTTCAGACTGGGCTATGTAGCTGCAAGAGAAGGGCAGATGTGGGAATTTATTTGCTTCATCCACAGAAGACGTTTAACTCCTGCACCTGCCGTCATACTTCAGGTTAGTTTTTCATGAGGTACTCGTTTTATCAGACCTGGTGGGAAACAGCCATTGGGCTTCTGGATAAGTGAAACGAGAAACCGTACACATCAGTTCAAAATGTATTTGAAGCTGTGACCTCCAAAATATAAAGCTCAAATGTTGATCCTGCTGTATCACTCTACAGACCTACAAAAATCTGTAGGGAAATTATATATTTGTCAATCATTTTAGATAATACATGAAGTTGCACTTTGTCAATTTTGGTAAACATGCACTCATTCAAATGTGTGGCTATATATTAACCAAGATCCTGAACTCTAGTTTTTACAAATCTACAAGACTAGAGCTTGAAACAGATAATGACATTACAGAAGTATGTTAAATGTTCTATGATTAGCTAAGAAAGAACACAAGACCCAAAATTGTTGAGGTCCAACTTTGGTTTACCTATTATTAATTTATTTTACCAACAAAATTAATACAACCTTTTTAATTAATTCATTTTATTCCAATGGAAAACATTCATTACAAATATAAAACCCTGATATTAAAAAATCAGAAAAAATTAATACCTGACTGTGTCAGGAGGAGTATTATGTATTTTGAGTGTATTTATATGTGTTTATTTTTTAGCATCCTCTGCAGCCTAAATGGCTTTATGCATTTTAACATATGAAGTGTCGGTAGATTTGCCTTAGTTGTGGGTAAACAGGATAAATAAAACACATCTTACACAGGGTTGCCCATCCCCCCAAGCCCCATGGCACCATTCCCCCGTTATAAGCAATAAACTTTAACCTTAGTAGCGCTCGTGTTGTCACAGGGAATGAACTGATTTATCTTGTTTAGTTACAACAACACGTATCTTGCTACTAAAGAAATTATTTAGTTGTGGGTGTGACATGGGTGTAATATTTTTCTTTTCAGTTTTATTACACTGTCAAGTTTTTTTCTGTAAAATTGATTCTTATATTAGTGTAGGTGAATGTACAGACCAAAACCCAGATTGCATTAAATCTATACTTTGCTTCATTCAAAATATTCCACAAACCACCCGGAGACCACCGTGACAGCCAGGCCGTGGGCTAGAGCCCTGGACCCGAGGAGGCTGTGTCCACCAGGTCCAGTTAAGCTGCTGGTACAATTTATGGTTGTGTTTTACCTCTGACCACTGTATTTTCATACAAAATTACTGTGTGTATTTCCATAGCATATATCTGGTAGTAGTTTGAACCAGCCCGCACACAGACAAAAATATCATGAGGTTAAACCAACTCGTGCTGGATCTGTAATTTTTGAATGCCCTTCCTCATACTTTACAAAAGTCTTTTTGGGAAATATTTCAGAAGGAAACTATTTTGGCGACTGTATGACCCTTTTCTAGTATAGAACAATAATTCTCAGATAGAAAGATCTTTCATTATTGATCAGCACACCGAATATCAAATTTTAAAAACTTAATTTTTATTTCTACTCTGTTCAGTTTTAGTTTTTCTTAGCTTTAAAAACTTGTTGATGCAAATTCAGGTTTTTGTTTTATGATCTCAAAATAAATTTTTGATTTACTCACTTTTTGATCTCACTACTTTTATGATCTCTGAAGAAAGTTGTACACTACTAATCTGACCTAAAGTAAATTCTTAGTTCTTAAACCGACTTGTTTCTAAAGCTTTAAGGGAGCCACTCAGAAAACTTGGCCGAGGGCCTAACAAACTGCAAATCTGCTGATGCCAAGTTTATTGAAGGCATTCTCAGTTAATATAAAACTAAATAAAAAAACCTTTACTGTAATTAAAGTGGAACACTCACTACCAAAAGTCTTACAATGTAAAAAACCAAATCCAAAACTATTTTACGTTATGGAAATCAGGATAGTGCATATACTAATGTTTAGCTTATACAAATTCTCTGACAGTGAGAAATATTCATTAATAATTAAAACCTCATCTTTCAGATCCCGCTTGAAAATATTCAATGTTGTTGCTGTATTTAAATCAATAGGCAGGGGGAGATTAAAAAATTTGATGCAGGAAGACTTGAGTTGTTTAATAAAGAAATCAGAGTAATTTAATTGATGCTATAAACTGTAGTGATAAGGCAGGTGAAACTTCCTTATGCAAAAATGATTATTGAGTATTATTAACACATTAATGATACTTTATAATATTCAATAATATGGTATATGATATCTGTGAGAAATAATAATACTGTACTATTGGCTATAATAAAAAAAATATAGTATTATTGAGAATTGTATAATACCAGTCAACTAAAAAAATAGTCAGGTATTATAAAGAGTTGTATTAAGTGCAGTATGCATCATTGAAGCTATAATACTAAATTATAGTTTGGATTATACAGGGTGATATTTAGTGTAGTACATATCATTAAACCTTTTTAAAATCATGTAATTGGGCTCTACAGATAGTTAATTAGTTAGTATGATAATTAATAGGAGGAAGATAGTAATAGAACCAAGGTTGGTTAATTGTTGTATAAATTGTATTAATATTATCTTATATCAGTATTATTAGCTTAATAAAAATATTTAAAGGGGACACTGTTATAATCATTTTAGTATTAATTATCTTAATTATATTATTATTATAATTATATTAAATATATATTAATTTGCTCCCAGTTTATCATAGCAAGAATAGATACATAAAACAAATGAACCAAATAAATTTGTTCCAACTTTTATTACTTTTATTTCAGTGAGGCCTACGAGCAGATTCGATTAGAAAAATAAAACTAAAGTATTGTCAGAGTTGTGTAGGTGTAGACTATTGGTAATTTGTATATCCCACTCCATCCTAGTGTTCTCATGAGTCTGAATGGCAGCGGGGGTTAAGGCGTGTGGATAGTAAGTTAAAGATCGTAGGTTCAAAACCTAACCTGGTCATGACATTTTTGCAACTAAAATCCTTTTTAAAAATTTATGTTTTTGGTTTATTAAGCAATTTAATTGAAAAAATTATACTATTTAAAACTAAAATAACCATTTAAATAAAAAAATTATAGTTCTTTATTATAGATTTTATATTTTGTATCATTAAGTATTATTGAAATTTAAATTATTGTACTACTGAGTATTGTAGAATTTTAATAATACCTTTAATGGTACTTTTAATGATACTTCCTATAGTAATTTCAAGTATCATTGTCAAATTTACGCATTGAATATTATTGGTAGTCAATAATACTGTAAATAATATTTTATAATACTATTTTTGGTTGTATTCAATAATAGTCTATAATCATTTTTGCATAAGGTTAAAGTATTTAGCCTTCCTTTTAGAAAAATAGATTCCAGGGTAGCAGTGGACAAAAATGTTAAAATATTGTTCCCTTTGAATACCTTTTGATATGATTCCTTATATTTCTATCCAAAATTAGCTTTAATAGATTTGTTTTGTGTTTGAAACTGATTCAGGGTTTTCAAACTTTTGAACCCCCAATCTGCAACACCAAATACAGTAAGTGAGGAAAAAGACATCCATAATTTGATGCGAGAAGAACATCACAGTCAACAAAGTCAGACAGTCTCCTCAAAACAAAAAAATGTTTCAGAGTTAACATCTAAATATTAATGAGGAACAAATTTCTAGGATATGCGGCATCGTAGAATTATGAAACTTTGCAGTCTTACTTAGGAGTGTGTCGAATTTAACTAGTTTTGTGTTTGGGTGTGTAGGGCTATGCCCTTTTGGCTTTAAAATTTGACATGTTACCTTTATGGGAATATGTGTTCTGCTTTTCCTTAAATCAACAGCTGCGTTAATCAAATAAATATGTAGCACAACTGCAAGAACAGATGATTCATAAATAAAAAATATTACTGACTACTGGAATAATAACACTCTTATCCGTTTCAACTCCACATACAAAATTAAACCTGTTTATGGGGGGGGGATGAGGTGGAGAGGTTTCAGGCATAAATAAAATAGCTACTGATAACTGGAATGGTAACACCCTTCTACAATCCGTTTTTAACTCCACATTGAAAAAAAAATTACCTGGGAGTGATGGTGGGGGAGGGAGGGAGAGAGAGAGATGATCGCAACAGAACCCACTAGATATTAAACTACTTTTTCCTTCTTTTTTTAAATATTTGTCGACTATATTCAAACTATTTGGGTTTCTAAGACCATCTACTAATACAATGTAGAGTACAACTTCTACAAAAAATACATGAATTTACCTTGTACCATGCGTTACTAAATAATTGCACCTTTCTCAGGTAATTCTGGGGCTCTGCTACCTATTCCTTGGACGAGGAATGAACACGCTTATCAATTTTTATATGTTTCTCATGTGGATTTTTTACGGACTCACGATGGTAACTGTGTTTGTCTTAAGGAGACGAATGCCTGCAGCCAATCGCCCATTCAAGGCAAGTGTTTAGTGTTCTTATTTTAAAGAATATTTAGTATTCATTGAGATAGCAGGAATAGCAACAACTAGACAAAAACTCATTCCTATAGGAGAATGTAGGCCTAGCGACAAATTATGTGTACACCTGATATTTGAAAAGTTAATAGGTTCCTTTTTCTAAGTGAGTTTTTCTATATTCAGTTAAGTTGTTTTCTTTTTAAGTTGTTGTGGTTAGTAATTTAGAATTACAGTAGAACCCTTAAAAACTGACCTTGGCCGGGATAACCCGACATGTGTCCAACCTCCAACTGTCTGACGCCCTTCTCGCGTGCACTGCGTTCCAAGCCGAGTCTGTCTGGATTTGAAAGTCAGTAACAATTGTTTTCAATCAAAACAACCAGTGAACTTCTGATTGTTGTTTTTGCTATGTTATGAGTGTGTTTTGACATCATAGAAGCATTTAACTATTCTACTCGAATTGTTGTCTCGTACTACGGCCATTTCGAATACGACTCCATCGACGGGTTGCAGTATACTCATTGTGGTCTTTGCATTACATTAATAAAATAACATTTTCATTATATCAGTGAGAAAAAATTTACATTTAACAATATACCCACACAGTGACCAAGGTGTTTGATAATAATAATAATTCGTTTATTTGCCATTCAATACATTTTACAATGTATAATAGACATCGTCATTCTATACTATGCTCTACAATACACTGAAACAAAAAACATGCGTACAATATGAACATGATTCATTAGAGTAGTGAACTGAAATAAAAAAAAAAAAAACTCATCAATTGAATTAAAAATATTGTCAATTAAAAACTATTAAGTTATCTTTTAAAAACATTAATATCTAAGTTACCGGTACGGAAATGCACAGGCAATTTATTAAACATTTTAATCTGTAGGTAACTAGGTTTAGTGAACTTCTGCAACCTTGGTCGAGCAATTGTAAGATCTTTAGACTGTCTTGTTCCAAAACCATGGATGACACTTCTGGAAGAGAAATTATCCTGGTTTTGCTTAACATATACAAAGTTCTGAAAGATAAATATGCTTTGAACGGTCAAAATACCAAAATTCTTAAACCATAGGGCTTACAGCTCTCTCTAATTGAAAAACCTGCATTTTATCTGCAATGCTTTTTTTGCCACAGAAGAATCTAAACCGCACCAGAGCTATTTCCCCAGAAAATATTTCCATACTGCAGGTGGCAATGGAAAAATCTGAAATAGACCAAAACTAGCATTTGTAGAGAAACAGAGGTTTACAATTTCCGCAGCATATAACAAATATGAGACAGTTTACAAATGATTGAACCAGTTTGAAATTCCCAAGACAATGTGGACTCAAGGTAAATATCCAAAAGATGAATTGGATTCTGTTGTGAGATCCTGCTCAAAGTGAAATGCATGATTTCAGTTTTATCTTTATTTACTTCTAAAAAAAATGCCTCAAACCATAATGCAGAATCTTTAATTTTCCTTTCTATGCCTAGTTCAACTGTTTCATATTTTTCCCCAGAATCATAAAAGAAGTGTCATCTGCATAGAGAATACTCTTACAGTTCATATTTTAGGCAAATCATTTATGAAAATAATTGGTCCCAAAACGGACCCCTGAGGAATTCCAGTGTGTACTACCCTGTCATTTGAAGTTTGATTGTCCAAAACAAATGTTTGCTGCCTTCCACAGACCTAAGTCCCAAAAAATTGAAGGGCTTTATTTTTAACCTCATATTAGCTCAGTTTTTCTAGAAGGATATCTTATGGAGGAACACTATCAAAGACCTTCTTTAAATCCACCATGGCCAACCCTAAATGCTCAACAGCTTCAAAATATGTCAAAATCTCTGTCACAACAAACTAAAGAGATTTAATTCTAGAAGATTGAGGGATAAATCCAAACTGATTTTTTGATTGAATACAATACCTGTCAAAATGTTGAAAAAGATGAGATTTTTCACATAATTTGACTGGGACAATGGAAATAGGTCAGTAATTCGATAAGCTGTTTGATGGTAATAGGTCAAATTATTACAAGTTGTCTGTACGTGCTCTCTGTTTTCTTTTTGTGTTTTGTATTGGTAAATGTTAATTTTTACTTTTACCGACGCAAAAACCACAATGACTTAGTTTAGTGTACTGCAACCCATCTGTAGATGCGTAGTTTCTAGTGATGGTCAAAACCAGAAATTTCAAATCTCGAAACCGAAACCAAAACTTAAAAAATCAAATCTCGAAACTCGAAAGTCAATTCCAAAATCCTATTTACTTGCATGGTTTTGGTTATGAAAAATAAATTCAGTTACTCCAAAGAAACCAGTTAACTTCCTGCCATTCTTGAAGTATCCTAGAAAAATATTAGTTTCAGAACTACTAGTGAACCAATTATTTGTAGCTTAATTATAAACTTTGGTTGGAGTTGTTCTTTCACAAATAAAAAATCAATAATCCACAAAAGGTAAAGGTAGACGACCGATGACAGTAGGCTTTTGACCTTCACATTATTAATCAACACCGGGGCGTGATTTCTGTTAAAAAAACGACACAAAAAATCTCGGCAGTTTTGAGTTTTGATTCTCGAAACTCGCCGATCGAATCTCGAAACCGAAACTTTTCCAAAGTTTTGGTGGTTTTGAGATTTGAGTTTTGGTTTTGACACATCACTAGTAGTTTCACATCTCCGCAGTAGGAAACTACAATTTTTGCTTGCATTCTGGATGATGGTAAGCAGTATAGTTATACATATTTTCAAGCAATTCCACCATACTCACAATAAGTTAATACAGAAATATTTGTTCCAGTTTAAAGTATCATTTGTTCCTCCCTCGTTTTTTCTCCTAATTAAATGGCACCCTATCTTGTTTGTTCTGATGACGGCTAAGTCCTGTACGCAACGCCCTAGACACCCAACCAGCATCGGGTTGTGGGACTAGGTTCATCAGAACCCCCAAAATCCAAATGCAAAGTTTTATTTTTTATAGATGAAACATACAAAGAGAGATGTAACTTAATTTGTTACTTGAACATATCTGCTTTCAGGTGCCCCTGGTTATCCCAGCTGTTGTTATCATGCTTTCGGCAGCCTTGGCAGTTATACCCATCTTTACACAACCTCCACTGCAGTATATCGTCTGCCTGCTACTTACTTCGCTCGGAGTCATGTTTTATTATCCGTTCATCTATAAGAAAATGAAACTACCCCTGTTAGGTAAATCTATTATTCTTAAATTATCATATTATAAATATATTTCAATATATATTTTATTAGTAATTAATTATTCTAAATGAGTGGATTGAGTTGCCTTCCTTAATTTATCTGATAAACAGTTTTGTTGGAATTTGAAGGATTGATTGATTTATTGGGCAATAAGTCAGTTTTTACAGCTTGATTGTAGATAAAGGCAAACCAATATTCTGAATATTATAAACCCCAATAAATGAACCAGTTGAGGTGAACCGCTTACCTGGAATTTCTAAATGTATTTAATATTTAATGACTCTATGAGTTAACATTTACAATTTTTACAAAATATGTCGAGATAAAGCTAGATTTGTTATATTCCATAATAAACAGAAAATAATACATTTGGAATATCTTAGTAGGTACAGCCTTAATATAATCTCATACACAACAAATATTTACAAATCTAAACGAGTTCACACACAGCATGCTGACGTGAGGGTTAGTGAATTTCCACATAAAAAAACTTGGAATAATCCAAATCAGTGTTAAAAACTATTTTGTTGCTGTTCTGATGCTCCTGGTTCTATTTACCTACAGTGCTGAGAATACAATATTGTGCATTATAAGGTTAGGAGAAGGTCAAGTCAGGATTGAAAGTAGGGGCGAGATTGCTGAGGATGATAAAAATACACCAACAAATGAACTCCCATAAGACAACGTACTTTGTTTAGTATATATACATTTTCTAACTCATTAAATATTTGTGCTAGAATGATGAGAGGGCTTAAAACTTTCGCCTCACTAATTCGCATCTTTTAACATGCACTAATTGTACATCCGGGACTTTTCTTACCCTTTTTCGGTCTAAAAACTCAAAATTTTAAAGATTCCCCAAAAATGGGGTTAGTTTTTCGATTGTTTTGCCCAGAGACCAAAGAATAACATAGACTGGCAATGGCGTGCTGGGTTTGAAGCCAGGCAGCCTCTGAGTGGTGGGGATGAATCCACGTGAATCGTCCACTACCGAGTGTTGCCTTCGCTGGCGCTGTCCCGGTGCTGTATTTAATTCAAGATTATCCCTGTACCAACAAATTGAATTTAATTCTTATTATTTATATCATTACCCTCAGTGAATAACATTTGTTCAATAACTTAATGCCTTTCTTACATGAATAACATTTCTCATAGGACATATACGAGAAGTTATGAAGTTTAATTGAGATTATTCATAACTTTGAGGCTGCCTGCAGGTTAAACTAAGCATTTTGAGAAAAAATATGAAAAATACAAATTTGTAATCATGTCTTTTCCGAAAAATTTCTCGCTGAAAAAACTTGCCTGACCAAATAATAAAAAAATCCTCACAGATCAACCTTTTCATGTCTAAATTCTAAACAAAAACTTAAGTCGTTAAAACATTTTATTTTTTACACCAACTCGACCCATTGCTGTTGACGTACTGTTTTATTCAATTTCACAAAAAACCAAAATTGTACCTTAGCTCTAACTGTACGTTTTGACTGTTGTAATGAGACGCGACGAATTAAAATTTGTGCCAGTAGCGGCAAGTGGCTGAGCCGTTTAAGACTCTGAGTGGTGGGGGACCGGCTTCAACTACAGTAATATATAATGGATAGGGATTGCCAGTCTATGTTTTTCTTTGTTCACTGGTTTTGCCCAACAAACTTGTCCAACTGACTATAGAAAGGAATGTCCCTACCAAATTTGAAGTAAATCGGACAAAAAATGTGACCGCTAGAGTGCAAACACACACACACATATATATATAAATCATTTTGAACGACCCCCAAAATGTGTTCAGCGGGTCACATTAGGAATGTCTATGGTGGTCCTGGGCTTAAGTTTCACCGTCCGGATCATGCTAATAGTTCACTTTTCCATAGGAAATTCACTAAAAATAACAGTTCTGTTATTAAATTCCCCAAGAAAATAATGTGCTTAAATATTTGCTAAAAATGTTCTCTATTTAAGCCAAACTAACATTTAAAGAAATTCACATTTTTGTTGCCCGACCAGCTGTTATAAATCAAAATGTTATTGTGGTTTTATGCTTTTATTTCTTACTTCTTTTATATTAAATAAAATATTAGCATATAGTGAGAGTACAACTCAAAACTTTCTCATGGTTTTTCATGAGGCTATTTAAAAGTAATGTTTAAACATTTTTTTACAGATAATTGTCAGCGTGTTCTACAGAGATGGATGGATGTTATACCTGCAAAAGAAGAACCTCCCTTATAATAAACATAAAATATTAATAAAGTTAACTATTAATTATTTGATTTGAAATTGTCAACAATTGTTGAATACTTCCCAATTTGTTTTTCAAGCAAATCAGCAAACTAATAGTTTAACCCGTATTTTGTCTAAAGATTAGAAATATTTCTTTGAACCGGCATCAGCCAAACCACTCACAATCGGCTTTTTCTGGTTATGTTCGGGCGCTTATATAAATAAACCACCTGAGTACTGGTGGCGCCACCTCAAAATTACGTGCACGTGCTATTTCCAGAGTTTAAGCTTAACAGTATTTTTTGTTTTTCTAAACAACTTATCATATAAAATATGTGTTTTGTTCGTTTGGGTATTGTATGGAGTTAATTATCTTCCGTAACCCCCTTAAAAATGATGTATGTTCTATTATCTGGTATGGCCATGGCCCCAAAAATGCGGGTTGATAGAGGAAAGGCACCTGGATACACCAAGAATCAACCAAAATCCAACCCACTAACCGTTTTACAAATGCTTGTTACTACATTGTTTCATCAATATCATACTTTATGGCTACAAAATAAAACTAATTAAAATTTCACCTGAAAAATGTTGGAGAGATATTTAGGTAATAAATTGATATTTCAAAAAATTCTATGATTTATTACAATATTTTACATACAAAAAATACAAATTTATCAGGAAAAAGTCGTGACTTAGGAAAAAGTTCAGACACTGCTCATAAGTAATATCACTTATGTACAATATCAACAATGTGAAAAGGGAAATTGGCCTAATCACAATAAATAGAAACAAAAATGATCAAAGATAACAAGTAATTCAACTAAAAAATTATATAACAAAATTATGTTTACATATTAGAAAGACTGATCTTGCATTTACATTTAACACATCCTGTTTGATAATTACAGCAACATAAAATTATTATAAAACAAATCAATCATTTTTACACAGTATTAAGACTGAGCTTATATGTATATATATATATATATATATCAAATATAAAAAAAAGAGTTGTTTTACAAGCAATATCCATGTCAAGCTGCAAATAAATAAAAATTGGGGTGCCCCAAGGGTCAATAATAGGGCCTTGTTATTTATCCTCTATATAAATGATTTACTAACAAAAATTAATCATGCTAAAGTCATAATGTATGAAGGTGACACTTCAATAGTTTTAAAATATACAAATAGTTTGGACCTAAAACTAGCATTAGATGAACTAAAAAATTGGTTCAATGTAACTTCATAGAAAAATTAGGTAAAAAATTAAGTACTATTTGTTTTTAGATGTTTACTTTAAGAGAAACTGTAGACTTGAAAGTTAGGTTAATGGTCTACCATATTTGTTTTGCCTCTAAGCTGCAATAAGGAATATAACTTGGGGGGAACTCATCTAAAGTTTTGGCCATTTTTAGGATTCAAAAGATATATATTCGAACCTTGATGTTTTTAAACCATAATAAGTCTTGTAGATCAGTTTTTAGGAAATTACACATTTAACACTTCCCTCATTTTATATTTTAAAATGTGTAAGTTTTGTTCATAAGCAAATAGATATTTTTCATGAATGTGTCAACATTCTCATTGTTATAACACAAGGTTTAGAGATCACCTCCGATATCCAATTCATAAAATGAAACTGTATGAAAGTAATCCGTATTATGTGGGCCTGAAATTATATAATAAATTGCCAAATAGTTTTAAGTCATTAACTGCCAGAAATGTAATGATGATAAGCGTACAATGCTAGTTGAGAAGGACTATTACAGAGTTAAAGATTTCTAAATGATAAGTTGTTAAATTTATAAGGTTTATTTTTTATTTTTTTTTTTATGTATGATCATTGTCATTATGGTAAGGCTATATTACCGTATTATTTTTTTTTACTTCATTGTGTTAAATTTAGTCTAGTTTAGTTTCAAGTGTTTTTTTTTGACAAGCAACCTGTTCATTTGCAAATTTCTGATATTTGTAATGTATTATGAATGTTTATGTTGCAATAAATATCTTGAATCTATGTATTCGCATTTACAACATGCTACTTGATATTACAGCTACAAAAAATAGTATAAAACAAGAATTTTAATACAGTAAAACAACTGAACTTATATTTACATACATCACACGTCGGCTGATAATGCAGCTACAAAAGATAAATATAAAACAAGTATATACACTGGAGAAAGGAACGAGTGATAAATATCAATAGTTAAGAAATATTTTAACTATACAGTAGAAATCCAATTATCCGAACCCCAATTATCCGAACCCCAATTATCCGAATATCCAATTATCCGAATCGATTTTGAGTGAAATAATAGAAATATAAAAATCAAGAAAATAACAGCGGGAGCGCGTGTAGCGATAATGCGCCGTGAGCGCTAAAATAAAAGCCTGCGCTGTTACCTTCCGGACGATATTTTCGCAGGGAACAATGAGTCATACCCCCTTCCCGCCCTGCTCATCATCAGTCGCTACTGTTCTTTCACCGAGATTATCGTTCGAAATGAGTACAAAACGTAAACGTGTTGTCCTTTCGCTAAGTGATAAACTCACTTTGCTCGAGATGTTCAAGTGAAATAACCAACATTGAACAGTGAAATACGTACAGTATGTAGGCCTATTGAAAAGAGCAACTATATATACTGTATTCAATTTAACTCCTGTAATTTAATTTTTATGACGTATATTCTTGATACAGTTCGCTCACTTTCTGTTCACTACATTTATA
Organism: Allygus modestus; assembly: GCA_963675035.1. Classification (NCBI taxonomy): domain Eukaryota; kingdom Metazoa; phylum Arthropoda; class Insecta; order Hemiptera; family Cicadellidae; genus Allygus; species Allygus modestus. The sequence goes on along the minus strand of OY776114.1, from coordinate 7,083,835 downwards.
ATAACTTTGTCGATAAAATTCTGATTTTTTTGTGTATGGTGATGTTTTTTGCTTAATTCCCGAGGTATACCTGATTATCCGAATTTCTGCATATCCGAATTGGCCCGATCCCCAATTAATTCGGATAATTGGAGTTCTACTGTACATACATTTTCTGAACACTGACAGAATGTTGTTCAAAAAGGACAATTTCAGTGTCTATTTTAGATCTGATGAACCACTTGAGATAAAACATTTATTCTATCCTAAATGGAACACAATCTGCCTCGTCCTCCGTTCGAACGTTCAGCTTCCGTGTGTCCGGGTCGTAGAACTTACGGATCAACATGTGTGATGTTGTCTTCTTTTTCAGTTTGGGAAGATACTGTTCATGAAGAAAAGTAACACTCTCTGAAAAAGATAAATTGTAAGTACTCTGAGAAACTTTAACTCCTTCTAGAGGGTTTAATTCAAGTTTATAATATTTTAACTATTTGATATGACTAGGTAGACAAACAACTCAAGCCTAAGGCTGCAGTAACCATTTTAGCGAATTTCTCCTATAGGGAAGAAGCTATTACCATAGTCGGCATGGTAAGACCTAGGCCCAGGACCATGATAACTTTTAGTTTTGAGGTCCCCCAAACCCCAAAAACACCATTCATTCGAAACTGAATATACATACATCTATGTGTCCGTAAGCACGATAACTCTCTTAAAATTGATTTGATTTTGATGAAATTTTGTATAAATGAGTAAAGCAACACTTACGATTAACTTCGAAAACCAGCCAGCTTTGAAAAGGTCTATTATATGATAAAACATGGCCTATAACATTAGCCTACTTACTTACCACACAAAATGTATTTACTAACATATCTTAGCATTAATAGTCCTAATAAGAACAATCAGTTAGTAACAACATGAAGATATGTTTGAAAGTGCCTGGCAAATCAATTGATGAAATTGAAGCCATGTCTTGAATAGAGTTTTAAAATATTACTTGTCTTTAAAAAAAGCTCAATGCCCATGGATAGTTGAGACTAAAATTAATGAATTGACTCAATTTCAATTATTATGCAACAAAATACAAGCACAAACTTCTTATGCTAACCTATTATTTCATTTCAGATATGTTTTTGATATTGTACTTTAAAAAATTAGAAGGTTAGGTTAACATAAAAGTGGACTATACAGACAGTGTTCATACAACTTAATCTGAAGGTCCTGGTAAATCCTCCATTTTGGTGTAAAGAGTAACACAAATTTATAAGCCACAACTTACTTATTTATTAATAAAACACTAAAATCAACATCACAACTCTTAACACCTCAAATGCATTCACACTCAATTTGAATTTACAGACGACGACGCGCGGCTGCAGACGACCCTTGGTAGCGCAGATAAACGGCGGGAGTAAACTCGCTTGAAACTTTCGAGTTTCAGTAAAACCTCGAGTTTCAGTGCCGAACTCGAAATTTCGAGTACTCGCACATATCTAGTTTTAATTTAATTTCCTTGATATCCAAAACTCCACTTGCCTGAATTAGTATACAAGAGTGTCCCGCTTCCACTGGAACAACATTACCAGGTTATTTCACAGGTTAAGACAACAAATAATGAAATGTCCTGCCTCGATCTGTTTTCTCTATTTGAATTTTTATGTCCTTTTTTCAAACACCTTAGTATCTCAGGAATGGGCAAAAATAATGAAACTTAGTATGGATATTTATCTAACTAAACTATGTCTCACAACACTACAAAATATATTTTCACTTAGGATGTACCGTACTTATTTACTGTAGTGTAAATATATTTTATAGTTATGACACGTAGATTATTTTATAGTGTTTAATTGTAACAACACGTCATATTAAAACCCTACTCAAAAGAAATTGGATATTTATCTTAGTAATTTATCAATTCCATTTCTGTGCAAGTCGGTGTCAAGATTGCATTGGTTTAAACCTTTCAAAGTAAAATATCTATAAAACTGAAAGAATTAAAAAACTTTAAACAATTTAAAGCCTATGGGTGTGTCATAATTCAAGGCTGAACTAAGGTTAACAGGGAAAACTTAAATTTAGTGCTCAAAAGTATGAATAAAATATATTATAATGTATTTAATATATATAAAAAAAACACATTTGGGCACTAAACTTAAGATTCCTTCACTATCCATCATTTAATCTTGAAATATGACACATCGGCTTGGAATGTGGTTTGGCTAATTGGTTTCTTATAATTTTTTTAAAATTTCTTTTAACTTTCTAGATATTCAATATTGACATTTTCAGACCGCTGCTATATTGGAACGGAATTATGAACCAAAATGAAATTCCAAAGGAATTTGTAAACGTTCAAGATAATTACTCATACTAAGTGTCATTGTTGTAACTAACCGTTTCTGACAAATTAAGGTTGATGTAAAAAAATACAAACAAACAAAGAGAAAATGGATCGAGATAAGACACATGTTGCATTGCATTTTTTGTTTCGTTTTGCCTGCAAATAACTTGGTAAATTTCAATGCAGTGTAAGTGGGACATTCACACACACACACACGTGTGTGTAACAGGAAATGAGTTCTATCCTTGTTATCCTTATAAGGGTGAGTTTTAAATGAGTCCCCCCTTACTTTTTTCTACATTTCTCAAGATATCAACTCCGGAAAAAGTAGGGAGGGAAGGACTCATGGAAAACTCACTCTGTATATCATTTTGCAAGTGGGATTAATTAATTGGAAATTGTGGGCATTTGGCAGACTGCAAGATGATGGAAGAGGGAGGGATAAAATTAAAAGTCTTGATCCCAGGAACTCGGGAAAAATAGCAGTATATCCAAAATATTATCAGCAAACGAGAAATAACGTAAAACATCCCCAATAAGAAAATCATGGGAATGTGTGCTCTGGTTACATTAAAAAATGTGATCAAGTGTCTACTTTGTTTACGAACTGACATGTGTTCCTATTTATACAATTAATTTTTTTAGCACGTAAAGAGTTTTTGTTAAGATAACTCCTACGCTATTTCTGAACTGTTTCAATATCCGAGCAATAAAAAAATGCCCTGACAAGTAGTCAGAGTTTACAAGATTAACATGGGGCATCAAATTCAAATTAAAATATATCTTTATTCACCAATATACATATTGTACATTGAATAGCGTCACAATATACTTCATGGCACAAATTATAATTCTAAAGAAATACAAAAGAATCTCTTCACGAGGCCTGCTCTAATAATTGTTTGTATAATTAATGATAAAAAGAGAACAAAAACAATTAATACTAGCAAAACAATTAAAATCTAGAGTACAAAAAAAATTAGTGATGATTATTCAACAACAAAAAATCTTCAAAAGAGTATAAGTTTAAAGTTAGTAGGTAATTTTTTAAAAGTCTTAAATTTTTCTAAAACGGTCATTTTAGTTTAATGCATACTAGATCTGTTAAAACTGAAACAGACAGTTAAGCAGCAATGATAATAAATATTACACACAGAACATAACTAAAATCTCACTGAAATGGAAACTCAATTTGTGAGTCTTAATTTGTGATTTGTGAGACCATACAAATTTGTTGATGTAATCGGTGAAGCGAGTTTACTATGTCTAGTAAAAAAATATCAAGGTGATGAAAACAACACTGATTACCAATACCGAATACAGATTTAAAAAATAGAAAATACGGTAGACTCTTAACTTTTAACTTGTATTCTATTGTATGCCCTTCTTGATCATAGTATGAAGATCTTTTTCTGAATCAAGGAGCAATCGCCCGTTTATCAACCTCTTATTTCCCAACGGGTTATATTTGACCCAGTTCGAAATTGCATTACTAATTATTTAATTTAAGCAGTTTATTCCACTTCTTCCCACTGAGTCAAATCTGGAACAGTTTTTGAGCAAGTTTCAAGCAGGTGCTGCTGTCTGGTGAGCCTTGGGTGAATTATAGACCATGTTATCATTTCTCGATTGTTGTATCATCTGAGTGAACATAACCTCAAACTTTGCAGTTTACTTTTGGATGGAAACAGTTAAGCCTCGATATTCATAAATTCAAAATAGTTTCAAATACAGTAGAAGTCCGATTATCCGAGGTCCGATTATCCGAGCCGCCGGGTTAACCGAGGCAAATACAGTACTGTATATAGCCTCGGAAATAAATCGTAAATAAATAAATAATCGTAAATCGATTGAAAAATGTAGCGGCTGTGTGCTAGGTCGCGATGAGCGCCTCTACTGGCTGTTGCTAGGACCAATAGTCTTATCGGTCGACTGTGTTCGCGCCATTGTCTCAGTTTACGCCGAACTGATTAACCGTGCGCTTCAGTCCCGTTTTCAATCAGTGTGTTGTTTCACAAATATGAGTGGTAAACGTAAAAGAGTTGTGGTTTCTTTGGAAACAAAATATAATGCAATTAAGAGATTGGATAAAGGGGAGAGTATTAAAAAGGTTGCCGCTGACTTGGGTGTTGGAGAAGTTGCTGTCAGTGATTGGAAGAGAAAGAGAAACGAAATAGAAAAGTGGGTTATGCAAAGTGCTAGTGTTGGTGTTACTGATATCTTTTTATTTAACACGTTGGCTGCGGCCCACCAATGGCGGGCGTGCGCCGAGTGCGGCCCACCAATGGCGGGCGTGCGCCGAGTGCGGCAGCGAACCAGACTGGCACAGACCAATTCAATTATTTCGGTCTGACGAATCACAAAACAGCGGTGCGGTGATGTGCTGCGTTACCACGAGACTGGACGTAGTTCGCTGAAACACCCACACGTAGCAGCACTGCTTGGGTACTAGCCATTTCCCTTGTAATGTCAACATGCAGGGAGAATATCCCAGAAATATGGGACAACAACTGGTTTTTTGTCCCGTATGAACGGGAATTTTACGGGGATATTTAGTACCAACCTACACCAAAACAAAGCTCGCATTCCTAGCTAAATGCTGACATAAAAATACCCTTCCTTCTCGAGTGCTCAAGGCACACTGAAGCTATGAATCAACAAAGGTGGGGAGGTAGGGATTCCTACCACGCGCACACGGGGACGCGCAGCTGTGGTAGGAATCCCTACCACGCGCACCCAACGTGTTAATCATAAATCACTTATTACTGTATTAGTAAACCGTATTCTCCAGTTTCAATACGATTTATGTCTAATTATAACCTATAATTTTTACCGCCGTGTTATCCAAGTTTTTGACTATCCGAGGTAGTCTCGGTCCCGTTTAGCTCGGATAATCGGACTTCTACTGTACTACTCTAAAGTATTTTTAGCTTACTCTACAACTGAAAATAAATATATCTAATGATTTATGATAAAAAACAAAGTGGGTCATATTTGGCAAACTGGGCAACAAATAATAACCAAAACTGTGCCAAATATTTCCATATGGGCTATAGAGGCAAAACCTTATTTTTTAAATACTCCAATAAAAGTAGTTTTTTTAATATAAAAACTATATGAAAAAGCCTAAACTAGAACTGATTTATGTAAGGTATGACCCATCAACTTTTTGGTGCTCATTGTTGCTAAACCCACTATTTACTTTGGCCAAAACGGAAAAATTACAAATTTACTTCATCTAAATTTATCTCGGAATCCAAGTGAAAAAATTCAGCTTAACTTTGGAATTAGGGGCTTTTGGACCTAAAAATATACGATATATACGTAAGTTTTTTGTACTCTCAGAGTGTTTGTGATGAGGGAATCTAGTAGTAGTAGAGGCAAAGGTTCTTTGCTCGACAGTATGGGTGTTTGTAACACAATAAAACACACACACACACACACACACAGACGGACAACGTATTTGCCTCTGCTAATACTGGATTCCTTCACTTCGTTCCCTCATCACAAACTCTTTGAGAGTGAAAAACTCTCATATGTATACCAGCCTTTACAAATGGTAAAATATCAACAAGTGATTTATTGAAAACAATGACTCCAACCCAGGGTTCAGTCCCTGAATACCATTGACAACTGAATACTATTTTGAGAAAGTGAATACAATCATTTGCTTTTGGCGTTGACAAAAATTGAGTGATCAAACACACTTATATTTTCATTAGGAAGATTAAATACCTACCTCTGAAGTTTTTACTAAACTCTTTTGGCACACAATTGCACATCAGGGTGCTAAAAACTCTGTACAAATAACAGGAGCCAAGATCCCCAGCTCTTCTAGATAGGTCACTCCAATCCACGGATTTAACGTCTCTAATGTCCGAGTTGTAAAACCTAAAACAAAGAATGAAACAAACTTATAATTTTCCTATTAAAATTGTATTTAATCCTTTGAGCCCCAACTACCGATATATCAGTATTTTGACTCTGACCCTTAAAACATGATTAGTTAGGGTACAAGCAATCGTACTTACTGTTTAGAGACTGTGTATAGTCTGGGTCCGATATGCGGAGCAACCCGATAGTCAGAAACTGAACTACCACGTCTGGCTTCTACGAGGGTCATCTAGGAAGTGAAGAACGTTGGCGCACTACGCCAAGTAAAACTCCCCCACCACCGTGACTGTGTGTGGCAGTCAACTCACCTCTCCGTTAAAGTGTGAGCCGAGTCTTGTTGCTGAGCAGTCACGCGTCTTAATTCTAAAGTGTATATATTTATTAAATATTTTTGGTTTTTCCTAATCAATAGAGTATTAAGGATGCTTTTTGAACAACCTGAAGTGTGTTTCCTGTCACTAAAAGGCATCATATGCATAAAGACAAACTTAGCAGTTTATATCTGAAATTAAATCCAGTAATCCCTTTAAATAACATAAGAAGTGATCCAGAAATAGATCCAAGGGTTTCTCTATATTTAATGGCTTTCAGTCTTGAAGGAATTTTTTCTATAACCCCTTTAGAGTTCATATTTTTTCTACAATGTATTGTTTCCTATTTTTGAGATAAATGACTCAAACCATCCTAAGTGATGTTTCTTTAAGACTAGGAAAAAAATGTTGCATAAGTTCTGCATGATCTACACTATCAAACGCACAATTTTAAACTTTTTAGTACGAATTTGATAACCATCCATGCATTTTTTTTTAAATGTATACCCACTACAACAGCAGAAAGCATCAAGTAAAACAAAAAAATTCCACCATCACAGCAAACCTGTATAATCAGTGAATTTGCAGTGTATTTAATATTTATGTGTACCTAACTACAACAAGATGCCACTTAACAATTTTGATCAAAACATAATCATAAATAAGCGAGATATGACATTTGATTTATTCTCCATAAGAATTACATTAGGACTGAGTTTGTAGGTTTGCTGCAATGGGGCCACAAAAATGGGGGTTTTATGCAAATATCAATGGGTCACAATCAGATGAAGCATCATACCAAGTTTAAAGATACGTTTATATATAAGCGAGATAGAACATTTTTTTAGTTCTCCATAAGAAAAACATTGGAGTTGAGGTTGCTGGTTTGCTGCCACAAGGATGAAGAAATATGATTTTAATGCAAATATCAATAAACCACAACTACATGAAGCTACATATCAAATGTCGTTCATTTCTGTTAATAGTCAAAAACAAGAGATAAACATTTACTTTTTCTCCATACGAATAACATTGGACAACATACTGTGTTTAGCACTTTAAATATCTTTACAATAAATTTACATAGAACCAAAAATTGAAATATTAAAATTACTGTTTTTTAGGGCTGAATTAATTGTAAAAACAACAGTAAGTTTCTTAATGACCACAACAGTGGAAAAGCAATAAACCTTTTTCTTATAAGACTAAAGTGGGGAATTTATTTTCATGCACTTTTTTTATTTTCTCCGCAACCACTTAACCAAGGTTAATGATTCAAAATACTAAATTATTTATTTTTTTAAGAGCTAAAAAATGGCAAAAACTAAAATTGTAATTTAAAGTTTTAGGGTCAATAATACAAAATACATAATAATATTTGTTAGAATTCAAAACAAGATAGTTACCAATTTATCAGCTCCATTTGAAGAAGGTGGCGTAATACAGGCTGACGAGCAAAGAGTTGGGGATATAGAATGTATTTCCAGTGATTAACTACTTTATCCAATGGCAGCTCCAACTTGGTGACTACCTTGCGCCAAACTTTATAGCTTATCGTTGCATGGCGAAGGTCTTCCAACGAGTCAACTTTTGATTTCTTCAAAAGCCTGTGTATCAATGTTCCTTCTAGTTCTAGTGTCCAACTTATGTCTTCTGAAAATAGATATTTACATCAGATACAAATTTTAAAATACACTAGAGCCAGGGTATAAAAGGAATAACATGTTAAAGAAATTCTTAAAATATATTTATGTATATTTATGTATTTAAGTATATTTATGAATATATTTATGTTTATTTATGGCTTTAGAGGAAAATTTTAGTGACGATAAAGGGTTAGTTGATGATCCTGGAGAAATAGGAGACAGTGATATCGAGGTAAATTAACCTTCCAACTGTAACGTTGCCAAGGTGATTTTCTCATTTGCTACAGCGTACAACACCAGTTTATCATCTGTAACTTTTTTATTTGCTGCTTTAACTGATTATTTGTTTATATATTTAGTATCCTTATAAAATTTAGAACAAATCGGCTATTTTGAAAATTGTATATTCTAGAACAGTTTATAATTGAATGAAGCGCAAACTTGAATTTTTTGTTTTGTTTTAAACATCACATAATTTTCCTTTTATATCTTTTGTGAGATGTTATATACCTGGTCTCCCACGAAGAGGTCGTTAATTTTTAATTAATATACCAGACATATCCAACATGCTACAAACTTGAAACTCTACAGTTATAATAAATACATACGTAAAAAAATACAAAATACCCACGAGTCTCATTTGATTCTGATTAATCAGAACAAAATGGCAGAACATCAAAATAATGGTGCGTTTTCGTTAAAGTAATTTTATTTGAAAAACCATTTCAAATTACTTTTTGATTTTTTACAATGTTATTAAGTACTAAAATAAAATTAAAGATATAGGAAATTGGTAAATCATAAATAAAATTAATTTGATTCATAACCCTTCATTCGAACTGATGTCCATCAATCGCTATGCACTGATGGCAACAAAACAAAAATGAGTCATAAGCGTTTTTGAAAAATTGCCGAGGTATCAACGAGAGTTCCTCTTCAACCAACCTCATTAATTCATCATTTTTCGAAATGTGAGAATAAACTTTTTCCTTCAATAAGCCCCATAGGACATTGCGACAGATGATGAATTAATGAGGTTGACTGAAGATGAACGACAAGACCAAACACGACGGACAATGCGCCAACAGCTGATAAAATCTATTTAATATTTTCAAGGGAATGTTCGGCCAAACATTCACCCGAATGTTCGGTGGGTGTTCGCGAGAAGTTTGGGAGCTTCAAACAGGGCTAATGTTCAGTAGAATGTTCGGCCAAATGTTCTGGAGAATGTTCGGCCGAATGTTCAGGCCTGTTCGTGAGAAGTGTAGGACCGCCTTTAGGCGATCGATAACTTGAAACTAACTCCATGTGCAAATAAAGAACATAGGACCGAAGGGAGTGATTACAGTAGTTAACAATTCATTACATGTAGTGTAATTGGTTTCAGGCCAGTTTCATGGCATAAAACTAACTGAGTCTTGTAGTCACCTGAGCAAATAGAAAAAACACAGTGAGTTGTTGGTATATAAGTCAAGGCGACAGATTCTGGAACCATGACACCAGCATTGTCATGGCTAGTACATTTTATCGGTAGTGTACAATTTGTACAATAAATGCTCACCCTTTGCTTTGCTTCACTGGATACGTTCTACAACTGTGGATTACTTGCATGGACAAATTAATGCGAAAAGAGACTTTGAACCTCTTAAAAATATATACAAACTTTGGTTCATATGGTATTGTTTTACTGTATTACACTACACAATCGGTTTCATGCAATCCCAGTGCGAGAGCATGTACAGTAAAAAGTGAGTTTATATTTTAACAAAAAACATTATTGTGTAGGTGTTGTCAACTTATATTAATAAACCTGAAAAAATTAATATGTTTTGCCTTAAAATATATGGGGATTCTTTTTTGCATTGTTCATATTAATGTAAGTTAATACAGTGTGTAATTGTTAAGGTTCAATTTTCATGAGCCAAGTGAACCCTTGATGACATCATCTTCAATAACTGGGAATTGGCGGCACAGTAGATGCAACCACGAGATGTCAAGAGCAATGTAGGGGCGAACCCACTCGAAGTGGCTCCGTGAGCCAGCCCCAACCCTACTGTACAGCCGTGGAAACTCCACAACTCCCTTCCCAATCCAGGCAAAATGCGTTCAGTCAAGCAAGCAGAGTCCTACCCTAATATTACAGATGGTTTGCCGGCAGCAGTTAGGTTTTCCTGATTTGACTTTGGTACAAAATAATAGTTACAACCAACTAGAAACACCAAACTTCCTGGATATATTACAAATTTAGAGCACCACCCAGGCACCAGGTCCCCCCAGTTCCTAGCACCCTTGGCGGCCCCTAGTTCGCCAATACGGCAGCGCCAGCCCTCGGCCCAATGAGAGAATGGCAAAACCAAACACAACAAACCAGGGTTGTGCCTGGTTCTTAGACATAGCCAATACTTAAATAACCTGTAAGTAGATACAGTACAAGTATAAATATATTTGTTGATGTTCTAAGATGTGTTTAATAACATTCCATAGCTATATCACATAGCTAACACATATTATGCTAATCAAGAAGTTGTTTTTCTTCTAAATGCATCTGACATTGAAGATGGTGATTGTATTCTTGGTTGATTAGTTGACATTCTCATCTTTAAAACTATATTAAATGAAACAAATTTTAAATTTAAAATTTGTTTCACTTAATATAGTTTTAAAGAAGATGAGAATGCCAAATAATCAACCAAGAAGAAGTTGATTGTTAAATAAATACCTTGATTATCACACTAAATTTAACAGACATATTTTAATACCAATTAGCCTATTGAAAAAAGTTTATTAACGAGACAAAGGTTGCAGTTGAAATTTTCTTAGGTCCGGTTAAGTTTGTGTTTAGTACAACACTACGGTAATTAAAAACACTGAGCTAAACTCACTCTGTGATAAGCTCTTGGCATTTTCATTTTCCAAAAGAATTTTTAGTCTTGAATCAACTGACATAATTGTTCTGTCTAGTGCTTTTGCCATAATTTTTTTCATTGGTAGTCCTAGCTTTGGTTGTCTTTGGCTTTCTTCGCTATCTCCATCACTGGAATTATCCCTCGTGCAAGCAAAGTAAAGGTCCAGTAAAAGTCTATCTTCTTTGTTAGACCATCTATAAACACAATGAAAAAAGTTAAATACGTTTATAATTTTTTTCAATATTAAAATTAAGACAGCATTGACAAAAATGTATTAACCCATTGGCGTAGACATACGAGCAGGTCTCGTTCCTTACTTGTAATTTTATTAACGTGTGAATTGAAGTATAAAATTGGTGTTTTTAAATGGATTAATGGCATATTTTAATTAAAATATTGTTTTCTTTCAGTTTAGAGAGTCGCATTGGCACACACACAGTAGACATAAGTAAAAATTAGCAAAATCAGTGTTGACCATGTGCAAGTCTCAAAGAATTAACCGATCCCGTCAACTTCCAAGCAAGCCTGCCACCGTTAATTTTACTTGGGCCCTCCCACCAACGTTGCCACAGACCGGTTAACTCATTGAGAGTTGCACAACTGGTCAGTTTTGGTCGTGTGCGGGAATCGAACCCACGAACATCGTATCGCCACCTGGCCAAGGTGTTTCCACGACGTAGCCAACTCAGCTAACACGACCAAAGGCCTGGCGGCGATATTAAGGGTTTTCAGTCAGTCCGCGCCCCTAGCGGATAGAACCGTAGACGCCCGCGGTCATTAGTTACATATTTTGCTACTAGAGTGCAGCACCAATCAATTCCCGTTATAGGCTACTACAAATAGAATAAAATTACTACCTCAATGGGTTAATCACAGAAGCCTATCTATATGTACTAACTAGACCTATATGTTAATGCTTCCTATAACATAATGAACAAATATTGCATGTCAGAGAGCCGTGGCGCATTCGAAAATGTTGTACAGGCATCGGCACTTGTTTCCCGCACCTGCTAAGCTTCGGCTTGTGCAGACTTTGGTGCTCTCTGTATTTGAGTACCGTCTTCCGGTGTATGGCAATGATGTATCTCTAGGTGATATGGTCTGGATGCAGAGTGCAGAAAATGTGTGTCAGGTACATTTGTGGACTGAGGAAATTCGATCACATTTCACTTGAGTGGAAAACCCTTGGCTTATTGCCGATGGCTGACTTGAGCGTTTTCTACCTTCTTGTCTCGTTCAAAAAGTCCTATTGAGGAGAGACTGCAATATTTGAGAGAGAAAGACTCAAACCTGTTCTGAAATGGGTATTCGGTATACTAGGTCAGACAACATGCTTGAGATGCCTCTTGTGTGCTGTGAGTCCGCTCGTAAGTGGTTTTCCTATTTTGCGCTCCAAAACTCCCTAACTCTCTGTCAGCCATGAGCTGGTCGGGAGCGCCTGCAGTCAGGACCAGTGAGGATCTCCCGCAGCGCCATCCTCGCGCAGTGTTTGGCGGGGAACTGGCGCTGTCCCCCCACCCCGCAGACGTGAGTACTACACCAGGGAGCCATGCCCTCGTTCCCACTCCATACATAACAACAGCAGTTCTGCCAACTAACATAAACATCAGAATTGTCGTTTACTCCCATAATACGGATAATACAGGATTCAAACCACGAATCCTGTCATATCGAGAATCTTATATATTAATACGCAAAGGCGATTTTTGATGGAAGAACTCTTCCGTTATTTCTGAACCAATTTTAACGATTCAGGTACCTAAGATCCAATTGTCTTTTAAAATAATATAAAAAACAAAAACAAACAATACTCTGTATTCATCAAAAGTCACAATAATTTAAACTAGCAGATGTCCCGTTCTCCGCACGGGGATTTAGCAGGTATAGAGCCAACCGTTTGTGTTAATATTCGTTTATCTGTCTATTTATAAGCCAGATTTGTTCCGCGTTTCACAAAAAAAAGACTGTACTGAATGAAATGAAACATTTTCGTTTGGGGGAGGAAATGTTTAGGCTAAAAACTTAAACAGCGTGCTGCGGCGATTAGGTTAGGTTAGGTTACTATAATTTCCGTACACAATACGATTGTTTCTGAGGGTCCCATAATTTTACGCTGGATGCTGGAAGTTGGCAGAACTGCTGTTGTTATGTATGGCGTAGGAACGAGGCGTGGTTCCCTGGTGTAGTACTCGTGGGGGCAGGGTGGGGGAACAGTGCCAGTTCCCCGCCAAAAATTTTTACTGCTCGAGGACGGCGCTGCGGGAGGTCCTGGCTATTCCATTTCTATCATCTCAGCTGGTCAGCCATAACACTTTTAAAAAAAGGTTGCAGAATGTGTTAGTAAGTGGACAGATATTAAAGTTTTGGATTTTGGTCCAGTAATTTTTTTTAGTTTTAAGTCATGTAATATGAATGTTAGTTTAATTCTAGCCATGATATTAAGATAATTGACACTAGACCTTTTTCTGTTGATTGCAGTATCATTATGTGCTACAGTCAAAAAACCTGTTATTGCAGGGATTCAAAGATCCTCACACGTCGACTGAAGCTTATTGTGTACCCCTTGTATGTTAGTTGGGTAAACCAATACCCGTATCCTGAGTAGCTCTAGTACATTACAGTATGTTCTAGCTCAATATAACCTAGTCAGTAAACGTTTGTATGTAAGATTCTAGCCAATAGTTATTGGTATATTATTATCTAACTGTAAAAATGATCCTCAAACATACTGAAGAAAACCCCAGACCGAGGAATGGAAAGTTGATTATTCACAAATAATTTAGGCACAAAACAACAATAAAGTGCCTGCTATAGCACCCAGAGAATACAATCGTTGTGCGTTGCATTCTATGGCTGACCTTTTGAAGTATTTCAAATGATGAACATTTGATTTTGTTCAAATTTGTTCAAACAAAATGAATGCACATAAGAATAATACTGGAACTTTGAAGACCCATGGGGCTTAAGGTTAAACCAGAATCAAAACCTTTACTTTTCCTATTTTAGACCATAAAGTTAAGAGTACCAAATTTCCTCCCCCCCAAGTAAAGTAAAGAGCCAAAATTTGATGGGGTATAAATTCCCTACACAGGAACACACAGGTATTACATGTATAAACTGTCTAACTAGGTCTAGAAATTAATTGCTAAAGTTACTTGGCGTAGCCATGAACCTAGGTCCTACCAGAAGGCCTGTGTACCTGCACAGCAATCCTGTTACCTATGTAGTCTAAGCTTCAGAGCACTAACATTTGGTGAGCACTTCACTAATTGATTCTGATGCACAAAGGGGGTGAAATAATTAAGTAAATTACTGGCTCTAGACGAGAAATAACCCCTGGCTAGGTTAACCTAGGACCTTCACTGACGACTCGAGTAACAATAGAGTTGATATAGGTTACTTACCTTCCCTTCTTTTTGACTCCATACATATTGACAAATTTAAGATACACACTCAGCAGCCGCCTATTAGGAAGATATTTCGACAAAAATAATTTAAAATGGTGCCTTTCTGTATAAGAGAAACATCCAAAGTTCTGCTCTGAAGGGAAGAACAGCTCGGGGTTGCTGAAACCGTACGTCTGTAAAAATAAAGAGACATTTTCTAATTAAAATTATTTTTATGAACCATATGATTTTATTGAAATTTACAATATTCAGATCAGCACTTTTAATTGAATTAGTTAAGTTACTCAAAGTTAACCAACCAATCACTGTCTAAACCAATATATCTAACAATTAATTATTATTTTAGTATTTCCAAACTAAAACACTAATTAATGGGTCACACTTTGATTTGGTTAAAATAATTTCCCTGACTTTCCCAGACCAAAATTAATAATTTACACTTGCCAAAAAAGTTAATTTTCCCTGACTCTTGACTCAGAATGTGCACTTAATTTACAATAAGGAATATTTTTGTTGTTTCCTATTGCCACCCAACGCTCTCCTGTGTTTTATTTAATTTTAATATTACATTTTTTTCCAAAACATTTATCGCCTTACCAGTTATAGTTCATTTTTCTTCCTTGCATTATAAAAACCAATTAAACCAAAATCTATTGTTTTGATTTTTGCACAGTATATTTTGCAATTAAATTGAATTAAAAACTTTCCCTCACTTGCATAGAATATCATGCATCTTCCCGGACGTTTTGCATTTTCCCAACTTTTCCCTGACTTTACCTTTTTTTCAAATTCCCTGAATTTCCAGAAATTGTTAACCATGCATTTTCAAACCATAGTAAGCTATAAAAAAATCTAATACCAGTATCTACTACGATTAGCCACACACATTATTAGCCAGTTTTTTTTATCACAGTAGCCTCTCATAAATTAGGACTAATGTGGCGGTTGGTCGGACCGGATTTAAAAAATCCGGACTTCCTGAAGGTTGGCCGAGTCATACGAGACACAAACAAGGCAAAGTGACATCTGCAAATACTGAGACTATCCTGCCCCTCCTCTCCCTGACCAACAACTTCCACTACCTCGTAAATCATGAACTACATCAATTTTACTGAGAAAAAAAACAGAGACCCCGACGATGTAAACTGCATGTCATTTGTATAATGCGGGCTACTTGTGCAAAAACTGAAGGCGCTAAAATTTGAAGTTTTGTTTATTCGTTTTTATTTGCAACAAGAAATTTCAATATCATTGGTCCGGAATAGGCCGATCCATATTTCTGAGAGTGTACTATACAACTAAATGTCCAGAACAACTTTATTATTATTAAATTACCGGTAAATATTGTTATGTTTTTAAAACATTAATATTAAAATTGTTATGGTTTCACAATGGATTAAAAAAGTAGCTATCTCATGTACAATATTTGTTTATATTGATTTATTTGTTTATTACATTCGACACAAAATATTATAGGGAATTTCCCTTAGACAGGTGAAATATCAATGTGTCCTTACTACAGTACATAGGCCTAAAAATATATACAATACATTTGATGGTCAATCAAAATGTAATTAAACAGTACCATAATAGTAAATAAATAGTAATTTAGATTTGTGTTATGGTTAATGATTTTTCTAATATTACAAACCATACACAGTTCTGACTTTAGTTGTCCTTAATTCACATATTACAATATTGAAAAGTGACATTATGATATCACACCAGCGACTTAATTATGAACGTATACTGAACGTATACTCATATAACCTACTTTCCGACTTTATGGTTAATTAGAAAACTATTTCGCTGCTTTAACTAAGAAAATTAAACTCTGTTGGTTTAACAACACAGCAACTAGTCCACAATTGATGTGTAAGATGAAGTATGCATGGTTAGAATCTACACAGAACAAACTGCATACCAATGAATTCAAACCGATATGGAAGCGAGAGCGCCACTGTCGTCAGTGCGGCAGGTGTGAGTGAGACAGGGAATGACAAGACAGAAGGCACGGCCAGAGAGAGGAGGAAATACTAAAAGTGGTGCCAAGGGTTGATGAGCCACTGGTGGCATTTTTCAGCAGTGCTGCCTAGCAGCTGCTGCGCTAAGCTCGTTTTGGCGGCAACCAACCGGGCTGACTATTCTCCATAGGCGTTGCGCTTCTTATAAGTTTTTTATTCATTGTGCATACTGCAAAGAGTGCAGTATGACTCCACCACTTATTGACCTTGTTAGGGAACTCGCATAAATTGAAATAGGATGAAGATCATCTTGATAAATCAAACTTAGGTATTTCAAAATCCTTGAAAGTTCAAGTGTTATCTTCTCCTGGGATTTGACTTACCGTATCAAGGTAACTCAAACATCAACTTTCTAAAAAGAATAACACTATTATTATTACATACACTAGATGGTACTTTTCATGTTACTTAGATTTTAAGGTGAATAATACCTGTGCGAACTCCTCCCAACTTTTTCTAATTTTATTTTCATCTTCTTCTGTGAACTTACTATCATCTAAAAGTTTTGAATGTTTAGAGCCTAGCTTCCCTCTTAACTGGGAAGCATTTACTTTGCCTGACCCAGTGTCAATTTTATGTAATGGTGACAATTCCCAGTCCACCTCAATCTTCAATTTCTTCAGTGCCTGTGGAAACATTAACGAATCTGTAAAATAGTTGAATGCCCCTGTTTCATCTTGGGTAGATCGATAACACAAATAGATAACAAATCATCAGCCGCACACTTCAAATTACGAATTAAATTAATTTTAAAACTAGTTAGTCCCATGAACTGGTTCGCCTGATTTTGTTTAAGATAAAAAAGTATATAATTGATCAGTTGGTAAACTTACAATGTGTTTTAAATATGCCTTGAATCAAAGAGCTTTAATACACCTAGAGCTCTCATACACATGATAATCTCCAAGAAAAAGTCAAGCCTACATGGTGGCTAGGGCCGCATTTAGCCAAACAGCACTCCTAGACACTAACTGTTGCGCCCTCCTTCTCACCCGTGCTATGCCGATCGCCGAAAAATGTTTACAGTTGTCATGATTTAGACAGGACTTTCTCCCAACTATTCGGACAAATGAAAAACCTGAAAAAGTTATATTTATAGTACTTTGAAATGTTTACTGTCCAAAAGTAATCGGGGCGCTAAGTCAGTTTTTGAATAATTAAATCATAAAAGCAAGTAAAACGCCGCCATATGGCGTATTGTATCCCGACATGCTCTCTAACTGTTCTGCTTCCAGTTGGCACTTTTTAGAATTACGTCCGACTACGTTCTAATACAGTAAAACGCCATACTGCGTCATTTGTATAAGTCAGCCGAGATTTGGACCATCCGGTTTGCTGTACCGGGAAAAGATTGTGACTCGCGGCACCCGCAGTCACCATATTAGTGGAAAATGCGGTACTGATGGCGGCTGCAATTTCCCCCTCTGTCCCCATCGTTCTCATGGCAACACAAATAACCACAGACTACAATACTCCTGTCGCAGCAAACCTGCTTGCTCAGCGAATTTCCAAAGCATATATAGTGTCTCACTACTACATAGAACCACTTACCAAGTTTCACAAAAATACATTTATAAATCAGTGATATATAGCATTTGATTTACTCTCCATATGAATAACATTAGGGCTGACTATGAAGGTTTCCTGCAACAAGGAAGATAAGAAATGTGTTTTTTTTTCAATTATCAAAATAACTCAAACAGGTGAAGCTACAAACCAAGTTTTATTAATTTAGGTTCATAACTAAGGGAGATATAAAACTTTACTTGTTCTCCATATAAATAACGTGGGGACTGAGTTTGCAGGTTTGCTGCTACGGGGAAAATCAAGAAAAACTTTTTTTGTGCAAATGTCAATATACCACAACTAGTTGAAACCACATAACAAGATTCATCAATATACATTCATAAATAATCGAGATATCAAATTTGATTTATCCTCCACAAGGATAACATAGGACAACGTACTGTGTTTAGCACATTGAATATCTCTGCAACGGTTGGAAGTCGAACAACAATTAAAACACCAAAATGATTGTTTTGCAGAGATAAACTTATTAGTGAAAAGAAATGTGAAGTTTTTAATAAAATTATCTGAGAAAAATATAAAAAACCTTTTTCCCATAAGATTAACATGGACAATTTTATGGACGCATATTTTTACTTTTCTCCACCACCACTTGACCTAGCTTAATGATTCAAAATAATAAATTATTTGTTTTTAAGCTCTATAAGATTACTATAACCAAATTTGAGTGTTTTTAAATTTTTAGGATAAAAAGTTCAAAAAACTGATTTTTGGAAAATTTAAAACCCCCAAAAAATTACTTTTTTTTATTTGGTAAATGTGGTTTTCGAACTTTAAGTCATACAAATTTTACTCTCCACATTTGTACAAAATTTCATCAAGATCGGGTGTTTCTTTCAAAAGTTATCGAGGTAACGGGCACATACATATATATATTTAAATGAATGGTGTTTTTGGCATCTAGGGACCTCAAAACAAAAAGTTATTATGGTCTCAGGCTTAAGTCTTACCATGCCTTCTATGGTAATAGCTTCTTCCCTACAGGGGAAATTCGCTAAAATGATGAAATCTGCAATTTATGTCCAACAGTTTTTTATACAGAAAAGTTTTCCTGAACACCACATATTTAAAACTTTGTGTTTTAAAGATAAAATAATTTAAATCATTAATAAATATGTAACATAAGGAAAAACAAATAAATACAGCCTTTTAAAATTCAACTTTAATGCCAAACATGATTTTGACCATGTTAAAAAACAAACAAAAAAAACACTGTTCTCTGTGGTACAAAAATATCCTCCAGTGAGGTTTCACTTTTGCGGACATTTTCCACCACTGATTAGTAATACCCCCGTAGCAGCAAACCTGCATACTCAGCTAATTTCCAATGTATATATATGTATCTTAATACCACATAAAACCAAGTACCAAGTTTCATCAATATACATTCATAAATAAACGATTTATGACATTTTAATTATTCTCCATAAGAATAACATGGCGGCTGAGTATGCAGGTTTGCTGAAGCAAGGATCACAAAAAATGGGGTTTTATACAGATATCAATATAACTCCAGTAGGTAAACCAACATGCCAAATTTTATTACTTTACGGGAACTATTGGCAAAAAATGTATTTTAGTGCAAATATCAATAGACCACAACGATATGAAGCAATATACCAAGTTTCATCAGGATACGTTGATAAATAAGCGAGATATACAATTTTTCTTATTCGCCATAAGAATAACATTGGACAACGTACTGTGTTTAGCACTTTCAATATCTCTGTAACCATTTGACGTAGAGCAATGATCAAAACACCAAATTGTGCGTCTTTTTAAGCTGATTCCAATGAAGGAAACTAAAATTTGACTTTTTCAAAAATTATATGTATAAAATTCAAAAAACCCATTTATGGGGTACAAAACCCCTCCAAAATACCCCTTCGGATAGGTCGATCTGTCTGGTTTTCGAACTCAAAGTCATAAATGCTGCTTTACACGCTTATACCAAATTTCATCAAAATCGGATTATTTTTACGAGAGTTATCGTATCGTGCTCACGGACACATATATATATGTCTGCAGTTTCAAATGAATGGTGTTTTTGGGGTCTGGGGACCTCAAAACAAAAAGTTATCATGGTCCCGGGCCTAGGTCTTACCATGCCGACTACGGTAATAGCTTCTTCCCTATAGGGGAAATTCGCTAAAAACAAGTTCTGAGTAGAGGATAGAGGAAGTAACCTCTGAGTAAAGAATACTTTTGTAAACAACCCAAAGAGGACAAAGGTTTCCAGCGCACATGATATTCCAGCTCGAAAATATGTCTACCATAAATATTGTGTTTATTATTCTTCTTTGTTTCACATACTTACCAACTTGTTAATTACCTTTATCTTTAAACAAATTTCCAATCTACATGTGTTTATGAAAACTCAACTTTTTTTATATGGAAAAGTGGTTATTAATAAATTACAGATTATATAATTTTACAATCTGTGGCCAGTTGGTTACCTTGGTGACAGAGGGTTTGTTTATAAGGACAGAGGGTTTGTTCATAAGGACAATAAAAAATAGGGAACGATGGTGGCCTCTATGTAGGTTTCAATTTTCTTGGTGATTTAACATATCCTTGCATGCTCTATTTTAATTAAACTGGGAGTTTTTCAACATAATTTATAATCACGACCCTTACAGGAAAATAAATGGCATGTGAGAATTAGGCTCTCCTATTCTTTTAAAATTCCTGGTCCAGTTCAACTTTATAAAAACCAGGCATAAGCTCTTTTATTGGATAATGGTATGAGCTCAAAAGCTTGTATTTCAACTGATAATTAAAGTGACTTGATACTAACATTTAAATTAAACTATAAAATAATCCATGCAGGCGTGATATCATATCGCGTTATAATAAAAATCCTACATACACTTGCTAAACAAAGAGTCATCACCTGTGCTAATGCATATATTCATTCATAATGTATATTTCAAAACAATATGTCCTCAAAACTATAATAATTCCTCTGCGAAAATAAATATTAACATACATTTACAAGAGCCTACTTGTTAAAAGTATATTAATTCCTTACATTTAAAGTATCTATTACTTTATGATATGGTGATCCATTTCAGCTCCATATGCTTTAACAAAATATATACTATCTCATTATGTATGATCACTATCGTAAAGATAATCATTGTCTCAAACTAAAGAACAGAGGAACATACACAAAGATAATTCCTCAAATGAAGTATATATAAAATTAGCACCCCTGTCAAAAGAAGTCAGTCAACTTCATGATGACTGATCACTGACTTTGACAAAATATAACATTTGCTTTGAATCGTCTAATACCACAGTACACTTCACGCGGAATATCTTGGCCTGTGACTTACTCCACTGCCGGAGTGACTGAGATAGCCAGCTGGGCCATCTCGAGCTTCAGTTGTGACGAAGACGGGTATATTAACGCTTGTATTAATTGACTGAACATATGATGGAAACAACAGATGACAGGTTTAGACCGATGTCTAAATCTCACTCTAGTCCAACTGTTTGAACTGAAAACAGTTCCCCCAGGCCAAGATATTCCGCGTGATATGTGTCTAATACCACAGTACACTTCGTGGAATATCTTGGCCTGTGACTTACTCCACTGCCGGAGTGACTGAGATAGCCAGCTGGGCCATCTCGAGCTTCAGTTGTGACGAAGACGGGTATATTAACGCTTGTATTAATTGACTGAACATATGATGGAAACAACAGATGACAGGTTTAGACCGATGTCTAAATCTCACTCTAGTCCAACTGTTTGAACTGAAAACAGTTCCCCCAGGCCAAGATATTCCGCGTGATATGTGTCTAATACCACAGTACACTTCGTGGAATATCTTGGCCTGTGACTTACTCCACTGCCAGAGTGACTGAGATAGCCAGCTGGGCCATCTCGAGCTTCAGTTGTGACGAAGACGGGTATATTAACGCTTGTATTAATTGACTGAACATATGATGGAAACAACAGATGACAGGTTTAGACCGATGTCTAAATCTCACTCTAGTCCAACTGTTTGAACTGAAAACAGTTCCCCCAGGCCAAGATATTCCGCGTGATATGTGTCTAATACCACAGTACACTTCGTGGAATATCTTGGCCTGTGACTTACTCCACTGCCGGAGTGACTGAGATAGCCAGCTGGGCCATCTCGAGCTTCAGTTGTGACGTTGACGGGTATATTAACGCTTGTATTAATTGACTGAACATATGATGGAAACAACAGATGACAGGTTTAGACCGATGTCTAAATCTCACTCTAGTCCAACTGTTTGAACTGAAAACAGTTCCCCCAGGCCAAGATATTCCGCGTGATATGTGTCTAATACCACAGTACACTTCGTGGAATATCTTGGCCTGTGACTTACTCCACTGCCGGAGTGACTGAGATAGCCAGCTGGGCCATCTCGAGCTTCAGTTGTGACGAAGACGGGTATATTAACGCTTGTATTAATTGACTGAACATATGATGGAAACAACAGATGACAGGTTTAGACCGATGTCTAAATCTCACTCTAGTCCAACTGTTTGAACTGAAAACAGTTCCCCCAGGCCAAGATATTCCGCGTGATATGTGTCTAATACCACAGTACACTTCGTGGAATATCTTGGCCTGTGACTTACTCCACTGCCAGAGTGACTGAGATAGCCAGCTGGGCCATCTCGAGCTTCAGTTGTGACGAAGACGGGTATATTAACGCTTGTATTAATTGACTGAACATATGATGGAAACAACAGATGACAGGTTTAGACCGATGTCTAAATCTCACTCTAGTCCAACTGTTTGAACTGAAAACAGTTCCCCCAGGCCAAGATATTCCGCGTGATATGTGTCTAATACCACAGTACACTTCGTGGAATATCTTGGCCTGTGACTTACTCCACTGCCGGAGTGACTGAGATAGCCAGCTGGGCCATCTCGAGCTTCAGTTGTGACGTTGACGGGTATATTAACGCTTGTATTAATTGACTGAACATATGATGGAAACAACAGATGACAGGTTTAGACCGATGTCTAAATCTCACTCTAGTCCAACTGTTTGAACTGAAAACAGTTCCCCCAGGCCAAGATATTCCGCGTGATGTGTGTCTAATACCACAGTACACTTCGTGGAATATCTTGGCCTGTGACTTACTCCACTGCCGGAGTGACTGAGATAGCCAGCTGGGCCATCTCGAGCTTCAGTTGTGACGTTGACGGGTATATTAACGCTTGTATTAATTGACTGAACATATGATGGAAACAACAGATGACAGGTTTAGACCGATGTCTAAATCTCACTCTAGTCCAACTGTTTGAACTGAAAACAGTTCCCCCAGGCCAAGATATTCCGCGTGATGTGTGTCTAATACCACAGTACACTTCGTGGAATATCTTGGCCTGTGACTTACTCCACTGCCGGAGTGACTGAGATAGCCAGCTGGGCCATCTCGAGCTTCAGTTGTGACGAAGACGGGTATATTAACGCTTGTATTAATTGACTGAACATATGATGGAAACAACAGATATCTAAATCTCACTCTAGTCCAACTGTTTGAACTGAAAACAGTTCCCCCACGCCAAGATATTCCGCGTGATGTGTACATAATTTTTATAATTTATGATTTTAAAATATTTATGGATATTTGTAAATACTATACTTTGCTCCTAGCTTACCTTCATATCTGCTTCAGAAGCAATCATCTTACACTGAATTTCTTCCATAATTGTTTGATTGCTGGGTATAGAATTATCATTGCTTTTATTTTCACTGGTATTGTTAAATCTATAGCTAGAATTCTCACCCAACTCAGAAAAATCTTCCTTTTTGTTCTTATTTTTTGGAAAAGGAGTTGAGGATACTAATAAAGGTTTATTTTTCCTAGAAATTTCAGGTTGTTCTTTGGAATGGGTTCTAGATTTTGCTATGTGTTTTTTGCACATTTTTCTATCGGCTTCATTTTCAAAAGATGAAGTACTTGTACATGATTCATCGTCCCAGTTCCACCCGGGATCATTTGCATCTGAATTTTCTTGTTCACCTGAAATCAAAGCACAGTCAGGGCATGGTTTATTATTTTTAATGTGATAACCTTTTGAGCTTACTTCATTACTTCTTTTGTGCTTTTTGGAAGAACTTGCATCTTTTTTGTCATCTGGATAATTCACTGAAGAGTTCCTGTCAAAATTCAATATCTTAACTATTTCTTCTTTGTGCTTTTTTACTTTTTTTGCAGATGTGATAGCCAAGTTTGAACTTAATTCAGTTTCAGAATTACAACTATCTAAATCCTCATTGATATTGGTTGAGTTACTACCAGGGTTCCCACAGGTTTTACAAAATGAAATTCCAGGACAAAATCACGATTTTCCCGGTCGATCGGGACATTCGAAAAACATAATCAAAGGTTTATAAATTTGTCATCAAGTTTATTTGTATACATAAATCAGATATATTATAAATGTTCCCCAACCAGGAGAGGCTGTGAGATCTACATAATAAATTGGAATAGTTTTATTGTGCTTATGAGTTACCAAGCTTATGAGTTGTGTTATGAGTAGATTTTCAACATTTGTATCATTACCATCCTGAACTTTATCACACAGATATACAGGGTTGATTGATATAATGGATTTTTTGTTCTATATAATTTTGTGATTTTGAAATTTTTATTTTATCTGCCAATTTTCCAAAATGGTGGAACACTTTAGTTTTTCTTATGAAATGTCCATAGTTATATTGTTTAACTAGGTAGAAAATTTAGTTTTAAATTGTTTTTATTCTTTGTCACTAAACTTAAGTTAACCGTTCACCTTCCAGAGCTTTCAAGTGATTCTTATTGTTTTTAGCAACAAGTAGCTCACCTTATGTGTTGCTCTGGAGGCTAAACAGTCAAGTTTAGGAAATAAACACCCAGAAAAAAACTTTTAAAAACTAAATTTTCTCCCCTATTAACTAATAAAATTTGTGGCAAATAAGGCAAAATTAAAATAAGGCAAATTGAAATTGGTTACCAAATTGGAAAAATGGTGAAAAATGATTTAATTTGAAATCATTAATTGTTATGTTAATATGTTTACGTAAAATATTACTAATACAGGACCAAAAGGTTCTACTTCAGACTCTTCAAGTACAAGGTACAGTACAACTTACTCTGCTATTTTTTAATGGGGCACTTATTAAAGAATTTGCGATGCTTAAGTGATCTAACTGTTCCAGCAATAGCTAACTCAAACATTACAAAATCTATACCACCACTACAGAATTATACTAAGCTTGTTTGGCAAACAAACTTTTGTGACTTTAGCCTCTGATACAAAACAAGAAATGATTTGACAAACAAGCTTCTTTAATTCTGTCACCCAAAAATCCTCCCTTCTTTACATATGAACTGCATTCATTTAACATATAGTCAAGAAAATACTTATTCCTTTGAGATATAAGTAGAACCAAAATAAACAAATTCAACCTGGAAACATTCCACGCAAAAAATATTAAAACACTGACAAAAAACTGAAAAACTATATGAAAATAGAAAAATTCCAAGACAGATAATAAAATTCCAGGACAGAAAGTAAAATTCCAGGGCAGAAAGCAAAATTCAAGGACAATTCCAGGTTTTCCAGGGCACTCTTAAAATTCCAGGTTTTCCAGGGCACTCTTAAAATTCCAGGTTTTCCAGGACGCGTGGGAACCCTGACTACTCAAATCTGTAGGGCTCTCTAATCTATATTCTTTACAGGTTTTATCTTTATTGCTTAATGTACCTATACTAACAGTACTTTGATCATGTTTGTGTTTTTTTTCTTTTCTAAGCGGTGACACTGGCTTCAGTGCCCCTCATTTTAAAATCAGTAAGTAGATTTTCAACATTTGTATCATTACCATCCTGAACTTCATCACACAGATGTTCTTCTCCACCTGTACTGCTTGCATTCTTAAATTTATCTTTGTGTTTTTTTCTTTTAGTAGGAATTATATTTTCTTCTGCTTTCAAATCAGTTTCACATAGGAATGTTACAGTTAAAGAGTCACCTTTAAAATCATTCATATTGTTCTTACCTGTTTCTTTCCTAAGGCTTTTAGAAACTTCACAACTGATGTAGTCTTTTCCTAATTGCATATTCAGATTAGTATTGCAGGTCTTTTTTTCATTTCTCTGCTCCTGAGACTGAAAACAAATAAATATCAGTTGTGTCAAGAAATAACACATTTACTAAACATTATACTAAGTTTTTGTGTAAGTGGATATTTTATTTTAACCCTTTTAGTGCTATGGACCGATATATCGGCTTTTGAATCTACACCAATAAACATTTGTAACTGCTGCATAAGCGATTGCATCATTACCTGCTCAGTCTGCAGTCTGTCTCTGGCATGTGGTGTAACCTGGTAGACACAAACTGAACTACCTCGTCCAGCGCCTAGGCTCTAATACCACCTGGTCCGCTACAGCTGTTAGTCTGATCAGTGGCTGTGCGGTCTAAGGCGTTACCTTCCCGTCCGGGGATTGAACACTTGGATAGAGGGATCGAATCAAGTCACAGGCGGTGGTTTTTATGTGCAATTTATGGAGAGTTCACCTGTCTGTGGCAGAGTTGAAGGGGAGGGCGGAGCTTAAGCAAAGGGTGGATGGCTCAAGTCCATGCTAACGGGATTGGGTGGATTCTTTATGAGTTGCACATCTGATCTGGTGTTTTTCTACTTTTAATTTCTCCCTCTATACATAGTATAAGGAAAAAGTATTGTTTTCATCAAAATTTTCAAATTTGAGTTGTTAGTGGAAATATTTGTCTTGGTGCTCCCTGAACCCAAAAGTTATTTTTATGTGATGTCTGTCTGTGTTTGTGTGTGTGTGTGTGTGTGTGTGTCTGTTAACAGAACTAGAGACGACACCAGCTGTCCGATTTTGATGAGATTTGGTATTTAGGTACTAATCTACAATATTAGCTGTCATTTTCTCATTTTTTTGAATTTTGGGTTTTTAAGGTTAATTCTTAAAAACTGCCATAAAACATTTCTCAAAAACGGCTCAAACGATTTTGATTAAACTTTAGTGGTTTGTAGAGCTTTAGGTTTCCAACAAAATTACACCACCCGAATTTCTTGAAACATTCCATTCCGGTTCAGAATTTACAGGACATAAAACACCAAAAATTTATATTTTTTTATTTTTGATCAAAAAACCTAAAAGTTAAAAAAGATTACTTATAACCATTAAAAAGAGCTAAAAAAACGAAATAATTTAGTATTTTTAATTATTATTCTACAATTGCTGGTTGTGAAGAAAATTTAAATTTTCATTTTTCGGTAAACACAGTACATTACAATGTCTATCTTATTTACTGATCAATTTCGTTCAAACTTGATGTGCTAGTCAAGTTAGCATTGACCAACAGGGGAATTTGAAATATGTTGCAACTTAACCCTGGAGGGGGGGGGGGGCTGTGGCGGCATTTTCCCTCTTAAAACTACTGTTTGTAGCAAAGGATTCTGTAGTGCCTCCAAAAAAGGGATTTGGGTGGATGTTTTGAAAATAACTTGTTTAGAAGATTTTCTGTACATTTGATCGTACTTTGTATTCTATATTTAGTAATTAAAAATTAATTTATTCATTAAAGTTGGGCTAAAAGGGATAAAGTATGTGTCAGTTTCCTGATACCATTTATTTACCTATCCTTTTACTGTGTGTGTGCACCGGAAGCGCGGTTTTTTATAATTGAACTCTTCAGGCATTCAAGATATTTAAAAAATCAACAAAACATAAAAGATTCAACTACTCTGAGGTTAAAATATGTTGATTTTTTAATGTATAAAATATATTGTAAATTTCTTGTACTTGTACGTTAAAATAGCCCCGTCACAGCAAACCTGCATACTCAGTAAATTCCCAAAGCATATAAATATGTCTCACTACTACATAAAGCCACTTACTAAGATTTACAAAAATGTATTCATAAATAAGTGATATATATAGCATTTTATTTATTCTCCACATGAATAACATAGGGGCCGAGTATGCAGGTTTGCTGCTACACGGACAATCAACAACAAACTTTTTGTTAGCAAATATCAATATACCACAATTAGTTGAAGCCACATACCAAGTTTCATCAATATACATTCATAAATAATAGAGATATCAAATTTTATTTATTCTCCATATTGATAACATTGGACAACGTACTGTGTTTAGCAAATTGAATATCTCTGCAACGGTTGGACGTAGAACAACAATTAAAACACCAAAATGATTGCTGCTTTGTAGAGCTAAACTAATTGGTAAAAAGAAATGTGAAGTTTTTAGTAAAATTATCTCAGGAAAATCTGAACACTTTTTTCCCATAATATTAACATGGGAAATTTTATGGACACATTTTTTGTGAATTTCCTATGGAAAAGTGAACTATTAGCATGACCCGCATAGTGAGACTTAAGCCCGGGACCACCATGAAAGTTCCTAACGTGACCCCCTGAACACATTTTGAGGGGTCTCAAAAAATTTGTATTTATATATATATATATACATATATGTTCGCATTCTAGGGGTCGTAATTTTTGTCCGATTTACTTCAAATTTGGTAGAGACACTCCTTTCTATAATCAGTTGGAAAAGTTTGTTTGGAAAAACAATCGGGAAACTGTAACCCCCTTTTTTGGGGATTTCAAGTTTTCAAATTTTGAGTTTTTGGGCCCAAAAAGGGTCAAAAAAGCCCGGGATGTACATTTATTGCACATTAAAGTATTGCACGTAAAAGTTCAAAGATTTTAAGCCCTCCCTCATCATTCTAGCACAAGAACTTACCGAGTTATTAAAGAAAATGTTAACTGTCAAAATACAGTACGTTGTCTTATGGGGATTTTACACTGAAAGACTTTTTCATATCTTAATATCGTTTTATCATACCCAATAACCCCTATACTAACTTGTTATCCCGACTATACCTCCTTCTAACTTTATAATGCACAACATTGGCATCCTATTAGTGAATTTAAATATAAACAGGAGTATCAGAACAGCCAAAAAATAACATTTTTCAATAAAAAAAAATGTATCCAGGGTTAGTTTAAACCCTTTATTTGATCTTATTAAGGTTTTAATGCGGAAATTCACTTCCCTCATGTCAGCGTGCTGCGTGCGATCCCGTTTACTTTGTTCAACAACCGCTTAACCTAGGTTAATGATTAAAAATACTAAATTATTTGTTTTTTAAGCTCTATAAAATGACTATAACCAAAATTGATAGTAAAATTCTCATCACTAAATTAAAATAGGCTATTACAGCTTCAGTGGCTCTGAATTAAAGTTTTTTGAATCTTATCTTGATAACCGCAGACAAATACTACATATTAATAACCATTGGTCTGACGAGGGGCAAGTAAGAAGGGGGTGTTCTGCAAGGTTCTGTTCTGGACCCCCCCTCTTCCTAATCTACATTAATGATTTGCCTTTCTCAATCCTTTCAAAAACCATTATTTACGCAGATGACACAACCTTTATCAATATTAGCAAAGAAGTCAATAACCTTGAGCTTTTGGCCAATGAAACACTATCGGTGGTTTCAAATTGGTTTCACTCTAATGTTTTTTTAGTTAAATTCAGATAAAACAAAAAATATATCTTTCAATGTCGGACATTGTTCTTGTTCTTTACCAGAGCTATCCATGGAGTCAGTACAATTTATGGGCATTCATACTGATCCAAATTTGACATGCAACTCTCATATTGATTATCTAAATCGTGGCTGACTATCGTGGGTTGACTATCGTGGGTGACTTATCTTTTAAGAAATATCTTAATCTTATAATTTTGTTTATTTCCAATCTATTTTCCGTTATGGGTTAGGTCTGATTGGTAATTATACAATAACTGAAGAAAAACTAAAACTTCAGAAGAAAGCTATTAGAACCCTGAAAAACTGGCATCAAAATGGAGCACTGTAAACCACTTTTCATTCATTTTCAAATTCAAACCATTATTAATATTTACATTTTTGATCTGGCCATTTACAATATTAGCAAAGCAAAATTATTAAGTTTTAAAAATACTGTTCATAATTATAACACTCGTAGAAAGGATCATGCTGTTATTGAATGTACAGGCTTAAGCTAAACACTCAATAGCCATATTGTTTTATCATTAAAAGTCTATAATTTTTAGGAAGTAAAATTAGTATATATTATTATAACTCAATTAATACAAGTTTTACTCTTGGCTGTTGGAAAATCCATTTGAAGTTTAAGTGAATTTTTCAATTAAAAAAATGTGGATTTTTAGTTATTAACAATTATTTGTTATTCTGTATTTATTTATTGCATTATAATTTGTTCAACTGACGTAGCATGTGCTGTAATACTGACTTTGTCAATGATGTATGTATTCCTATGACAAATAAAGATCTTTTAATTTAATTTTCATTGTGTTTTTTTAATTTTAGGGTAAAAAATGCAAAAAAAAAACAGTTTTTGGAAAATTATAAATCCTCATAAAACCCCCTTGCCATAGTCCAATCGATCTGGTTTTCAAACTTAAAGTCATAAATGTTACCCTACACATTTATGCCAAATTTCATCAAAATCGGGTGTTTATTTCAAAAGTTATCGAAATAACAGACACTTATACATAGATACATACATATATATATATCAATAGTATAATTTGAATTTGTCTGTGGCTCTGTGCCTCTGTCCGTCCGCGGCTGTTTCTGGAGCTGTAATGGCTCCAAAGCTACAAAAAGATATTTTTAGGGGTAATCGAGATCGGGGAAGCTGTGTGTTGTTTGTTTTTCTTGAAAAGCAACATTATCTGAGTTACGGTAGCTTTAAGCTGTGCTGTTTTTAGGCCATTTTAGCATAAATATTAGCAGAGCCAGGAGTATTCAGCTGTGGATTTCTATTTCTACAAGCTTTGTTCCTGAAACGGCTGATTATTTCCTGCAGTCGCGATAGCAGCCGCCAATACTAGTACATATATTTATTTGAACGAATAGTGTTTCTGACATCTGGGGACCTCAAAACAAAAAGTTATCATGGTCTTATGCTTAAGCCTTACCATGTATTACCATGGTTATAGCTTCTTCCTTATAGGGGAAATTCGCTAAAATGAGTAAGGTATCCTTGGTTGCTTGGCTGATTGGCTGGTGTGCATTTTTTATCTCAAAACTAATTCAAACAAAATTAACCTTCAACAAAATAACAAAATAATTAACAAAATATTACCTTCAAATGTTATAACTAACTACATTACACGTAAAAAATGTGTTCAAAACAGGTCCTATCCCCAAAAAATATAGTTTTTTAGCGAATTTCCCCTATAGGGAAGAAGCTATTACCGTAGTCGGCATGGTAAGACCTAGGCCCGGGACCATGATAACTTTTCGTTTTGAGGTCCCCAGACCCCAAAAACACCATTCGTTCGAAACTGTATAAATATATATATATATATATATATATATATATATATATATATATCTATATATATATATATGTGTGTCCGTGAGCACGATAACTCTCGTAAAAATTATCCGATTTTGATGAAATTTGGTATAAACGTGTAAAGCAACATTTATGACTTTAAGTTCGAAAACCAGCCAGATCGCTTTATCCGAAGGGGTATTTTGGGGGGGTTTTGTACCCCAGAAATGGGTTTTTTGAATTTTTTACATATAATTTTGGAAATGGTCAAATTTTAGTTTTTACCATTGGATTCAGCTTAAAAAAAACACACAATTTGGTATTTTGATCATTTCTCTACGTCAATTGGTTACCGAGATATTGAAAGTGCTAAACACAGTACGTTGTCTAATGTTATTCTTATGGAGGAAAAGAAAAATTTTATATCTCGCTTATTTATGAAAGTATACTGACAAAACTTGGTATACGGCTTCATCTGGTTGTGGACCATTGATATTTGCTCAAAAAAACAATTTTTTGCCAAAGGCTCCCATAGCAGCAAACCTGCGTACTCAGCCCCATGTTATTCTTATGGAGAATAAGTAACGTGTTATCTCCCTTAATTATGAAAATAAATTAATGAAATTTGGTATGTGGCTTTACCTAAATGAGTAATATTGATATTTGTATAAAACCCCATTTTTTGTTTTCCTTCCTTCGGCAAACCTGCATACTCAGCCGCCATGTTATTCTTATGGAGAATAATTAAAATGTCACAAATCGTTTATTTATGAATGTATATTGATGAAACTTGGTATGTGGCTTTATGTGGTATTAAGATACATATATATGCATTGGAAATTCGCTGAGTACGCAGGTTTGCTGCTACGGGGGTATTATGAAAATCTATTAGAAAATAAACATTGGGATTAAGGGTTTTAAATCAAAACAAAAAAAATCATAGTAGCTTTAAAGAAACAACCAGTCAACGGTCTAATTAACACACACCTTCATCTTCATGTTGCTAAAAGACAAATTAAGAGGAGCGAATTTGTCCTTCATGATAAACAATAAGTTGCAAGTTGAAGTTAAGAATAATCTATTCCCTAGTGAAACTGAGGTTATCACATTATACAAATTTTAAACATGAAAGAGAGACAGATTTACTTTTATCCAAAGCCATACCTTATTCCAACAGATTGAGTGGGTCTAATGAAGTCTTGCAAGTTAAGCATTTACTTCTTAACTCCCCATGCACAAACACATAAACATGCCTAGTATATGCTATTAGGCACATTTACATGTACTGT
Organism: Allygus modestus; assembly: GCA_963675035.1. Classification (NCBI taxonomy): domain Eukaryota; kingdom Metazoa; phylum Arthropoda; class Insecta; order Hemiptera; family Cicadellidae; genus Allygus; species Allygus modestus. Next base: position 7,051,053 of record OY776114.1, on the reverse strand, counting down.
ACTGTTTTTCACAATTTCAAGGCATCAATAATTGTACTGAGATGAAAAGTATTATACTCAAATATTATAGTATTGTACATAGAAATGTAAATAGTAAAATATTGACTCTATTCATTGTATATTTGTACAAGTATTGAATAAAGATTATGATTGACTGATTAATTGATATAAAAGTTCTTACCTCATCATTTTCCATTGGTGTGTTTGTAGTAATAACATCTGTTTGTTTCTCAGGTGTGATTGTAGTAATAACATCTGTTTGTTTCTCAGGTGTGATTGTAGTAATAACATCTGTTTGCTTCTTAGGTGTGTCTGTAGAAATAACACCTATTTGTTTCTCAGGAGTGTTTGTAGCAATAACATCCTTTTGCTTCTCAGACATCTTGATTTGAGAATTCCCTTTCATCTCCCGACTAGATTTAGTCTTCAATTTAATTTTGTGCTTGTTACTACTTTCTATAGAGGTCATTCTGTCTGTATTCACATTGGGACTCATTGTCTTTTCTCTGTCGTTATAATTAGGTGTATCATCCCTAAACATATATTGACTCTCCTTACACAACAACTGTTTATCCACATCAATACCAGTACTGCTTTTTACTTTATCTTGACTGTGTCTTTTTCTTTTCCTGGGTGTTATATTCTCCCTTGCTTTCAAATCAGTAAGTATATTTTCAATAAGTATTTCATTTCTATCTTGAACCTCCACAGACAAATGTTCTCCACCGCTATTACTATTCTTCAATTTATCTCTATTATGTTTTTTCTTTTTTCTAGGACTTTTATTTTCCTCTGCTTTCAAATCAGTTTCATTTGGGAACTTTTCAGCTGAAGAGTCAGTGTTTATATGGTTCATATTATTCTTGAATTTTTCTTTCATATGGCTTTTAGTAACTTTACTACTGATGCCATCTTTTTCTATTGCTATGTTCAGATTAGTACTACAGGTATTTTTTTCATCTGTCTGCTTCTGAGTCTGAAAATAAATAAACGCCCGTTTAATTCACTGTATAAATCATTTACTACAAATCATAGTTAATATTTCTGGATATTACAAAGCGGACTTCCCTGACTTCAAAAACCTTAGCAAAGGTCCTCTCAAGAGTTAGAATCCCAGTCTTTGGAAGTAAATATTATCAGTACTATATAATTTGACGTGTAATGGCATTATATTTGTGCTGCTACAATCCACCTACAGATTTGTCTATCCCAGCCATATATTTAATAGAGTGTGTTAATATGCCTCAAATAGTACTTAAAATTAAACAAATCTAATCAAAATCAGATTTATTTTTACAAAAAATAAAACATATTTACAATTGTATAATAATACACTATGTTTGATAAAGCAACAAAAAATAATACTAAGATATATGTATACATCAGAATGATGGTTGAATGGTTACAGAATCTATTACAAGTTAATTAAAACTAGAGGACCCATGCTGCTACACGTGCAGTTTTTTTAGTTAATTAAAGGAAAATTTTGGAAAAATTAAAATTTATGTTAGTTTGAAGATCATAAATCGCCTAAAACCTGTCCGATTTAAACTATCAATAGCTCAAATGAAAGCCGGTAATTTAGTGATTATTTTAAGACCAAAACATATCAAATAACCTAAATGAAACTGGAGGTATTGATCAATAATTGCAGGCAACTCCTAAACATAATAAGATTTGTGTTGTTTAGAGGTCTACAGTTCACTTCAAATTCATCAGAACTACATAAACTATGGCTCAAATGAAAGCCTGCAATCCACTGAGTGTTCTCATACCAATACATGTATAATAAGATAAATAATACTAGATCTATCAATCGTTAAATAACGACAAATCTTGGTAAAATTAAAATGTAAGTTGGTTGTCCACCTTGCGTTCGCTTGTATCTCATCCAATCTCTATAACTAATAGGTTAAATGAAAGCTAGTACTTCACTGGTAGTTCTTAGACAGACATTTTGGGTAACATAATTTGAACTGGAGATATAGATCTTTAAATAAAGTCAAATTTAGGAAAATTCAAATTTATGTTATTTGGAGGTCCATAACTCGCCTTAAACTCAACAGATTTTAATGATCTCTATCTCATATAAAAGCTTGTAGTTCAATGAGTATTTCAAGACCAAAATTAACTATTTACCTGGATTAAATCTGGAGATATATGCTAAACAATCATAAGACAATGCTGCAACTTTGAAACTCCCATAAGAAATGCATGGGGAGAAATTGTTGATTGAGTATAAGTTGAGTTATACGGTAGATAAATGAACACGGATGATTGATGGCAAATCTGGGCGTGCACACCTTTAATTTAAGATGTCAATTATGGAAATCAGTCAGGTAGAAAAGCCGAACGGACTCGGAAAAGAAAAACCAGTTTTTCACAAGCACATAAACACACAAACGACCACTGAACTTTCTAAATCAATCTAGGGTTAAGCTTGGCTCATTCAGTAAATTGTTATTTCCTAATATCAATATACCACAACTAGCTGAAGCCACATACCAAGTTTCATTAATATACATTCATAAATAATTGAGATATCGAATTTTATTTATTATCCATAAGGATAATATTGGACAACTTTCTGTGTTTAGCACTTTGAATATCTCTGCAACGGTTGGACGTAGAACAAAAATTAAAACACCAAAATAATTGTTTTGTAGGACTAAACTTATTGGTAAAAATAAATGTGATGTGTTTAATAAAATTATCCCAGGAAAATCTAATAAACCTTTTCCCATAATATTAACATAGGAAATTTTGTGACCACTTTCGTTGACTTTTATCCAAAACCGCTTAACCTACAGGTTAATAATGCAAAATACTAGTGTTTTTTTAAGCTTTTTAAAATGGCTATAACCAAAATTGAGTATTTTTTGTAAATTTGAGGGTAAAAATGCAAAGAACTGATTTTTGGAAAATTTTAATTCCCCATAAAACCCACTTCCCGTGGTCCGATTGATCTGGTTTTTGAACTAAAGTAAAAAATTCTCTCTCTACAATTGTACCGAATTTCATAAAAATTGGGCATTTCAAACGTTATTGAGGTAACGAACACTGGGACCTCAAAACAAATAGTTATCATGGTCTCGGGATTGAGTCTTACCATGCCACCTTCGGCATAGGGGAAATTCCCTACAGGGGAAATTTGCTAAAAAGTACTATATAAGTTCTTACCTCATCATTCTCCATTGGTATGTTTGTAGTAATAACATATGTTTGTTTCTCAGGTGTGTTTGTAGCAATAACATCTTTTTGTTTCTTAGGTATGTTTGTAGCAATAACAACGGTTTGTTTCTCAGGTGTGTTTGTCGTAATAAGATATGTTTGTTTCTTAGATATGTTTGTAGCAACAACAATGGTTTGTTTCTCAGGTGTATCTGTAGTAATAACATCTGTTTGTTTCTCAGGAGTGTTTGTAGCAATAACATCTTTTTGCTTCTCAGACATCTCGATTTGAGAATTCCTTTTCATCTCCTGAGTAGATTTAGTCTTCAATTTAATTTTGTGCTTGTTACTATTTTCTATAGAGGTCATTCTGTCTGTATTCACATTGGGACTCATTGTCTTTTCTCTGTCGTTATAATTAGGTGTATCACCCCTAAACATATCTTGACTCTCCTTACACAACAACTGTTTATCCACATCAATACCAGTACTGCTTTTTACTTTATCTTGACTGTGTCTTTTTCTTTTCCTGGGTGTTATATTCTCCCTTGCTTTCAAATCAGTAAGTATATTTTCAATAAGTATTTCATTTTTATCTTGAACCTCCACAGACAAATGTTCTTCACCGCTATTACTATTCTTCAATGTACCTCTATTATGTTTTTTCTTTTTTCTAGGACTTTTATTTTCCTCTGCATTCAAATCAGTATCATTTGGGAACTTTTCAGTTGAAGAGTCAGCGTTTATATTGTTCATATTATTCTTGAATTTTTCTTTCATCTGGCTTTTAGTAACTTTACTACTGATGTCATCTTTTTCTGATGCTTTGTTCGTATTAGTATTACAGGAGTTTTTTCCATCTATCTGCTTCTGAGACTGAAAAAAATAAACATCAGTTTAATTCACTGAATAGTTCATTTACTAATTAATACAAATCATAATTAACATTTCTAAATATTACAAAGTGGACTTTCCTGACTTCCAAAACTTTAGCAAAGATCCTCTGGAGGGTTAGAATACCAGTCTTTGCAAGGAAATATTATTACTATATAATTTGTGCGTAATGGCATTCTATTTGTGCTGACAAAATCCACCCACAGATTTGTCTATCCCGGCCATATATTAAATAGTCCGTTAATGCACCTCGAAAAGTTCTTAAAATTAAGAAGAATATACATATATTAGAATGATGGTTTAACGTTTACCTACAGAATATATTACAAGATAATTAATAAAAATATATTATTAACAAAGTTGAAAAAGAATTATACAAAAATTTAAATTTTGCTTTGTAATTATATACAACTAGTAGCCTGTCGCGGCTTCGCTCGCTATCACAACGTAATATTATACTGACATTCCCGTATAAATATTGTGTTACTGTTCCAAAGCCAACATGGCCTGCTGATTAACTGTGTTTACTCTATCCAGCTGATTGCTTAAAACTTATAGTTATTTCCCAACCTTAAGCTTATGGAAAAAAAAAATCAACTTTAAGGTGCCCCAGGGCCTCACTCACAAATTATTTCTTTATGAAAAAAGTTTCCTGCACAACTTCACATTAGGCTCTTTCCATTGACACCAAAACCATGAAAATCGGTTCAGAAGTTTAGGAGGAGTGATTGTCACAAAAAACCTGCTCGCCTATTAAATAAGTAAAGATAAACAGAACATTATCTAAGGAAATGAGTCATAACTGCCTAGTTATGTTATAAAAAATCACACAACCATGTGTATGGCATTATGACATTTTTGCAATAAAATTGAGATTATATCTTATTACAAGGAAAAATAACACCTTTCAGGAAAAAACTGAAATCTTCAAAGTGTAAACTTGAGTATAAAGAAAACTGCAATCTGTAAACCTATAAATAAACATCAGTCCTCAATTAGAGGTGATGAGATTTCTCTACTGTCTTAAAATATACAATCACCTCGGAAAATGTTTAATCACCTTGAAATTATTCTTGAGCAAACATCTACAGACCTTGTCTGTTTAAGTGAGCATTGGTTATGTGAGGAAGGAATTAATTTCTATATCCCTGACAATTTTATTTTGGTAGCTCAATATTGTCGTAAACTTCCTTTGATACTTGGAAGTACTGCTATTTATGATAATAAATGTTTAAGTTACGAGATGATTGACTTGTCAAATTTTAGTTTTGACTACTTACTAGAGGTATGTGCTATTAGGCTCATAGATTATGTATGACTTTGTAATTTTGTCAGTGTACCGAACTCCAGATTGTTGTTTCAAGGAATTCACAAAGAGATTGAAAACCCTTCTGTTGTACATAACAACTAAACCTAAACTTTTTAAATATCTCACACTGGCAGGAGATTTCAATGGAGATATTTTAAAAATTCACGATAAAAAAAGAAAATATTTTTTAGATTTGCTTAGATCTTTTGATTTATATTTTACAAATGACAAACCTACCAGAAACCTTGCTTCCCTCGACAAACATGTTTACTAATATTCATAAAAATCTGTTTCATTGCTCTTTGATTGGAGAGGAAATCATTTCTGATCATGCAGGGGTTGTTGTAAAACTTTTATTAAAGCCAATACAAAAGTTTAATAGAGGTTCAAGTGAAAATGTTGACCACTTTTATTATAAGCGTTTGATCTCTACAGAAAGGCTTGAAAACTTTGTAAATAGCCTGTCTTATATAATACTTTTGATGTAAATATAGCATTTACACATTTTTTTAACAATATAGTTCATAATTTCAATGTTAATTGTACTCTTTTAAATATGAAAGCTAACAGTAAGAAGGAGAAACTAGGTTCCAAAAGGTGGTTTTCACCTGAACTAGAAACAATGCGCAAGTACTTATTATTTTTATATGATAAGTGGAAAATCAGTGAAACTATAAATGATAAGATTATTTTTAAGAAAATGTATAAACGTAGTATTACAGAGGCTAAAATTACACCAAATGACCAACAATTCTCAAAATCTAAAAATGCCTGTAAAAAAGCTTGGGGAATAAACAGAAAAGAATCTGGTCAAGTTAAACATTTTCTAATATTCCCCTGTCTCCTAATACCCTTAATGAGTTGTTTGTTGGTGTTTAAAATAATAATAATGTGAGAAATCAGCATTGCACTGTAGATAACATTTCTCACAGTGACATGTTAAAGAATTTTCCCAAGCCATCTGCCAATTGTTTAAAGGTTTTTAAGTGGAATTTAGTAGGTAAGGAAACTGTACATGCTATAGTTTGTAAACTCAGCAACTCTCGTAGTGAAGATATATATGGGCTTTCCAATTTTGTTCTTAAGCATCATCATTAACCTCATTTTTAGCGAATTTCCCCTATAGGGAAGAAGCTATTACCGTAGGTCTCATGGTAAGACTTAAGCCCGAGACCATGATAACTTTTTGTTTTGAGGTCCCCAGATGCCAAAAACACTATTCGTTCAAATTTATATATATATATATCTATATATATATATATATATATATATATATATATGTATATATATATATGTGTGTCCATTTAACACGATAACTTGAGTAAAAACGTCAGATTTTGATGAAATTTGGCTCAAATGTGTAAAATGACATTCATGACTTTAATTTCGAAAACCAGAAAAATCGGACAATGGGAATGGGGGTTTATGGGGGTTTTAAATTTTCCAAAAATCAGTTTTTTGCATTTTTCACCCTAAAATTTTTAAAAAACTTAATTTTGGTTTTGACCATGTTATAGAGCTTAAAAAACCAAATAATTTAGTATTTTGAATTATTAACCTAGGTTAAGTGGTTGTGGAGAAAATCCAAAAACACTTGCTCATAAAATCTCCAATGTTAATCTTATGGGAAAAAGGTTTTTGGCTTTTCCTCAGTTTATTTTAATGTAAACTTCATATTTGCTTTTACCAATCTGTTCAGTTCCACAAAACAATAATTTTGGTGTTTAAATTGTGATTCTACGCCCAACCGTTGCAAAGATATTCAAAGTGATAAACACAGCACGTTGTCCAATTTTATCCTTATGGAGAATAAATAAAATTTGATATCTCGATTATTTATCAATGTATGTTGATGAAACTTGGTATGTGGCTTCACGTAGTACTGGTATATTGATATTTGCACAAAAAATTTATTTTTTGTTGATTATTCCCGTAGCAGCAAACCTGCGTACTCAGCCCCATGTTATTCTTATGGAGAATAAGTAAAATGTAATGACTCCCTTAATTATTAACATAAATTAATAAAACTTGGTATGTAGCTTCACTTGGTTGAGTTATATTGATAATTATATAAAAACCCATTTTTCTGTTCCTTGTTGCAGCAAACCTGCTTTCTCATCCCCCATGTTATTCTTATGGAGAATAACTAAAATGTTATATAGCGCTTATTTATCATTGAATATTGATGAAACTTAGTATGTGGCTTCGCCTAGTTAAATTCTATTTATATTTGCATAAAAACCAATTGTTTCTGTTCCTTGTTTCAGCAAACCTACGTACTCATTACCAATGTTATTCTTATGGAGAATAATTAAAATCGCTTATATGTGAATATATTTTTATGAAACTTGGTTTGCGGCTTTATGTGGTATTAAGACATATATTATGCATTGGAAATTCGCTGAGTACGCAGGTTTGCTGCGACGGGGGTATAGTTCCTTTTACCCACCTTATTAATTTAGTGCTTATTCATGGCAAGATTCCTGATTGTTTAAAAACTTCAAAAGTCACTCCAATTCCTAAATATCCCCGTCGCAGCAAACCTGCGTACTCAGCGAATTTCCAATGCATATATATGTGACTCACTACTACATAGAGCTATTTACCAAGTTTCACAAAAATACATCCATAAATAAAAGTGATATATAGCATTTTATTTATTCTCCATAAGAATAACATTAGGGTTGAGGACGCAGGTTTGCTGAAACGAGGAAGATAAGTAATGTATTTTTTTCTGCAATTATCAATACAACTGAACCAGGTGAAGCTACATACCAAGTTCTCTTAATGTAGGTTCATAATTGAGGGAGATATACAACTTTACTTATTCTCCATATGAATAACATGGGGGCCGAGTATGTTGGTTTGCTGCTACAGGGACTATCAACAAAAAACTTGTTTTTTGTGCTAATATCAATATACCACAACTAGTTGAAGCCACATACCAAGTTTCATCAATATACATTCATAAATAATCGAGATATAGAATTTTATTTATTCTCCATAAGGATAACATTGGCCAACGTACTGTGTTTAGCACTTTGAATATCTCTGCAACGGTTGGACGTAGAACAACGATTAAAACACCAAAATGTTTGTTTTGTTGAGCTAAACACATTAATAAACAGAAATGTGAAGTTTTTAGTAAAACTATCTGAGATAAATCTAAAAACCTTTTTCCCATAAGATTAACATGCGACACGTTTTTTTGGATTTCCTCCGCAACCACTTCTAGGTTAGTGATTCAAAATACTAAATTATTTGTTTTTTAAGCTCTATAAAATGGTTATAACCAAAATTGAGTATTTTTAACATTTTGGGGTCAAATTTGCAAAAAACCGATTTTTGGGAAATTGTAAACCCCCATAAAACCCCCTTCCCATAGTGTGATCGATCTGGTTTTCGAACTTAAAGTCATAAATGCTACTCTCCACATTTATTTGTGCCAAATTTAATCAAAGTCGGGTATTTCTTTCAAAAGTTATCGCGGTAACGGACACAATATATATATATATATATATATATATATATACATATATATAAATTTGAACGAATAGTGTTTTTGGCATCTGGGGACCTCAAAACTAAAAGTTATTATGGTCTCGGGCTTAAGTCTTACCATGCCATCTACGGTAATAGCTTCTTCCCTATAGGGGAAATTCGCTAAAAAGGCAACCAAAACGAGTCATCTAATTATCGCCCTGTAGCTTTAGTGCCAATTTTAGGCAAAGTAATTGAATCATGTTTATTTTATCAACTGAATACCTATTCCACTCAAAATGATTTATTATATGCAAGTCAGTAAGGTTTTAGAACCAATTTTTCAAATACTATGGCTGTGGAGGAAATAGTTGATAACATTTTAAGTGGTTTTGAAAATAAATTGGTAATTGGCTCTTATCTGATAGATTTAACAAAAGCTTTTGACACAATTCCTCATTCAATTCTTTATGACAAACTATCCTACTATGGTGTGAAGGTGTAAATAATAATGAATTGAGTCTTGTTAAATCCTACCTTGAGAACCGCAAGCAGCTAGTGGTTTTAGGGCAAAAACGTTCAGATATTTTAGATATAAAAGCAGGTATTCCACAGAGATCAGTTTTAGGCCTTTTCCTTTTTCTAGTTTTTATAAATGATTTTAGCTTTAACATTTCTGCTTGCTGGTACTTTATAACGACGACACCACTTTGCTCTGTGAAAACTTAACCTTTTTAGCGTTAAATCCCAGCTCAATGATGCTCTTGAGTGTGCTAAACCATGGTACAAAATTAATAATTTGACCATAAATAATGAAAAAAGTGAATTCATTTATTTTACGCTTAAAAAAAAACAATTTTAGACAATGTATCTCAGTCAGTTAAACTTCTTGGTATTCACCTTGACAGCAAGTTGAGCTGGGATGATCATATTACTCACTTATGTAAAAGATTGGCAAGAATATCATATCTTTTAAGAAAATTGTTAGCTTTAATGTATTGTTAACTTCTTACTATGGTTTTTTTCATTCCCAACTTCAGTACGGTTAGCGTCTTTGGGGTAGTTCTCATTTTGCTCAGAAAGCATTTATCTGGCAAAAAAAGGCCCTTAGAGCCATGTTGGGCTTGCAGGATCATAAATCGTGTAGAGGAAAATTTTCAAATTTAAAGATTTTGACTTTACCATCCATGTACATTCTTTGCAATTTAATACACATTAAAAACAATCATGTTAATTTCCTCAGCCTTTCTCATTTATACAATACTAGACACAAAGGTAACCTTGTCCCTCCTCAAATTAGACCTTCAAAACCACTAAATACAGTCAACTCCCGCTATCCGAGAGTGGGTTAATCGGGTTGCGGTTTAACCGGGGTCATGAAAAGTATTTTTATTTTTTTGTATCCCCTTCCAAACATAAATAGAGCAATAATAACAATTTATTTTGCTAAATTATCCCCAGAATCGTATTTAATTTACTTTGTTTATCAGAATAAATACTACACAAACAATTTAGTAAACACAACATAATTTGAGAGTCTGCAATCTCGCTAATGAGCCATGGACCATGAGCCATGATGGGGAGCGATGACCTTGACACTTCTCTAGACACTGCACCTAGCTGGGCAGAGCGAAAGACGGACAGTTGGTCGCAAACGTCTAAAAATAGAAACATCTCAAAACAATCACCCTTCCCGCCTATTCACCCTCAGCGGCGACGGACAGACGGACAGTCGGACGCGGACGTCTAAAAATAGAAACATCTCAAAACAATCACCCTTCCCACCGTTGTTCACCCTCATGGGGTTTTTCCAACAGTGCGGAATTAATTAACATACTGTTCGGTGTAGTTTAGAGAGTTCGGTGTTTAGAGATTTTTAACCTATTAAATATCATTCGGCGTTTTGGATAGTATTTACTGCTATTAACCATTGCTAGTATTAACTACTATTATCTTGATTATTTGTAGATGTTATCACATTTTAAAGATTTTAAAAAGTATTTAATTTACACAATATATCTTAAATGAAATTAAAAAACAATATTGTAGTATAAAATTGTTGATAAACGTTTATTATATTCGTAATATTCAATTTATTTAATCCCTTTGTTTTAACTGTGGTTTTGGGTTATCCGTGAACCTCCGTCATTACCCCAGATAATCGGGAGTTGACTGTAGTCACATTTACTTACAATACCTTTTTTCAATAAATTGCCTGCTTATGTTAGAGAACTGCCCTTACGACCATTTAAAAGGAAAATTGAACATTTGTTGAAGCTGGGAGAGTTTTATTCAGAGGAAGAATTTCTTCATAGTAACTTATCTGATCTGGATTTTAGTTAATTGATCCTACGTGATATTCACTTATACACTTATTTGTTATAATACTGTTTAACGTGTTGATAACAATTGCAACAATTGTATAGCGTAATGGCTACAATAAATCTTATCGAATCTTATTAATATAAATGCCATTGTGCATTTTGTATAGTCCACACAAAGAAAGAGAGAAGGTTACAGTTATTATACATAATAGCTTCATAAAAATGATGAAACAATAAAGGCTACAAAATGATTATATCCTAAGGCAGGGGTCTCCAACCTATTTACCCTAAGGGCCAGATGATAAATCGTTGGAGATCAAGCGGGCCAATAACATCCGGGAGGTTTGGGTGGAATACCCCCCCTGGAGTAAGGGGGTCCCCCCCGGAAATTCCCTCCCCCCCGGTTGCGTGGGTCTTCCCTAGAAATTTTGTAAAATTTAGGTGTTAAATGGCGAGTTTTAAGGCTATTGTGGCAATTTTTTAACCTTGATGTTTCCTTTATTTTATCTTTGTAAAATTACATTTTTGTTCATTTTAAGTTATTTTTACAAACTACAGGACTGAACAAACTGGATACAATTTAAAAAATCATAGCTGCTAAATCAGCAATTTTTGAAACATATTTTTAAATCTTAAAGTAACTAATAATATAGGCCGAGTTGAGTGCTCCCTGTCCCCACTCCCCTACACGCAGTCATGGCCTTCGACACTGCATACGCAATTGTACATGTTCACATTTCTTCTGTCAACAGCTTTTTTATACAAACATAAGGAAAATATCTAAGTTTACACACAGGAGGGATCGGAGGCGACTGAAGTGAGATTTTTACCAGTGGTTGACAGTGAAACGGTGAATGTTGAAATAAATTATATATATTTATTTTTATTAAATAAAATTATTGAATAAATCTTTCAATAATTTATTCAATATTACATATATTGGGCTAACCACGGGCCGGTTAAAAACTGTTGACGGGCCGGATGTGGCCCGCGGGCCGTAGGTTGGAGACCCCTGCACTAAGGGAAAAAGTGAATGCTTAAAGTGAATTTAATATAGGTAAGTTTCCCTGCATGCTTCTAAGAGACAACTTAAGAGCAGTAAATTTGCCTTCTTGCATTTTTGTTAAGAGAACACACAAAAGTTTTTAGGGAAAACGGTTCAAATCCTTCAAATTTTTGTGGGGTGATTCTTGGTCTTGAAATCAAGAGTCAACTATTCCCAAGTGAAGCTAAGGTTATCAGCAAGTAAAAAACAATGACAACTCAAGAAAAACCAATTTAATATGGATGTATTAGACGGGTTCAGGGACATAGGTATTTACTTTTATCCACTAAAGCCACACTTTATTAGATTAAGTGGGTCTAAAAAGGTCTTAGCAAGTTTAGAATTTACTTCATAACACCACATGCAACTAAAAATTTGGTCTTTGCCTAGTGAATATGAGGCACTAAACTTGACAAGGATTTTTTTATGATATCAACTTCAAAATTTTAATTTCATTTAGTAAAGAGAAGAGGTTGTTAATATTATTAAATCTTTCAAAAATAAGAAATCAGCAGGATGGGACAAAATTCCGGTTGGCCTGAAGAAAAGTCTCAAATTTCATAGCCGGGCTGCAACAAGGCGATTGGGGGCCTAGGGCAAAAATTCTGTTAGGGGCACCAGACACCCCTATTTTACTATCTTGGTAATTTTCTTTCTTTTGGCCGGAGGACCCCGGGGCCTCTGGAATTCGAGGACCTGGGGTGAAGTGCCCCTTTCTCGTGGCGGCCCTGTTTTTAGCTGAACTTTATCTACAATTATAAATCAATCTATCCAAATTAATATGTTCCCATTTTAAACATGCAGAACTCAAACCTCTTTATAAGAAGTTTGAGAGGCAAAATCTAGACAATTATTGATTGGTTTCCCTTTTACCATCATTTTCCCTTGTTTCAAGTCTTAAAAAAATTGCTTATAGCAAAATTTTGTAGTTTTCTAGAAACCAACAACATTTTTATGAATGAACAATTTGGTTTTAAAAATGGCTATATTACAATGAAAGCATTATCAGATTTCATTGATGAAAATGTGTGGTCTTTGCATGGGTCACAGAGGGGTACATTTTGTGCCCTTTCCAAAGCATTAGGCTGTGTCAACCATAACATCCTTCTTAAGAAGTTGTGTATTTATAATTTTTAAAATATTTTATGATTAACGTTATTCCATATCTAAATAACCATATTCAAAGAAAAGGAATTTGCAAGGACAATATAGAGTCATGCATTGCTCCAAGAATGCGTAGCTCTAAAAGGCATTACTCCGAAAATATTTTCGGAACAGTGCGTTTCGGAATACTGCTATCGAAGTAGTGCATTTTCGGAGTAATGCTTTTCGGAGTTATGCATTTTCGAAGCAATGCATGGCTAAAATGCCTTCAAAAGTACATAATTTCGCGGAGTACTGTCTTTTGGAGTAATGCATTTTTGGTATGTGGCACATACACTTGATTTTATTGCTCCGAAATGAACTGCTCCAAAATGCACTGCTCCGAAACGAAGTGTTCTAAAGTAATGTTCTGATAAAATTTGTACGGTTCAGCATAACTCAATATAAGAAAGTAAGTATTTATTGGTACCTACATCAATAAGCCTATTTAAGCCTCATTGAAGATATGACGAAGAACCTGCGTGTCAATGGGGCAACACATTCGTGGGTGGGGCAAGTTAATCTCTTTTCATTGGCCTATGCCGCCATTTCAAATCCTCCTGACACCTTTGAACCCTCCAAATGAAAATGTACCACAAATGCATAGCTTCAAAAAGCAGTACTTCGAAATGCACTGCTCCGAAAGTATTACTCCGAAAGTCATTACTCCAAAAATATTTTCGGAACACTGCTTTCGGAGTAGTACATTTTAGGAGTAATGCTTTTCGGAGTGAGTTACGCATTCGGACAAATGCCTTCAAAATTACCTATTTATTTCGGAGTACAGCCTTTCGGAGCTATGCATTTTCGGAATAATGCCAAGCACCGGGCAGTATAAAATCAAAATGATGATGGGAAGAGATTAGAGTCGGGGTCCCCCAAGGCTCTATTTTGGGACCTCTACGTATTGCCATTAATCAATTGAAATAGACAATGTCACAAGAAATACAAGAGACATGCACATACCATTCTTCAATAACATATAATATCACATGCAAAATACAATATTACAATATCAGGATTCAACCTAAATATAACATGCCATACTAACTATGCAAATCTGTAATTGTAATCAAGCCAAATTTATTCATGCTATATCTATATTCCAAATTAATGTATAATGCAAATCATGCAATTTATTCACTTCAATACGACAAGCAAGTTGCAAGTATAAGGTAGATTTGTGATAAGCTTATAAACAATATCAATAAATAGACACAGTATAGGAAAGCATTTAACATATATAAAAATAACAAACAACATAAAATAAGAAATGCTAATAGAGACATTACATTACAAGTGATAATAATAAGTTAAAACCAAGCAAAATCATCACAGTTTAAAAACTCGTCAATTGAGTAAAACGCCTTGCTTAATAGCCACCTTGATAAACGTTTTTTAAATAAAATAGAATCTAAGCTATGGTAATCTACTGGAATTTTATTAAAAAACATAATCTGTAAATACTTGTGGCTGTTAATGAATTTACTTAATCTAGCAGCTGGAGCATTTAAATCACAAGATCCTCTAGTATTGTAACTATGAACTGAATCACGAGGAGCAAAGTTGTAAATATTTTCCTTGACAAAAATTATATTTTGAAAAATGTATATGGAAGGCAGAGTCACAGCTTCATAACTAATAAAAAAAGGTTTACTGCTAGTTATAACAGGAATCAAACAAGATTCTTAAAGCCTTTTTTGCCAGATAAAAACATGTCTAGCTCCACTACTATTACCCCACAAAAGTTATAAGAGATGGGTGTGAAAAAAACTATGGTAAGTAATAAGCAGCATATGAATGGAAACACATTTTTTGAGCCGTCTCAGTAAAAAACAAACTCTGGCCAATTTAGAAATATTGGTTGTATGAGACTTCCAAGTAAGCTTGACATCAAGTGACACCAAGTACTTGACCTAGCAGTTTAACGTGGTCATAAATCTTATTATTAACACAGCCTATTTGCCTCAATGAGAAACAAATTCTTTCTGTTTTCTCACCATTAATATACAAAAAATTACTACTAAACCAGGTTTTACCAAAACCAATCATATCAGTTATAACATTTTCAGTCTCCTTAAAATCCTTACCTGAGTACAGAAAAAAGGTGTCGTCAGCATATAACAATGTTTTACAAGGCATGGAGTTAGGAAGGTCATTAATAAAAATTAAAAATGACAATGGTCCAAGAACGAACCCCTGCGGCACCCCAGCAAGGACTTCTCTGATTGGAGAAGCTTCTGAATCTAAAAGTACCATCTGCCTCCTTCCACAAAGGTAGGATCTAAAAAAACTTTAATTCTTTATCTTTAATACCATAAAACTCCAATTTGCTCAGCAAAACACTGTGACAAACAGAATCAAAAGCCTTGCTGAGGTCCACAAAGGCCACGCTCAGGTACTCATTACACTCAAAACTGTCAAGAATATCAGACACTACCATCTCTACTGCTGAAGTTGTTGAACGGCCACTCCTAAATCCAAACTGGCTGTTACAAATAATATTATTGTCAGTTATGAATTCATTGAGCTATAATTTGACACAAACATTTATTATTTTAGAAAATATAGTTACTATTGATATCGGTCTATAGTTAGAGATACATGATCTATTACCTTTCTTGTAGAGAGGTATCGTTTTTGACAGTTTTAAATAATGAGGAAAGTGAGATTTCAGGAAAACTAAGTTTAAAAATAACAAAAGTTGTAATATAAGAGGGGCCATTAATTTAAAGATTTTGTTTGACAATTCATAAATATCTCCACTGCTGAGAGAACTTAAATTACTAATAATATTTGTCAAGTCATTAACAGTAGTCAATCAGGTTGCCATCTAGAGGGACTAAGTTGGATGTAAATGAATGCAGGGGCGTCCCGTGACGGCCGGGATATTGGGGGAAATTTACTACCAACCATCATCAAAATAAAGAGCAGGTCGTACACTACACGCTAACGCAGTATAGGTCCGCCTTTGACTGAGGCCAGGCTTACACTGACCGATGGAATAATGCACTGTAGCGTGGGTCAGTACTGTCCATGCCGAGTGAGTGCTGTGATCGCCTTGTGTCTATAGTGACCCACCCGTATCGAACGCGAACGTGTTAATGACGTGCCTAAAAATGTTTCTAATAATCTGATCTTATATGCTGATGATACAACTGCTGTTGTTAAATCCAAATATCAATTGTAGCAAACCTGCATATTCAGCAAATTTCCAATGAGTTTATAATATGTACCTCACTACACAAGAAACCACTTATCAAGTTTCATCCAACATGTTAATAAATAAGCCAGATATGACATTTAGTTTATTCTTCATAAGAATAACATTATGACTGAGTTTGCAGATTAGCTGCAGCAAAATATGAGTAAATGATTACCTCATCTATTTCTGATGGTGAGTTTGTAGTAATAATATCTGTTTGTTTCTTAGGTGATTCGATCCAAAGATTTCCTTTCATCTTCTGACTAGAATTAATCTTCAAATTCATTTTGTGCTTGTTACTATTTCCAATGGACATAATTTTATACGTTTCTAATTTAGTAATCACATTGGTACTGATTGTCTTTTTTCTTTTAATGGTACTTATTTGTGCTACTTGATCTATTCTCATTTTGGGATTTAGATCACCAACATTGCTATCTTTTCCATCCGTTTTCCTCTGAATTTCCTTACTAACTGTCACTAAACTATCCTGGTTGAATGCATTTAGATTAATTGGATTGATCAAATTACAGTTTGAATTGGCTGTGTGTTCAGACTTCTTAGATAAAGGATTTTTTTCTTGACTACAGGTATTTATTTTTCTTTTTTCTTTTTTATGTTCCACTATATCCACACTTGTCTCATCTATTGTCCCTGAGGAAATTAGTTCTTCTAACATGGTCAAATTTTCAGCTACAATATCTTCCTTTTGTCTTTTTTGGGGTGAGGGGTACAGTTTATCTCTACTCAAATTTTCAACACAACTTAACTTTGTGTTGTTGAGTTTTCTGGTTTCATTATGAGTATTCTTTCCCTCATTCTTTATTTCCTCTGTTCTAAATGTATTTTTTAAATCATTATTAGTTTTTTGGCTTTTTTCTTCCTTAGACGCAGAAGAAAATTCACTATCATAATCATTCTCATTCTTTGTACTAGATTCAAAAATATCTTGACCTGGATCAAACTCTGGTGTTAAGTCTTTAAACATAAATTTAGTTACTGATTTATTTGGCAATGTTTTGGACAAATTTCTTTCCGGGTGTTTTTTTCTTTTGAAGCTTCTACTAAATCCTTTCTTCTCTCTTGGTGAAAAATTTACATGTGAACCAGGAATTGATAAAATGGTTAAAGATTGATCATTCTGGTTCAATTTATTAACCACCAGGTCAACACGACTAGTTCCTGTTTTATGATTGTTCTTCGTCTCATTCATTATATTCTTACTAACAAATAGATTGTCACACAGAGTATTACCTCTGTTACAATTAACGATGCCTGAAATACCTGTAATATCTCTCAAATACCCGTTTTGGACAGATTCCTTTATTTGCCAAGAACCATCTGAAGAAATATAAAAAGCTCGAAATTGATGTCCGTTGGCACTTCTAAATGTATTCTTGTCAACTTCAGTAGACATGTGGTCTTTTTGGTTTTGAGGTGGTTTAAAGTTTTTATTCATGTCATACAGCAAAATGTTATTGGTACCATTGTAAATAATCAGATTCTAGAACACTTTTTCTATTCGTGATCTCCTCTTCAATCGTAAACTTCCTGGAACATTAAAGGACATTTTTACTAAAAGCCCTTTAATATAAAATATTAATAGATAAAAAATATAAGGAACCTAGGTTTAGTTGTGTACTTTTTTTCATTAGAATGTGATAATTTGTTTTTAACAGACAAGCTCTGTGTTTGCAAACTTTTAGATTTACATTTACATTCATGTTAACAAGCAATTGTGCTTGTATATACCTGCATTTTTTAAACATGTCCATAACTTCTGAAAAAAATTAATCACACTTTATAAAAATCCCACGAGCACACACAACTATAGTACAGTACAGTGCAGTATACTGTTTTAGTAGCATTTTAGCGAATTTCCCCTATAAGGAAGAAGCTATTACCGTAGTCGGCATGGTAAGAACTAGGCCTGGCACCATGATAACTTTTAATTTTGAAGTCCCCAGATGCCAAAAATACCATTTTTTCAAAACTGTGTGTATATATGTGTCCGTGAGCACGATAACTCTCGTACAAATAATCCAATTTTGACGAAATTTGTTATAAACGTGTAAAGCAGCATTTATGATTTTGTTCGAAAACCAGTCAGATCAACCTATCCGAAGGGGTATTTTGGGGGGGGTTTTGCATCGCAAAAATGGTTTTTAGCGAATTTCCCCTATAGGGAAGAAGCTATTACCGTAGGTCTCATGGTTATAGGGAAGAAGCTACTACCGTAGGTCTGATGACTTAAGCCCGAGACCATGATAACTTTTTGTTTTAAGGTGCCCAGATGCCAAAAACACTATTCGTTCAAATTTATATATATGTGTCCGTTAACACGATAACTTGAGTAAAAAACATCCGATTTTGATTGAATTTGGCTCAAATGTGTAAAATGACATTCATGAATTTAAGTTCGAAAACCAGAAAAATCGGACCGTGGGAAGGTGGGTTTATGGGGGTTTTAAATTTTCCAAAATACAGTTTTTTGCATCTTTCACTCTAAAATTTTTTTAAACTTAATTTTGGTTTTCACATGTTATAGAGCTTAAAACAAATAATATAGTATTTTGAATTATTAACCTAGGTTAAGTGGTTGCGGAGAAAATCCAAAAACCTACACATAAAATCTCCCGTGTTAATCTTATGGGAAAAAGGTTTTTGGCTTTTCCTCAGTTATTTTAATGTAAACTTCACATTTGCTTTTACCAATCTGTTCAGTTCCACAAAAAAATCATTTTGGTGTTTAAATTGTGATTCTACGCCCAACCGTTGTAGAGATGTTCAAAGTGCTAAACACAGTATGTTGTCCAATGTTATTCTTATGGAGAATAAATAAAATGTTATATCTCGATTATTTATGAATGTATGTTGATGAAACTTGGTATGTGGCTTCACGTAGTACTGGTATATTGATATTTGCACACAAAATTTATTTTCTGTTGATTATTCCCATAGCAGCAAACATGCGTACTCAGCCCCCATGTTATTCTTATGGAGAATAAGTAAAATGTAATGACTCCCTTATGAACTATGAACATAAATTAATAAAACCTGGTATGTAGCTTCACTTGGTTGAGTTATATTGACAATTATATAAAAACCCATTTTTTTGTTCCTTGTTGCAGCAAACCTGCTTTCTCAGCCCCCATGTTATTCTTATGGAGAATAACTAGAATGTTATATTGAATATTGATGAAACTTGGTATGTGGCTTCGCCTAGTTAAATTCTATTTATATTTGCATAAAAACCAATTGTTTGTGTTCCTTGTTTCAGAAAACCTACATACTCATTACCAATGTTATTCTTATAGTGAATAATTAAAATCGCTTATATGTAAATATATTTTTATGAAACCTGATATGCGGCTTTATGTGGTATTAAGACATATATTAGGCATTGGAAATTCGCTGAGTACGCAGGTTTTCTGCGACAGGGTATTTGAGTTTTTACATATAATTTTTGAAAAATTCAAATTTGATTTTTTCCATTGGAATAAGCTTAAAAAGACACACAACTTGACGTTTTGATCATTGCTCTACGTCAAATGGTTACAGAGATATTGAAAGTTCTAAACACAGTACGTTGTCCAATGTTATTCTTACAGAGAATAATTAAAATGTCATAAATCGTTTATTTATGAATGTATATTGATGGAACTAGGTATATGTAGCTTTATGAGGTATTAAGATAATAGGCCTATATATATATATATATATGTGCATTGGAAATTCGCTGAGTACGCAGGTTTGCTGCTACGGGGGTATTTTTCAGCATATTTTGTTTTATCTGCAGATCAAGTAACACAGTTACCATCTCGCTACAGCTGATTGTCATGGGCACTATGTCTGAACCAACAGGATAGGATCAGGGGAAATTTCAGCATGTAAAATGGAATGGTAGATATGACCTGTACGTGGTTCCATGAACAAGCATGTCTGCAACGTTTAAAGTCAGTTCAAAAAGTTAATTTATATAAATTATGATTAATGTGTCAATTGTAAACTTCTGGTGAGATCATCAAGGTCCCAAGAGGAAACTGGAATCTGTGCGGAGAAGCAAGGCCACACTAGTAGTCAACTAGAGATAGAGAATATTGGAGTTTTACTCAAAAAAAAACACAATTTACTCTTGAACGCAGTCAAAATTAATTTTGTGCTTTCTCACATTTCATTTTTATTTCACTTTATGGATCAACAAAAAAATAAGTAAGCTATGGAACGTATTATAGCTATATAGTTCTACTTATTGTTGACACTATTCTATGTATACAAGAGTATCATTATGAATAAAGAAATCTGAATTGAATTGAATTGAATTTATTTTAAAACAATATAAAAAGGCTATTAGAATTATGACTATTATGTATATTACTTAATGCAAGCCACTGTTGGATGTAAAACGGCCTCATAAATTTAAATTCTTGTGTTAATCTTAATGTAAACAGTGTAAATACTATTGTGTAACAATAAAAGACACATTCCCCTATTTATTCACTGCTACACATTAAAAACTGCTCTTCAACACTGAAAACAAGGGTATAATTTCAACTTGCTGTCAGTGTCAAAAAGTAATGAAAGTCTAATCGAGTTTTAACTACAGACACAATTCTTTGTTTAAAATTCGATGTTGGTGATGGTGAGTTTATGTTATTTCACATTTTACGACGGACATTTGCTATCACCAAATGAGGAAAACAAGCTTCATAACGTTTCATGACCTGGATTTTTGTTATGTTCTAGGTATTAGGAACATGATCTTTTCTCTCCATCTCAATTTGGTTTTAGGACAGGAAAGTCCACAGTTCAAGCAGTATCTCAATTGGTAAATGACATTCTTGTAAATTCTGAAAATAGGCTGGATACTGGGGTTACCTTGAGTGACCTCAGTAAGGCCTTTGACTGAGACAATCACACAACGTTTTTGTTCAAATTAAGTTTTTATGGATTAAGTGGAACTTCCCTGTTATTAGTGAGGTCATAAGAGGAAGAGAGTGAGCAAATTGTATCTGTGAATGGCCTGCTTTCGGATTGTAGCAAAGTGGTTTGGGGCGTGCCCCAGGGTTCAGTAATTGGGCCTTTACTGTTTTTGATAATGATGAATGATATTGATTGCAATGTTTCTTGCAAATTTATTTGTTTTGCAGATGACACAACTTTAATTAATTCTAGTACTGCAGTAAATAGCTTAGTAGTTGATTGTAATTATTCATTTGAGGAAGCTTCTGTTTGGTTCAGAGCGAATGGGTTTTTATTAAACAAAAATAAAACTCAGTCAATCATTTTTAGTCAGAGAAGGATTGGTCCAATTGTTCCACTCCAACTGAGACCTTAGGTGATGTTAAACTGCTTGGAGTAATTTTAGACAGAAAATTCACATGAAGAAGCCATACAAATTTAATTTGCAATAAGTTGTCTAGAGTAGTCTATCTGTTAAGGGCCTTAAATGCTAATGTTCCGAACACCTACTTAAAGGTAGCATATTTCAGTATTTTTCAAAGCATACTTCTTAATGGTATTTGTCTGTGGGGAAGTTATAGTGGAGTTAGCGATATATTACTGATCCAGAAGAAGGTAGTTAGGATATTAGCCGGGGCTGGATTTAGAAATCACTGTAGGCCACTATTTGTTCAAGAACGTGTTTAACTGTGTATAGCCTATATGTTTTAAATGTTTTATTAGAAATTAAGAAAAATGTGCCTAATCTGACTTGTAGGTCTGATGTACATATGTATAATACAAGAAATCAAAGTATAATGTTTAATTTTTTGTAGGCTAGGCAAAGTAGCTAACAACTACAGAGTTCTAGGTATAAAAATGTATAAAAAGTTACCAATTGGCTTAAGAAATATTGAACCGATGTCTAGTTTTAAATCAATTTTAACTGATGTTTTGATAAATCATTCATGTATTCCATTGAAGAATTTGTTGACTCAGATGCAACTGTGATGTTCCAAGATTTTGTTTAGGCTAGTAAATTTCAACTGTACCTGACTATGTCTATTAGGTACTTGCAATATGTTTAATGACAGTAAATTATTCTTATTCTTCTTAATCTTATTATTTTCACCTGGAGACGCGATCAGATTCTAAATCTCCAAATGTTATGAAACTTCATTTTCTCATTGATACAATAAGCCTATTACGAAACATGTAGTATCAATGAATGTTGATATCCGAGGTACAATAGATTAAGCTGTAGTTTTCATTGTTGAGGTTTTACCTTGACAATGGAAATTGATGTTCACCTGCTGATGTTGTAGTATGCTGATATTTCAAGTTAATTAGCTTATATAACATAACTTCAGGGCTAGTGTTACTAGACTCTTCTAGACTGTTTGATGAGTTTATCGCTTGCCTTAAGAGTCGCTGTTGCTTCGGGTTGCAAACAATCTCCATTGTTCTCGCTTTAGAGGTATTCCTAGTACTTCTAGAGTTTTAACCAACACAGGCCAATGAACACAAAAGAGCTTTTAGACAGATTATCGCTACTTTTGGAGTAGCCTACATTTTATCTAAGTGTAAATCTAATCCAGTGGCTGGGGATTTTAATATCAATGTTTTGGTGGATAACAATGATCATAGGCTTTTAAAAACCTTCTTGAAAACTCAAAATATGAGTTACATGGTCAAATTTCTTACAAGAGTCACAGCCAGAAGTAAAACCGCAATAGATAATTTTTATGTTAAAAACTGTTTAAGAAATAATGTTTTTTTAACAAAATTTAAAACATATTTTTAAGAAAGTTATCACACCCACAGATAGTGACGTGGGCCGGGTAACCCGGCGTAGGTAAATAAAAATGGGAATTCACCCCCAGTCCCGAGTAAATACCCAAAACATGGACATTTACTGATTTTTAGAAAATTTAAGGGATTTTTACTAGGTTTATTAAAATTCCAATGTTGTAAGGTTTATAAAATGATCACAAAAACTGTATTGATGAGTATAACATGGTTACCGCAATACAATGATGATTAATAGACAATATCATCAAATCTAAAGAATATTTTTTAAGGCCTAAATGAAAATTGTTCAATTGCCTTTCCAACATGTATACACCATTCTGTTGCTTCATATTGAGGTAAAGGTTGTTTCATATTAAATGTATATAATAACAACGAGTTATTTTGGTACATACTTACAGGTTCTGGCTTCTAACCTCCAAATTCCAAAATAAAAATCACACAATTGCATCACAGATCACCACACTGACACTGATTCTGATTCGTCTAATTCTCGTGTTCTCACAAAATAACAAACAGACAGTGTTGCCAACTGGAAACTGTATCATTCATTACCCTACAACTAGCTCAAAATTACCCCAAACGCCTCTCAATTCCCAAAATAGTTTTAAAAATTACGCCATTGACCTTTCCTTAACCTATAAATTGGTTATAGCTTGATGATAATTGCTTATTGTGCTCAAATTTTATTTTTAAATGAAGTAAGTTTGTATTTGTATAGAATACTACGCTTAAGCGAAACAATTGCACAAAAAAAACTGTACAACATTATTACACCACTTCAACGAAATACAGACATCCTATTTTTAATTTAATACTTTCCTGAAGCAAATAAATCACGCGTAAAAAACTCAACTTTATTACGCCACTTAATCAAAACATTCTCAAGGGTGTGAGACTTGAGACATTGAGACTATATGTCAAACCATGAAAACAATCCGTGCGAGGGAAACTAGAGTAAATAAATGGTATCAGGAAACTGACACATAATTTATCCCTTTTAGCCCAACTTTAATGAATAAATTACTTTTTAGCGAATTTCCCCTATAGGGAAGAAGCTATTACCGTAGGTTTCATGGAAAGACTTAAGCCCGAGACCATGAAAACTTTTTGTTTTGAGGTCCCCAGATGCCAAAAACACTCTTCGTTCAAATTTATATATATGTATATATATATATATATATATATATATATATATATATATATATGTGTGTGTCCGTTACCGCGATAACTTTTGAAAGAAGCGCCCAATTTTGATGAAATTTGGCACAAATGTGAAGAGTAACATTTATGACTTTAAGTTCGAAAACTAGATCGATCGGTCTATGGGAAGGGGGTTTTATGGGGGTTTAAAATTATTCAAAAATCAGTTTTTTGAACTTTTTACCCTAAAATTAAAAAAAACACTAGATTTTGGTTATAGCCATTTTATAGAGCATTAAAAAACAACAAATTTAGTATTAGCAAATTTCCCCTATAGGGAAGAAGCTATTACCGTAGGTCTCATGGTAAGACTTAAGCCCGAGACCATGATAACTTTTCATTTTGAGGTCCCCAGATGCCAAAAACACCATTCGTTCAAATTTTTATATTTGTATATATATATATATATATATATATATTTATATATATATATATTTATATATATATTTATATATATATATATATGTATCCGTAAGTACGATAACTCTCGTAAAAAAGGTCCGATCTTAATGAAATTTGTTACAAATGTGTAATGTACCATTTATTTGAACGAGTTCGAAAACCAGATGAATCGCACCATCCGAAGGGGGGTTTTTGGGGGGTTTTGTACCTCAAAAATGTGTTTTTTTGGGTTTTCACATGTAATTTTAATTTAAATCAAATTTTAATTTATACAATTGAATTCAGCTTAAAAAAACAAACAATTTGGTATTTTGATCATTGCTCTACGTCAATTGGTTACCGAGATATTGAAAGTACTAAACACAGTACGTAATGTGTATGTAATTTACTTTGCCCACAGTTCATGTGATAGCGATTCTCTAGTGAAACTAAACATACACTATGCTAAACAGTTATTCAAGTCTAAGGGAAAAGTAAGATTGATCAGAAAGTCTTGTGCAGATTTGAAAGACGAGGGAGGGATTGCGGCACCGACCTGCAGAATATTGTGGCTAGTGGCTAGCTGACTGATGTCTCGGGCGCGACCCCAGCATACAAATTATGCAACTTTTGACCTTGGAAGTTCCTGTTTAATAGTGTTAAGTATTATCATGTTTTCTGCACAATGTCTGAAACAATTCAAAATTACTTATGAGAGAGGTTTATTATGCAAAATGTTATTGCAAATAAGTCTTGCTTTTGAAAAAAGAGTGTTTTGTTATTCAATTAGTGTCATTTAGACTGGCACATGTGAATGAATTTAAGTTTTGATTTGTTCCTGTAAGAAAGCTCATGCCCCATATCAGTTAAAATGTTATTTATTTACATCATATGTAAGAAAACATTTAACATCGACTTGGAGTTAAAATAAAAATAAACAGCAGCAATAGGAGTTTGATTTATTTCAAGACTGAAGTCGACATCTTTAATGGTTAGCAAAATATGATGAATACATTTAAAAATACATTAAAACGCCAAAACTTAAAAAATAACAGACCATCATTAATTCATGGGTTTTCCGGGTTCTCTTGGCTGGCAAAATGCACAGTTATCTAGACAAGATTGTTATGATAGTAATCAAATAGCAAGTAATGTAATTACTTAATGGTTACACCATAAACTTTAAACATAATTATAGATTATGAGAAAATGTAGTGAGGGTTGGGCAGTTTAAATCTTTAAAAAACTCTGTTTGACTACCCGATAAAATAGTTATTAAAATATAAAACCCCCGTCGCAGCAAACCTGCATACTTAGCGAATTTCCAGTGGAGATTTAAATGTCTTAATACTACATAAAGCCACTTACCAAGTTTTATAAAAATATATTCACAAATCAGCATATATACAATTTTAATTATTCTCCATAAGAATAACATTGGGGCTGAGTACGCAGGTTTGCTGCAACAAGGAACACAAAAAATGGGTTCTTATGCTAATATCAATATAACTCAGTTAGGTGAAGTCGTATACCAGTTTTTATTCATTTATGTTCATAATTAAGGGAGACAGAGCATTTTATTATTCTCCATAAGAATAACATGGGGACTGAGTACACAGGTTTGCTGCTATGGGAGCCTTTGGCAAAAAATTTTGTTTAGCAAATATCAATAGACCACAACGAGATGAAGCTGTATACCAAGTTTCGTCAGTATACTTTCATAAATAAGCAAGATATAAAAATTTTCTTTTCCTCCATAAGAATAACATTAGACAACATACTGTGTTTAGCACTTTCAATATCTCGGTAACCAAATGACGTAGAGGAATGATCAAAATACAAAATTGTGTGTTTTTTTAAGCTGAGTCCAGTGGTGAAAACTAAAATTTGACTTTTTCAAAAATTAGACGTAAAAAATAAAAAATAAAACATTTTTGGGGTACAAAACTCCCCCCAAAATACCTGTTCGGATAGAGCGATCTGGCTGGTTTTCGAACTTAGTCATAAATGTTGCTTTACACATTTATACCAAATTTCATCAAAATCGGACCTTTTTTACGATAGTTATCGCACCCACGGACACACACACACACACACACACACACACACACACACACACACACACACACACACACACACACACACACACACACACACACACATATATATATATATATATATATATATATATATATATATATATATATATATATATATATATATATATATACAGTTTCGAACGAATGGTGTTTTTGGGGTCTGGGGACCTCAAAACGAATAGTTATCATGGTCCCGGGCCTAGGTCTTACCATGCCGACCGCGGTAATAGCTTCTTCCCTGTAGGGGAAATTCGCTAAAATTAGGCAAAATGATTACATACATTTTACTTTAACAAGATAAGTGTGCAAAATAGATGTAGATTTAGTGTGGCTCTACCAATTGTTAATAGACATTACAGAAGTAGAAGTGAGATAACACCTTATATTTAACGTACAATTTGGTTGTTTACTGGAAATAAAATAATCTTCGTGCATAATGTAAAATTAGTTATCATTGAAAATCAATAATCTTTTAAGAATTCTTAAAATACAACAATTGTATTTGCAACAATATATTGCGCTTACAACAAATAACGCTACCTGTTGATGATTTCCTGGGGAGAAAGATGTGAAGCAGTGAGCGTATCTCTGTAAGACATTAATTACCTTGATGAACTTCAGATTGCAGCTCTCGGTGCTGAGGCAAGGGATATTATTCGCTACCTTTGAATTTACGAGATTTGGTTTAAAATAAACTGACAACACACTTTAGTTCAGACAAATATTTATAGTTTTCACTTAAAAATCTCTGGTTACGTTTAAAAATACCCCGTTTTTATTATAGACTGTGATTATTTTTAGCAAGTGTCAAAAGAATAAAACATACTTTAGTCGATCAAATATTTGTAATTTTCCGCTTTAAAATCATGAACTGCGTTAAAAACACCCTGTATGTGTATACTTGTAACCATTTTAAAATTAGAGCTGTTCATTTCTTCATCCTAAATATATAAACGGGTATAAAATATTCACCAACCTTATAAATTACAATGCTTGTAAAATGTGTTAGGGGACTTAAAGAACCGGTCACGTCTGACTTGCTAGTCAGACACTTTAACTCTGAGCTACCGTGTCCGGTAAGTTCATCCATTGCCGACTAAAGAGCCCCTATCTCAAGGAACCTCATGTGGATTCATCTACATTTTCTTTACTCTCTGTTGGAATCTGTCGGTTAAGGAACTCTTTTGGGGCCAAGGTTATTTCCAATTTTTTCCCCTCCAACCAGTCTAACTTTAACGTTATTTTGGGTTTCTTTTCAAAGAGGGTGACGGAGCCGCAAGGGGTTGTGTTTCTCTGCACCTCCAGATTTGTTATCATCGCAGGTAATTCCTTTCGTCCTTACCCCATCCAAGTCAGGGGCGGATACAGAATATAGTTTTTTTTTTTTGGGGGGGGGTTATGAGTGAAAAAATAAAACAGTTAAAATACAATAACCTTTACAGTAAATAATGGGTAAACTACGTGAAGGTCGTGAAGGTCTGAGGTTTTTTTTGGGGGTAGTGGGGGGGGGTGTTCTTCATGACCCTCATTACCTTCCCCCCGTTTTCGCGCCTGACGTAAGAATCTCATGAACGGACAACAAACGAGATCAATCTAACGTTGCTGCGTTTATATTTAAAGGCACGCTTGGCCAAGGAAAGTGGTTGCGCACGCTTGACCAAGCTTGCCTGGTTGGTGGTTGATCAGTGTGGTTGGTTACACCAAAAGAAAGCACGAGCAAGAGATTGTTCCCTGTTGATCAGTCAAAATGGAGCTGTTGTACAATAAGGAAATTGTGCTAAAAAATGGCGTTTTAAATTTGTATTATTATTTCCGAAAACATTAAGAGGGAGTCAGCAAATTAACATATTTTGGACCGAGAAGAGAAGGCTTGCGTTCTCCTTGATCTGCCTAAACAACTGGATAAATTTACGAATATTTTTGATTCATGCCAGATACATTTTATTAAACTTTAGAGGGATTAACACGTAGATTAACATTCCTATTTCCGAAATGACATACAACATAAAGAAAAGCTTATGGTTACGTTGAAGTAATTTTGTAAATGTTACCAAATTATAACTTTAAGATGGATGTTAGGATAATAATACCCCATCACAGAAAACCTGCGTACTCCAGTAAATTTACAATGCATATATATATATGTATATATATGTTTCTCACTACGACATAGCCAATTACCAAAGATAAAAAAATGCAAATATAAATAAGTGACATATAGGTATGCCTATATCTGAGGTATCCTATATACCTATATGTATCCTATATACCTATATGTACCTATATGCCTATATAGGTACCTATACCTGAGTATGCAGATTTGCTGGAAAAAGGAAGATAATTAATGTGTTTTGTGCTATTATCAATATAACACAACCAGGTACATACAAAGTTTTATTAATTTAAATTCTTAGCTATACGCAACTTTACTTATTCTCCATAAGCGCTCTATTCTCTATTAGCGCTGATTATGCAGGTTTGCTGCTATGGGGACAGTCGACAAATACATGTTTTTGTGTTCAAATATCAATAGACCACAGCTAGGTGAAGCCATATACCAAGTTTCATCAATATACATTCACAAATAATCGAGATATCAAATAGTATATATTTTCAAAAGGAATGAATTAAATTAAAGGGAACTGGAATTTAATACAAACCAAATGAATGACATTCCAGATAACCGATGTATTAGCAAATTCCAGGAAAAAGAATGAATGGAGCGATAAAATTGAGATAACGCCAGTCCAAGCGCCAGGGGGGCAGGGTGGCAATGGGTGAAGGTCGCTCACAAGGTCACCGCACTCATTAGGGCATTTAAACAGCGCCTGCAAACTTTAATAAAAACCTGCAATACATGTATGTACTGCGGTCAACATCAACTAAAATGGAAGGCGTTGTTACTTGTTCTTAACACTCTCCCGCAAATCTTTTTAATAATTATCGTTCCTCCAATGTAAACGCAGCCTGATGATAAGAAACAAATAATAATTTACATCTTAACCATCCCTATCTTAATTTATATAATTCTACGTATGGAAAAATTAAAGAAAAATAAGGAAAACAATAGGTAAAAATTCCTGTCTTTTCGCACTTTTCTCAAGCCATCGTTCGGCAAAGAAGGCTGAATCTTGGAATATCCATAGAAACTTAGATGGGAAATATCCCCACAGATTTAGTTTTGTTGCCCTTATTCCCCTTCATACCCTAAAATACAAAATATTTTAAAATTGTAAAAGGTACTATTGATCAGCTGTGATGATTTATAATCGTATCCTATCCTATACTCTGATATAAGTAAGGTTTGCTTGCTTGCGTCCGTGCATGTTTGCTTACTTAATTACTTGCTTGCTTGCAACTCTGATCTCTAAAACGGCTCCAACGATTTCTTTCAAATGAGCTACACAAATCTGATAATCAGTTGGGGGAGATGGTGATGTATTACTCCAAGTCATCTAAACAAACTGCCTGGTCTTCCCCGAGCAAAGCTCGACCCCCAGGTACTGTGATTTAAGTTTATGATTTATTTACGTGTTAACATGTCAGGGGCGGATCCAGAAGTCAAGTTTGGGGGGGGCGGTCACAGAAAGTTACCTCTCCCGCTTCCGTGTGGATGGTCCCTGACACCGTCATTATTGTTTTTAACCATATGAAATTATACAACGAATGAAAGTAAGTTAACATAATATATCAATAACCTTGTACTCAAGAAAAAAGCAATCTCAACTTTATAAACAAGCTAAACAAAAATTAACTTTAGTTCTACTGCGCCCGACCGTAAATAAAAATAAAATATTTAGGCATTACACTTTTTCCTACGTCATCTGTAGGCGTCTAATAACAAGTAAGATGCCTAAATAAACAATTTATTTTAGTATTTACCCACGCAAAAAATTATTTACAAAACGTATTTGAAATCTGCAATACTGAACTATACTACGTGAAGATACAATTAGGAATGAGGCTAACAGCCAAGGTCAACCACTTGAAAAATGAATATGTCGTACCACATATTTACGAAAAAATACTTTGCGTATGAGCTTCGGTTTGCACGCAATTAAATTTTTGTTTCCTCTTATTTCATTACATATAATTCGAGGCACTTTTTGCTTCTAGCCTAGCCACTAGATATTTATTGTCTAGCAAGGGATTACGCGGTTTTAAACAAAAATCAAACCTAACCTGTGAACAAAGCACCGCTGATAGCAAACGACGCAACGGTAGGCGGGCAAAATCCAGTAAAAAATAATTACCGAATACACTTGAAGCAACCTTTGCTGCTAAAATTTACCTCCAAGACCATGTTGAAAACACTGCATTTTCGGTCTGTCAACTGGCAAAACTGCAACAACTTCGCGATACTCGGGAATATCCATGTTTTTGTAAGACGCTTTTAGGTTAAATACATGGATCTAAGTAATGTGTTATACACTAAAATGGACGTTTAAAATTTTACCTGACTAATGGTGTGTATTTTATTTCATTTAAAGAAACGTTTAGGTTTGTTAGTTTGAATTTTAATGTAACCTTGTAGACGGGAGCGGCAAAATTTGACTCTCGGAACCGAAAAACGGGGTTTCGGGAGGCTTTTGATGCTTACATTTTAATTCTGATTTATTCAAACTTTCATCGTATGCCTGAATAATAAAATAAACACAAAAATTCTTAGGTTTGGGGGGGGGGCGACCGCCCCTACCGCCCCCCCTTGGATCCGCCCCTGTAACATGTGTTCATACTTTACTAATGATTTATTTATCTTAACATATAAACAGTAAATGGTATATCCACATATACAAAGATGCTAGATTTATTTTCCTAGAGTTTTTTACTTTCTAGGTAAATTGTCTAATTTAAGCCTGATAAGTTGAAAGACGTGGTACTAAACAAGGTATACAGAGTAGGCCTAGTGTTTTCCCTACAATTAAAACGAAGGATTTAACAATTCTTAATAACTGTTAATTTTATTACTAACATGTATGGTGACAGTGTGTCAGGAAATGATTTTGTACTTGTAATTTTAAACATTTATTTTTTCTCGAGTACTGAGAAAATAACTCGAATACACGCGAAACTGCACACATTTTTTTTGTTAAAAGAGTTACATATGTCGAGAGACTTAAGAAAATGTAACATAAAATATGCAAACAAAACAAACCTAAGATAGAAGAAAGAGATCAAAAGCCTTTGCGGGGGTGTTGAAACGGATCCAAAATGCGAAGGTTTAAGGCAGCCTCTGACATGACTCTCGCTGATGTTACACCCCTTGTAACAGTTGACATCTTTACCTCCAACTGTGGACGATTGCTGCGGGTTTCTTTTACCAAACAGTGAATTACTATTTATTGAAGTATATTCTTATTAATCGTGCTTTCTATATTTATGTTTTTAGCGAATTTCCCCTATAGGGAAGAATTAGCGAATTTCCCCTATAGGGAAGAAGCTATTACCGTAGGTCTCATGGTAAGACTTAAGCCCGAGACCATGATAACTTTTCATTTTGAGGTCCCCAGATGCCAAAAACACCATTCGTTCAAATTGTTATATATGTATATATATATATATATATATTTATATATATATATATTTATATATATATATATTTATATATATATATATGTGTCCGTAAGCACGATAACTCTCGTAAAAAAGGTCCGATCTTAATGAAATTTGGTACAAATGTGTAAAGTACCATTTATTTGAACAAGTTCGAAAACCAGATGAATCGCACCATCCGAAGGGGGGTTTTTGGGGGGTTTTGTACCCCAAAAATGTGTTTTTTGGGGTTTTCACATGTAGTTTTAATATAAATCAAATTTTAATTTATACCATTGAATTCAGCTTAAAAAAACAAACAATTTGGTATTTTGATCATTGCTCTACGTCAATTGGTTACCGAGATATTGAAAGTGCTAAACACAGTACGTTGTCTAATGTTATTCTTATGGAGAAAAGGAAAAATTGTATATCTCGCTTATTTATGAACATAAACTGGCGAAATTTGGTATATGGCTTGATCTGGTTGTGGTTTATTGTTGTTTGCACAAAAAACAATTGTTCACCTATGGTTCCTGTAGCAGCAAACCTAGGTACTTGGTCCCCATGTTATTCTTATGGAAAATACTTAAAATGTTATATATCGCTTATTTATGAATGTATATGGATGAAACTTGGTATGTGACTTCACTAAGATGAGTTATATTGATATTTGCATAAAAACCCATTATTTTGTGTGCCTTGTTGCAGCAAACCTGCGTACTCATCCCCAATATTATTCTTATGGAGAATAATTAATATTTTAAATATTGCTTGTTTGTGAATACATTTCTTATGAATCCTGTTAAGTGTTTTAATGTGTTATGTTATATATACATTGGAAATTCGCTGAGTATGCAGGTTTGCTGCGACGAGGGTATTTTTATTTATTATTATTTTGCTGAAGCTTTTTATAGTAATATATTTAAAAGTATGAATATAATTAATTTATTATCTTATATATTTAGTCAGTGTTAAAACTACGGATAGTTTATTTGCCTCATCCACTTAACCAAGTTTAATGTTTGAGGTGTCTATCTAAAACCCTTGAACTCTATATGTGTTATTGTGAAATTCTATAAAATGTTCAAGTTAAAAAACTTTACTTAAAGTTCGCGGTTTAATAAAAACTCTGAAAAAGAGAATTCAGTCTCAACTGAAAATATTCAGGTGCAACCGCTAGTTGTAAAATTGTTTGAGGAATACGAATAAACTGATTTAGACTGTTTTTAACTGGTGTATCGTAGATTATCATGAATATTCAAGTATGCGAATTTTTCGAAAGGGTTGAGTCTTGTTATGATCTAATACAAATAACAAATTCAGAAGAAAAATAATATCATTAGGCATTACAGAATGTAACAAATGGATCAAATTAAGCTCTATAAGGTGAACCTGCACAGAACAAAAGAGGCGTTTATTGTTTGATGATTAATATGTTTTTTAGGGGGTTGGGGGGAGGAAGGAGGGAGAAAAATTCATCTACACTCTCAATTGGTCAGACTGTTGGTTCCACCCCCCCAGAAAAAAAGGTTTTTATGATGCCGTCGGGACGTCTAGGTTTAGTCTACGGTCGACATGGTCCCTCCTAATTACATTACGTTTGGCCCGGAGCTAGGCTTTGTAGCCGCACCCACTCCACCGATAATTGATTATTCATGTCATTACGAGTAGGTTTACCTCTAGCCTTCCATGAATAACCTTTTAAATCAAAATAAAGAGGTGATTTTTAAATATTAGTATAAGTACGTGGGGAGCCGAGCTTTGCTCGGGGAAGGCCAGTCAGTTTGTTTATATGACTTGTAGTAATATTTCACTATTTCCTTCAACTGATTATCGGATTTGTATAGCTGAGTTGCCTCTTTTAGCGAATTTCCCCTATAGGGAAGAAGCTATTACCGTAGGTCTCATGGTAAGACTTAAGCCCGAGACCATGATAACTTTTCTTTTTGAGGTCCCCAGATGCCAAAAACACCATTCGTTCAAATTTTTATATACGTATATATATATATATATATATATAAAAAACCATCTACGCAAACTATATATGTACTATATATGTACGTTATCTATATATGTGTCCGTAAGCACGATAACTCTCGTAAAAAAGGTCCGATCTTAATGAAATTTGGTACAAATGTGTAAAGTACCATTTATTTGAACGAGTTCGCAAACCAGATGAATCGCACCATCCGAAGGGGGGTTTTTGGGGGGTTTTGTACCCCAAAAATGTGTTTTTTGGGGTTTTCACATGTAATTTTAATTTAAATCAAATTTTAATTTATACCATTGAATTCAGCTTAAAAAAACAACCAATTTGGTATTTTGATCATTGCTATACGTCAGTTGGTTACCAAGATATTGAAAGTGCTAAACATAGTACGTTGTCTAATGTTATTCTTATGGGGGAAAATAAAAATTGTATATCTCGCTTATTTATGAACATAAACTGGCGAAATTTGGTATATGGATTGATCTGGTTGTGGTTTATTGTTGTTTGCACAAAAAAACAATTTTTTGCCTATAGTTCCTGTAGCAGCAAACCTAGGTACTTGGTCCCCATGTTATTCTTATGGAAAATACTTAATATGTTATATATCGCTTATTTATGAATGTATATGGATGAAACTTGGTATGTGACTTCACTAAGATGAGTTCTATTGATATTTGCATAAAAACCCATTATTTCTTGTGCCTTGTTGCAGCAAACCTGCGTACCCCAATGTTATTCTTATGGAGAATAATTAATATTTTAAATATCGCTTGTTTGTGAATACATTTCTTATGAATCCTGTTAAGTTTTTTAATGTGTTATGTTATATATTTATTGGAAATTGGCTAAGTATGCAGGTTTGCTGCGACGGGGGTATTTTTAATCATTAAGCTAGGTTTAGTGGTTGTGGAGAAAAGTAAAAAAATGTGTCCATACAATTTCCTATGTTAATCTTATTATTGGAATACGGTTTTTAGATTTTCCTCAGATAATTTCATTAAAAACTCCACATTTCTTTCTACCAATCACTTTAGCTCTACAAAACAATTATTTTTTGGCGTTTTAATTTTTGTTTTACGTCCAACCGTTGCAGTGATATTCAAAGTGCTAAACACACAGTACGTTGTCCAATGTTATCCTTATGGAGAATGAATAAAACGTTATATTTTGATTATTTATGTATGTATATTGATGAAACTTGGTATATGGCTTCAACTAGTTGTGGTATATTGATATTAGTACCAAAAAATTGTTTTTGTTGATTTTTCCCAGTAGCAGCAAACCTGCATACTCGGCCCCATGTTATTCATATGGAGAATAAGTAAAGTTTTATATCTCACTTAGTTATGAACCTAAATTAATAAAACTTGGTATGTAGCTTCACCTGGTTGAGTTATATTGATAATTGCAAAAAAAAAACACATATCTTATCTTCCTTGTTGAAGCAAACCTGCGTACTCAATTATAATGTTATTCTTATAGAGAATAAATCAAATGCTATATATCACTTATTAATGAATGTATTTTTGTGAAACTTGGTAAGTGGCTCTAGGTAGTAGTGATACCCATATATATGCATTGGAAATTCGCTGATTACGCAGGTTTGCTGCGACGGGGGTATTATTTACTAAATATAGATGAATACAAATCACGGTCGAATGTGCAGAAAATCTTGTAAACAAGTTGTTTTTAAAAATATCCATCCAAATCCCTGTTTTGGAGGCACTTCAGAAACAATCGCTACACACGTGGTTTTAAGAGGGGAAATGCCCCTTATTCCCCCCCTCAGGCTTATTAAGGGGCAACTTATTTCGAATTTCCTCTGTTGGTCAATGCTAACTTGACAAGCATATCAAGTTTGAACGAAATTGATCAATAAATAAGAGAGAAATAGTAATCTTTGAATTCCCCATAAGAATAACATTGGACAACGTACTGCGTTTACCGCAAAATGAAAATTTAAATTCTCTCCGCAACCAGTAATCGTAGAATAGTAATTCAAGATACTAAATTATTTAGATTTTTGAGCTCTTTTTAATGGCGAATAGTAATATGTTTTATATTTATGTTATTTTTATGAAAAATCAAAAAAACTGAATTTTTGATATTTTTTGTAATTTCTGAAACCGAATTTTTACAGAAATGCGGGTGGTGTCATTTTGTTGGAAAACTAAAGTTCTACAAACGACTAAACTTTAATCAAAATCTTTAGAGCCGTTTTTGAGAAATCTTGATTTTTCATGTTTTTTGGCGGTTTTGGGGGGATAATTACCCTCAACAATCAAAAATTCAAAAAATGAAAAAAACGCCTGGAGATATCATAGATTAGTACCTACATACCAAATTTCATAAAAATCAGACCATTGGTTAGGGCTCTAGATCTGTACACATCCATACAGACAGGCAGACACACAGACATCACTTTTTTGGGTTCAGGGAGCACCAAAACAAATATTTTCACTAAAAACTCAAATTCGAAAATTTTGACGAAAACAATACTTTCTCCATATACTATGTATAAGGGGAGAAAGTAAAAACACACTGCGCACTGCGCAGGAGCTGAGGGGAAGTACCGGATCCTCTGTAATTCCCAGATTTGGTTCATTGGTTTGGTTCTACTTGGGATCTAGGTCATTCCACAGAGTAACAATAATTAATTATTAGTGTAGAGCTCCTAAAAAGTGTCTAAGTTTGGTACACAGAGTACGCATAATCATTTTAAATTCCGGTAGTCAAAGTGTTGCCAGCTTACTCGAATTACCCCAAAAACTTGATTACCACTAAGGCTCTAAAATTACCCTAAATGGGGTAATTACCCCACAATTGGCAACACTGCAAAACATAT
Source organism: Allygus modestus (assembly GCA_963675035.1). NCBI lineage: Eukaryota > Metazoa > Arthropoda > Insecta > Hemiptera > Cicadellidae > Allygus > Allygus modestus. The sequence goes on along the minus strand of OY776114.1, from coordinate 7,013,679 downwards.
GAGTGTAGTGTAAAACCAACATGTCCTTTGGCAATCAGTGTTGCCAATCCATTTCCCTTATTAGTGAATTTCCTTTGGAAAGTGAACTATTAGCATGACCCGCACGGTGAAACTTAAGCCCGGGACCACCATAGAAGTTCCTAACGTGACCCCCTGAACACGTTTTGGGGGGTCGTTCAAAATTTTATATATATATATATATGTGTATGCACTCTAGCGGTCGCATTTTTTGTCCGATTTACATCAAATTTGGTAGGGACGTTCCTTTCTATAATCTGTTGGACAAGTTCGTTGGGCAAAACAATCGGAAAACTCTAAACCCATTTTTTGGGGATTAATCTTTCAAATTTCAAGTTTTTGAGCCCAAAAAGGGTCAGAAAAGCCCCAGATGTAAAATTAATACATTTAAAAAGATGGGAATTAGAGAGGCGAAAGTGTTAAGCCCTCTCTCGTCATTCTTGCATAAATATTTACCGAGTTATTAAAGAAAATTTATATCGACTAAACACAGTACGTTGTCTTATGGGGCTTTTACACTAGAAAAGCGTGTTATTCCTTTGTTAGAGTACTTTTATTACCCCCAGCAACCTCACGCCTACTTTCAAGCCTGTCTGGACCTTCTACTAACCTTATAATGTGCAAAATTGTATTCCCAGCTTTGCAAGTAAATGAAACCAGGAGCATCAGAACAGCCAAAAAAATCAATGTTTTCAGATTTCAATAAAAATTGGACAAATGTATGTTTTTACACTGATTTTGAGTTTTAAAAGTTTGTATGTGGAAATTCACTTCCCTCACGTCAGCGTGCTGCGTGCGAACTCGTTTGCCATTAGCCTATGGTGACATCAAGGAGGTTTATTGTATAACTGGAGGTATCACTGCTTCACTATTTTTGTCACAAAAGCGAGCCGGTGATTTTGTCAGGCGAGGCAAATTTCTCGTTCTTTGAACTATCCTCATTGGTTCATTGATTGTTTTTTATTCCTATGAGTGAATCTACTCATGCAAATCACTGGAATAAAAGTACTAAAAGTTGCAACAAATTAATTTCGTTTGATTTTGTTATGTAACCGGGACATGTGTGTCATTAACCGATAAGATTTTTGCCAACACGTTTTACCAAGTTGCAAACACTTCGTAAAAAGCAACCTAAAAACTACGTTTCACGTACTACATCCAGAACCTCTGAACTCACACTAACTAACGACTCAGAACACAAATCTAATTAAATGAAAACCATTTGATTTAAAAAAATATATAATTTACAACAATATGAGACTGTTCCTTATTTATTTATAAAATCCTCACATAGGTGAAACCCGTGCGTGAGGATGAGTGTGTTTGATATGCGTGTTGCTCATCAACTTAAATTTGTCGGTTCTTTTACCAACACCAGGAGCACCCGGAAAAGAGATTTTAGTGGGGAGGGAGGTTTGAAATTTCAGGCTGCAAAGTCACTGGAGGTTTGGTGAATGAACAACTTCGACTTATAGAGGTTCCCTAGTCAATACTTCGACTTATAGAAGTATGGCATTTGTATACATATTCTAGTTATAGAGGTTCTAACAGCTAAAACTTCGACTTATAGAGGTGCGGCAACAGGCTAAGAATACTGCAAAAATCCGAGTTATCAAGGGGAATACTGCAAGTTCAAGGGGAATGGTTAAAATTCGTGTTATCAAGGAATTCGACTTATTGAGGTTCGAGTTATCGAGGTTCCACTGTAACAGCAAAAAAGTTGTTTCTTGTATATTGCTTTATAAATGGTATTCATACCATATAATCTTTTTTTGTGTGTTGGTGTTTATAAACTTTTAAGCGTTCAAAAACTGCCACGAAACTTGTTGGTCGTTTGTTTTGATGTTGAAAGAATAAAATGAGTTTATTTAATAATAGAATAATTGGGACTTGTTTCTTTCATATTTACAGTCAATATTTCCTCTCATTTGAAATCAGTTGTTACAGAGAAGTAGGAATAAAGAAACCTTGCGCTGACGCGGAAATTACAAGCCTAAATTTTATTTGAAATTTTCTTTTTGAACGAACTTGCATTCGTTTAGGGATGTTTTAACGTTTTAACCCCTCTAAAACACACCTTATTATGTAATTCTATTTTTAACAGCTACCGGATTCAAATAAATGTTTAAAGAACATAAAATTGCAAACAGATAAACAATCAACGGATTTATTTAATTGTCCAAACTCATGTGTTTTAGTTTATGTGTTTGGGATGAAAAAATATAGAATTGTAAATTGTTGAAGTTTTCTGATGTTACTTCACACCTCGATAAAATATTTATTTAGTTAATGTTCTTTATTTTCTCATTGTTTAATGCATATACACATCATTGCATTAATTAAGTTAATGTGATGTCAAATTGTACATTATTATAAGCGAGGTGGCGGTAAGTCGTGTATTGTCCCTGACTATTTGCTATCTCTTTATGAAGAAGGTGGCGATCTGACGGGGTGGCTACTTGACGCGGCCGTGCGAGGTGGCAATCTGACGGCAGCGTAGCTGACAGATCGCCACCTCGTAGAAGGGAAGGTGGCGACTTGTAGCCGTGCAAGGTGGCGATTTGTCGGTAGCGTACTTGACAGATCGCCACCTCCGAGAAAAGAGGTGGCGATCTGTCAGGGTGGTGACTATACGGGAGTGGTATTTCTGTAAGTTAGAAATATTAAATTTTATGAGGTGGCGATCTGTCGCCTATATGACCAAAATGCCGAGGTGGCGATCTGTTGGGGTGGCGACTAGATGGCGACCCGGTTTACTTCAATTCAATTCAATTCAAAACATCTTTATTCAATTATGTACATTTAAAAAAATTACAAGAATGGTGTCAGATTATAAATGTCATTTAGTTACTTATTCTAATACAAGTTTGGTTACATCAAGGTTGTATGCTATTAAGACTATAGTGCTTAAGAGGGGGCAGGAGTCAGATAGAATTCCGCCTTTTCGTTTGGAGTTTGGCCACTAGAGCGCTAGCAGTTTTTCAAATAATTCTTCCTTACCGACCGGCAGCGTGCGAAGGCTCGGCCTTCAGTCAACGGATCGGTATTGTCTAGTGTGATTTACAACACCTAGAATGACGGGTTCACTGTCACTGGCGGCTTCTCGCACGCCCCGCATACAAGGGACTAAACCCAAAATTCTTGTCAAGACTGTTTGGTTTGAAGTCTGATCAAATATGTTGCAACTTCGTCTAAATCTTATGTCTGATAATAATTACTAGCATCAATATTATGTTATAAGAAATACATTAGACATTTATTAATTTCTCTGGTCAAAATTTGTTTTTTTAGTATCAGTTTTGTAGCCACCGCCTTTTAATCGAGGTAAAGACAAATTTTTAAAGAAAGTGTAAATATATTCTGAAGTGTTGTGAGACGTCTTTTATTATATCCCGTAAGAAAATTTCATAAGCTTTAGTATCACTTTTCACTATTATAGTCGAATTTAGCAATTTTCATTAACACAATTTGTGATCTATTTTCTATAGACCGTTGTATTTTTTGTTCCAACGGACTTTGTTGCTATAGTCAGGATATAAAACACTAGTAGCTTGTAGAGGTTATAACTTCTAACCTTCTGTTTAGCCTGCATTTTATCTACGGTTTACTGGAAAATTAATTAATAATGACTCCTTTAGCTACAAACCGAGCTAAGTTATTGCTAATAAGCTCTACGATTATCGAAAGAAAGTGACTGGTAGAGCGGCCGAGCGGCAACCGAACATTCTATTTCATAACCTCGAGAAAATATAACATTCCAATAAACGTTATTTAAATAGCCAGTTAAACACCTTTGTAGTAAATTTGCCAAAGATTTCGCACCTTATTCCAATGAGTTTATATTGATAGTTTTATTTTTTAAAACCCTGATTGAGAAATTTTAAATTTAAATTCATGCTTTTTAAAATATAACTAACTATCCATATAAACTCATCAGAATGAAATAACAAATATTTGAAAAAAGTGCTCTAAACATGTTTAACTGACTATTTTAATAACATTTATCGGAGATTTCTACCCATGTGTTTTACTTTCCACGAGGTTATGAAATAGAATGTTCGGTCGCCGCGCGGTCGCTTCGCCAGTTACTTTCTTTTGATAATCAGACAATAATCTTGTTATCATTTCAGTGGTTTGTGTATCTGTATTTATCTCATAACATATGTTACTGCTGTAAGCCCTGTCCACAATGGTGCGCTCAGGCCTAAAAATCGGATGAGAAATAACAGAGGAATTCTCTTAAATAAAATCGGCTTAGCGTAGTATTTTAATGATCTAATGAACAGTCAAAGCCAAAATTCGAAATTGTAAAAACGTTTGAATAAGGTCATTTGAGGTTAATTGCGTCAAACCCTATTCCCATGATTTATTCTCGTTGGTTTTCGAACCCATGACAGTCAATTTTCTTTTACTTAATTAGATATTCCCCTCGAGAAGACCTGTCTATAAATTATTTTTAACCCAGAAATTACAACTTTTGAAGGTAATCGTTGCAGCCGTTCTTGAGATCAGAGTTGCAAGCAAGCAACCAACAAACTTAGCAAGGAAATCTTACTCATATTTAGAGTGTACGATTTAACAGCTCTTGAAACATTAACAAAAAACAAGCCTTGAAAATGTGTACAATGTTAATCAATTAAGTCTTTGTTAGACAAACAATAATACTCAATTGCTAATTTCCAGTTATACACTCAACACGTGTAAATGGAAATTGATATTAAATATTTAAATTTATGTCCATTTTGTTACATACGTTTTAATAGTTTATTTACAACTTTCCCAGTATATTTTTCGTATTTTCTAAGTCTTATAAAAATGACAGATCCTTTTATGGTTATTTAAAAATTCTATCGAGTCTGAAATCCGATCACAATGGTTATCTTACATCCAACTCTACACTGACGGCTCTAAAGCTGACGAACGAAGACTTGTAAGTTGTTGTGTGTATGATAAAACCAACTATTATCATTCAGATTAAATTAACACTATTCGAGTTATTATGTTGAAGCTCTAGCTATTTTTACTGCCATGAAGTACGTATAAACGTTACCACCAAGTAAAATAATAATAATTCTATCTGATTCCAAAAGTATTATTCATGCCAAATCTGCACACATCGAATATGAAATCAGACTACAGTTTACAAAATTATTAAATTTGAAGTACGAAGTAATTTTGTTTAGGATACCTTCTCGCATTGGCATAAAAGGGAACGAGGTACCGGATTCTTTTGATAAATATGCTTTACATTTAAACAATATTAATAACTCGTTTCTACCTTGTTTCAATTACACAAATTCGTTCGTCACCAAGAAAGCTAATGTACAATGGGAAGAGGATTAAAGGCTGCTTCAGTTAGGCCTACAAAGCCTAAGTTTGAGTCAGCAGAGTTTTTGGACTGAAACCTCAAATTACGACTCCGACTTGGTTTTCAAAATTCAAGACATCAAGATCAAAAATTCCAAATCATTTCACGTCTTAGAATCGGTCAGTGCATTGTTCCGGAACATTTACACGGACTCGAGATTATATATTACTCTCTTCTGGTGAAGTCTGGTGTCGGGGAAAAAGCGGCCAGTGAAATAAGCGACCTGTGAGGTCAACACTTCAGTGAAGTTAGTGACCAGCGAAATAAGCGACCATCAAGGAGTTTTACCTGCACCTAGGAGGGCAACACTTCCTGTGACATACTGATTTCCCACACTTTCCCAGGTTTGGACTGGCTAAATGACTGACAGACATTTCTAATTGAAATATTTTTTACATCTTATTAATAGTAATACTAGGGGTTTCCGGCGCGTTGCTCAGTGAGCTGCGTACAATGTGGAGAGACTAAAGCCTTCCAGTTTATGACAAAAACCGTGCCGTATTTGAAAAGCAGCTGCAAGCACAAAATCTCCCCTCTACAGTACCAACATAGCAAAACGAACACCATGTACTAAGGTGCCGTTATCGTTTTGTAAAACAAAACACAGCAGTAAGAACAGATGTTACAGACATTAAATAATAAATGATTACTGAAATGACAGACAGTATGTCATGAGGAGGAATATGTAAATTCAAAAATACCCCCTTCGCAGCAAACCTGCATACTCAGCGAATTTCCAATGAATATATAACATAACACATTAAAAGACTTAACAGGATTCATAAGAAATATATTCACAAATAAGCGATATTTAAAATATTAATTAGTCTCCATGGGTTTTTATGGAAATATCAATAGAACTCATCTTAGTGAAGTCACATACCAAGTGTCATCCATATACATTCATAAATAAGCGATATATAACATTTTAAGTATTTTCCATAAGAATAACATGGGGACCAAGTACCTAGGTTTGCTGCTACAGGAAACATTGGCGAAAAATTGTTTTTTTGTGCAAACAACAATAAACCACAACCAGATCAAGCCATATACCAAATTTCACCAGTTTATGTTCATAAATAAGCGAGATATACAATTTTTCTTTTTCTCCGTAAGAATAAAATTAGACAACATACTGTGTTTAGCACTTTCAATATCTTGGTAACCAATTGACGTAGAGCAATGATCAAAATACCAAATTGTTTGTTTTTTTTAAGCTGAATTCAATGGTATAAATTAAAATTTGATTTAAATTAAAATTACATGTGAAAACCCCAAAAAACACATTTTTGGGGTACAAAACCCCCCAAAAAACCCCCTTCGGATGGTGCGATTCATCTGGTTTTCGAACTCGTTCAAATAAATGGTACTTTACACATTTGTACCAAATTTCATTAAGATCGGACCTTTTTTACGAGATTTATCGTGCTTACGGACATATATATATATATATATATATATATATATATATATATATATATATATATATATATATATATATATATATATATATATATATATATATATATATATATATATATAAATTTGAACGAATGTTGTTTTTGGCATCTGGGGACCTCAAAATGAAAAGTTATCATGGTCTCGGGCTTAAGTCTTACGATGAGACCTACGGTAATAGCTTCTTCCCTATAGGGGAAATTCGCTAAAAATGTACTAGATTTCGAGCAGTAGGTGATAATGGTTTCAAGAGGAGAATCAAATCTGCCGCGCGAAATCGGTTGCGGAAACGGGATCTTTGGTCGGTAAGCGACGTTGCTGCCATCTATCGGGGTGACGGTGAACCAGTTGCAGTGTGTGGGCCTACTCGTTTTGTAAGACTTCAAATAAGTCTTATTTTGGAACAGTTTCACATTTTAAAACCGAATAAATACTCAGGCTAAACATTAACAATAACATGACTGCTATTATGACGTTTTCAAATTTAATTTATTTAAAACGTGTAATTTTATAAATTGTTTCAAAAGTACACAACTCCTTATGGGAAAAAAGAAAGTTAGTTTACATATTTTAGGTGTTATTTTAAAAAAATAATACATTTTGATTCTAAGGTCATACGGCTAACAACTATCAGATTGTTTGGCCTGCGATCATTTTTGCATTTAAAGGCGGGCATTCAATAAAATAAAACATTTATAGTAGCGCCCCATGTTAAAAGACGACCGGAGCCGGCGGCTGGCGGAGCTAGGTCGGCCCCCTCTTAATGGCATAAAGAATGGTGTAAAGCTTTGTTAATGAGAAATATTTTTATTTTTTTCTTAAATTCTGAAATAAAGACAAACTGTAGATCTGATATCTTTTGGGAGTTTTTATAACATTTCGACCCTATATATTTTGGCTTCATGGATTACAGTTATAATCTGTAAAGATTCAGGGCAATTTACCCTCTACTTCTGGTATTATAATTATTGTTATCCCCAACTAAGTCTTAACAAATTTGACCTTGTTTTTACTGACAGAATAGTTTCATAGACATAGATCCCATAAACTGTCATTATTTTTAATGAAACAAAGTGTTCTTTTACTGATGTCCTTGGTTTAAGATTAAGAATTCTTATTAACCAACGAGGTTAAATATATCTAGAGGTCTTGTCTAGGGTAAAAAAGTGAAGCCTACATGTTGAACTGCCATTTTTCTCAGGTAACCAATCAAATCCTCTCTTCACAAGTTACATTTTTGTCAGCTGACTGTCATATAAACTCATGAAGAGAGGATTTGATTGATTACCATAAGTTGGTTGCCATAGGAGCAGAGTTGACAGAGGAGCAAGTGGTGGTCGACAATGAAAGCTGCACCTATTTTACACAAGACCAGACCTCTAGATGTATTTACCTCGTTGGTAATGCTCATGTACGGTAGTTTTGCATTAGCTTGTGGTTTCATGAGAGCAGTCACTAAAACCAATGAATGAAGAATACATATAGAGTGGTCATATATGGTACAGAATGAATCAAATTGATATTGAGGTATAATAAAAACTGGAGTGACCTTATATTCATGCAGAAACAAGGCAAATAACCTTAGAAAATCAGCTTGAACGTCATATAAAATTACTCCAAGTCATCTAAACAAACAAACTGACCTTCCCCGAGCAAAGCTCGGTCCCCTAAGTACTAAGTGCATGTTTTAGTTAGGAATTTATGTTACAGCGAGGTCATAAGGTAACTACATTTGTAGTCAGAACGGGTATGTCATTTTGTGCGAAACTAAGAAAACAATAAATATTTTATTTTTGGTGACTTTTTTACACGGTACTGTGAACAATCGATCTTAATATTGGATCCATCGAATATCCATTGGCAAAAGGTAATTTGTAACAATAGTAATAATAATAATATGTCTGTTATATTAAACTGGTTTGGGATTAATAAAACACATCATAGTTTTATATATATACCTATATGTTTTATTTTGTGACATAGATGTATATCAACACATGTAGCTATAAAAAACATAAACATTTATAATTGTACAATCAACAAAATTTACAACAGTAAAATACAATTTATTTACAATGCTTTATGACAATTGAATGGAGAAGAAAGTATAATCATTGGTTAAGAGTATAGCAACAGGTTAAATATATCATGTAGTATAAAACTATGAATATATTACAAAAGTAAAACTTAAACACTAACAGAATTTTATACAAAACTTGTACCGTTGTAGTATTATGATAACAGATCAAATACTTAAAAAAATACCAACAGCCTGACTCACTTGATCTCACTTGATCATTTTCTTATGCAAGATATTTGGTGAAGCTTAGTTATTCTTGATACATTATTTCTCAGGGGTGTTCTTTTGTCGGCCATACATCCCAATCTTTATCAAAACCATACAAATTATAATTAATTGGATGACTCTCACTTATTGATTTGTTAACTTTCTGGTGATTATCAATTATCGCTTATGTTGTAGATATTCCAGTATTGCATTTATTACTTAATAATATTTATTCACAAGCAAAAAATTCATTACATTGTATTATTTTAGGCGTTGGAATTTAAAACTAAGAAATATAAAACAACAAATACAAAACACAAATAATCAATTAGGATTTTTTGTAATAAATTAAAAAAAACGATTCTTTAATAAAAAATATGTTGGTTTTCTTTATAGAACAAGAGGTGAGAAAGAACAGTACAATCTGATGGGTACTAACTAACAGTAGAGGGAGAAAGGCGGGAAGGGATTAGATGAGTGAGTGAGGGGGTTTCTTTCCACTCCATTAGCTTGTCGTCAGCACATTAGTGATGATTTGAGCCACTGAAACATAGTCGACGTACATATTACAAGATTGTCTTAAAAAGAAGACTGACAAAGAATAAACTTTCCACCCTTTACAACGTAGGTATTACTTGGTTTATTCTCGGGATTTCACATATACCACTCTAGTGATGTATGGCAGATAAATTTATCAAAAAGGAAATAAACTAAGAGGATATTTATCTAAAAAGACATTCAGCCACTATTAGCCTAAGCTATCGGTAATTACAACGAAAATCTTAAAATTCAGTCGGAGTACATGATAAACAGTAGATTAGAAGGCACTTAGTTAGCAGAACACAAATATTCAATTTGCTATAGCATTTTTTAAATTAATGAGAATATATTCAATAACATGTTAAATATGCGGTTGATAGCATGTGGTAGCAATATTTGCAATGTGACTAATATAAAAAAAGAGATTGCAATGAATAAAACAATGACTAAACAATCACTAAGAAGGTTAGATCTCATGTAACAAATTCAGGCATTGTTTTTTACACTTGGAGGATTGTAAACAGAGTTCCGCACTTAAAAAAGCGCTAGCGTCAGCGTGCATACTTACCCATAAGACCTGACCTTCTTATTATTTGTGAATTCATTGGTACGTGCGTCATACCATTGATTTTGAATACATAATAGATGAAACGAGCTTATGGCCCATCTATAACCCAAAAAATACACCATGAAACTAGTGCTATACCATCTCAAAGGAAGCGCTGGCAACCAATATTTCAATTTGCGGGATTTTTACCCCTTTTCCGGGATTTTTGAGCACTCCACGGAATTAAAACGGGATGCGGGAAAAAACACCAATATTACCTTCCTTGTTCGTCTCGCATCACAGGTTAGCAAAATTTCCTGATTTTAAAAATATAAACATGTAAGGTACAATTAAAATAGAGCAGCTGGTAAAATTAAATAGAAAACTATTTGATTCTGCAATCTAGCGGAAGACTTATCAATCATCTCAGATTAAAAGGGATGAAAGGGGGGTGAAAAAGAATTTTGTAAAGTGATTAAAAGGGATAAAACGAGATTTTACTTGCATGAAAAACGGGTTTGTTATTTATGTTTTGTACGCAGCTGATATATTTGTCTGATTTGTGGACTAGCTGGTCCATTTTCCTGGCTTAAAAAATTAACTAGTCTTGAGATCTATTCTGTATTCAAAATCAATGGTCATACAATAAAGGCAAATTTAACAATGAACTATTGAGAAAACTACAGGTCACATCTACTGAAAATTATCACGTTAACGAGAAACCTTGTGATAAAATATTAATTTTGTTCATCAAAGATTCCTTAAGATGGCAATTTCTTTTTAAAAGGAAAATTCTATTCAACCAAAATTCATTTTTAAACTAGATGTTCAAAACTGAATTCAAACTGTTGTAAAGTATTATTTCCAGGTAAATATATGAGCTAGTAAGCGTAAAATCTTGTAAAGGATAAATATATCACTTGTTACGTATGGCTGTATTTTGTTACTTCTGTTGTAGAAAACCTCGCAAATAACATGTTACCAATCCATGACCAAAATTATCATTATATCTACAAATGACCTTAAAAACCTGACAGTGTCTGCCGGCCATTGTGGGGTCCTATTCCGTGACACTGGGAAAACTTTGTAGTTTTAGAAAATACGTCACAGATTAAAAAAATATGCCACAAACATTAAACACACACATTCAAATATCAGACATGAAAATGAAAGACTAAATGAGACGTTTGTGTTGATATTCAACACAAAAATCAGGATAGAAATAAAAGCTTTGCCATAAATGACTTACCTCAGCCAGAGATAGCTTTATGCTTCCATTCTGTAGAGGATCTTTTGCCTCAAAGACATCTGAAATTGAAATCAAGAATTTTTAAGGTTGTTTTACACATTCTCTGTATGAAATTTTTTTAGCGAATTAAGTTAAAGTTCTACAATTGTGAAATGGGATGGTAAGACAAAAACTCCCGTCATTAAAACATTCATTGGTGACAAAAATATTAAGTAGGTAGTGAAAATCTATGGCCATACAATGAACATATAAATAAGACTTGGCACCTTATTGAGGATTATTGCCAACTGTCTTAGACCACCTAATCCTGATAGTGGGGTAGGGGGTAGGCTGAGGACAGGCAGTGTTAGCGGTTTTATTAGTGAATTTACTTTGGAAAGTGAACTATTAGCATGACCCGCACGGTGAAACTTAAGCCCGGGACCACCATAGAAGTTCCTAACGTGACCCCCTGAACACGTTTTAGGGGGTCGTTCAAAATTTTATATATATATATATGTCTATATATATGACATATATATGTGTTTGCACTCTAGCGGTCGCAATTTTTGTCCGATTTACTTCAAATTTGGTAGGGACGTTCCTTTCTGTAATCAGTTGGACAAGTTCGTTGGGCAAAACAATCGGGAAACTCTAAACCCCTTTTTTTGGGGATTAATCTTTCAAATTTTGAGTTTTTGGGGCCAAAAAGGGTCATAAAAGCCCCAGATGTAAAATAAGTCGATGTAAAAAATGTGAATTAGAGAGGCAAAAGTTTTAAGCCCTCTTTCGTCATTCTAGCATAAATATTTACCGAGTTATTAAAGAAAATGTGTATCGACCAAACGCAGTACGTTGTCTTATGGGGGTTTTACATTAGAAAAGCCTGTTATTCATTTGTTGGTGTACTTTTACCATCCCTAAAAACCTCACGCCTACTTTAATACCTGACTGGACCTTCTCCTAACCTTATAATGTGCAAAATTGTATTCCCAGCATTGCAGGTAAATACAACCAGGACAATCAGAACAGCCAAAAATTCAATATTTTCAGATTTGAATAAAAATTGGAATAAATGTATGTTTTTAACTGATGTCGAGTTTTTATATTTTTTTTATGTGGAAATTCACTTCCCTCACGTCAGCGTGCGAACTCGTTAATAATTTATATGACTGATAAAAATGTTATCAGCTGTTAGTAAGCCATCGATGAACAAGTTGAGTTGCGTAACGTCACTCAGTCATGCGCCGAGTCCGTTCAGCGTGGATGCCGGAACCGAAAAATCGGCCCCCTCTTCGATCTCGCAGCTCTAAGAACTTATTTATCTGACAAATAATTGAATATATCAATTGTCGTGCCTAATCTATTAGTTTACTCCTCATTGATTCAAATATGTGGTTGACACAAATATTCAAAGCAATAAATGGTGTGTCTGCATAAGTATATGTAGTTTACAAAATATCATTTTGTTACTTTATATTATATTATTTTCTAAAAAATATAGATTACGCGCAGTCCAGGCCCAGTCTCTCCCATTTCTCAGTAAAAGTGTGTATCTTAATATTTGTAAAACAATATAACAATTAGCAATTAACTGAATTAGGGTTTCAAGCACTTTTTAAAAAGCTGAAATACCAGGCGATATCAACTAAGAAAAATATACTTGGTTTTACTATACCTAACTGATGATAGTGATAAAATTATTATTTATATTGATTTTTTATCGTTTCACTTTTCCTATTGCTTATGGTGCACTAAGAGTGAACAGTAAAGTTCAGTTCAGATAACCGCGATATAAAAGTACTATTTCTATTTATGCTCCAAATTTATACCATTCACTTTTCCTCTAAATCCCCGCCTAACAATGAATATAAAAAAATTAAGGCGGAGCGAAGGGGTATTGTAATTACATCCGGCACTCATGTCCAAGAAATCTGCCGATCGTCATGGGAAAAAGTCAGACGACAGTTCAAGTTTCACGTTGATTTTAACTGAATTTGCATTTGTAAATACTACTTAACGGTGTAACAATAACACTTCCAGGATTACTTACTATTACAGCGAAAACTTAAGTTTCCATATTGTTTTGTGCTTACATGTTATATCAACTTAATTTTTGTAATATACTAACATCCAAATATTGATTTAATCATCTCTAATGGCGTCCCAACAAGCCCTCTTTGGAGCTACTGTGAGTGCCACGGCACCCACCCTTTGAACGCCTACGGCCTCTGAGATATCACATGTACTGACATATTTTTGGTATGGAAGCTATGGTTTTGTTTATTTAAAATTTCAATCCATTAAAGGCCTACGCAATAAAGTAGCGGCCGGCTAGGTCTCAGGTGACAATCATGTCTGGCCCATCTCTTTAATCTACCCATTTTGTCAAAGAAATTCAGAGAAATCAGACCTTGCATGAGAATGTTTTTAAATGACTGGGTGGAATTTACCTTATATTTCATGTTTTTATTCTATTCTGTAAACAAATACAGGTAAACAAATATATTTCAAAGCTTTTGCTACAAAAATCTCTGAATCAGATGACCATTATAAGGGCAATCAGCAAACATGGGAAAAAATATATTTCACGCAAAAACTGTTATATAAAAGATTTTATGCACTTTCCCAATGCAGCAGTTTTTGGTTTTCACTGAACTGTTGAAGATTACTTTAAAAGAACTATAGTAAATTTGAGTAGCCTTTACATCTTCCTTGGTGTTTTTCGTATATTTTCTTGTGAAACTAAACTCAAAACCCATTCATGATTCTGTCATGCGTCCAAAAAAAGGGGTTTAGGTGGATATTAAAAAAAGTTGATTAGACGATTTCCGATAGATGCTGCTGAACTTTATATTCTATATTTAGTAAAGATAAAGTAGTTTATCGATTAAAATTGAGCTAAAAGGGAGAGTCAGTTTGCTGATACTGTTTATTTGTTTTGATTTGGAACCCAATAAAACAAACGTTAAAACTTGCTGTTTACAAATAAGATTCCCTGCAATATTTATTTTTTTCAGTCAACTCATTAGATCAAAATTCCTATTTCAAAAGTGTAAGCTGTAAGCAAAATTCTTCTGCGAGATCCCAAGATCCATTTTACTTGCTGCTTGTATAATAATTAAATTATTTATTTTTACAACAGTGTATGAAATAATTTTACAAAACTAATGGTTTAATTGAAACAAAGAGGTTAATAAACGACAAAGAAATTGTTTAACCTAAAATAAAGTTAAAAAAATTATCAAGGAAATTTAAAATATTTTACTATTATTATTTTTTTAACAAAAATAGATTGAGTACCTATTTTGATCTAATATTACAGTAATTTTACACTCATATATAATGTCCTATGTTGTATTTGTTCAAGCATAAATTTAAAAAAGTATTTAGTTTTGTATACAAATAATGTTTATTATATATATAATTTTATATGATGCTATTCATGTAAAACTACATAAATGAACAAAAGTTTTGATTTGATTTGATATAAAACAAATGAAACATACTGAAAGCAACACTGAGGTGGAGAATGGCTGAAACAAAGTCTCCAAAACGAAGAGTTCCGTCCTTCCTCATATATCGGAGAACAAGGATCGATAATACATCAGTACTCAGCTGGAAACCTAAAATGAAACAAAACGAATTTAAATTAATTACTTCAAAGTTTTTCAACTATTTTTAATATATGATATCGATTTGTTTCCATAAACTCTAATGAGAGTGAAAAACATGTGAAGTTAAGACTTGCCACAAATATAATAATACAAATAGTAATACTGTAAATTTGAACTAGCTGCTTCAAATCAATTTTGATTAGCACTTGGGCTATGTTAAAGGCTAAATAGGTTTCTTACCTCTGTCACTAGTTCAAAATGTATTTGTCCTGCCAGGGGAAGTCTTGGACATAAAATATGATCCATAATATAAAAAACATGGTGACAGTCTGTAGTTGGAAATATTTCTCATAACAGCTGTTAAATTATATGCTTGAAAATAAATTAACAACCATTTGGGCCATCCCTGGGGTCAAGGGAAAAATTCTTTTCTTTTGAACTGAAAAGCATAATTTAGAGCAAAATTGCATAAATTTGATACCTCAATGGTCAAAATCGGTCATGAAATATACT
Organism: Allygus modestus; assembly: GCA_963675035.1. NCBI lineage: Eukaryota > Metazoa > Arthropoda > Insecta > Hemiptera > Cicadellidae > Allygus > Allygus modestus. Next base: position 6,998,103 of record OY776114.1, on the reverse strand, counting down.
CATTGATGACTTCAAAAAATTCCCTAGAGAATTAAAAAGTAAGATTTGCTTTATTTAAATGTAACATTAATTTATATAGTTACACAATCTATATTTGAAAAGCTAATTTTGAAATACATATAATTATAGGAAATCTCCAGTGCCAAATTTTCCAGGTGTAAATGGGATTGTCAGGTCTAGTATAGTTAAACAAGTTTTGTTACTCAATCTACTCAGTCTTCACTTACCTACTTCAAGGAGAGCGTCTTTTAACCTTTCAGCCTTGAGGATTCCCGTTTTTTCCTTGGTATGGTTCTTGAAGGCCGTCTGCCAGTACTTGAGGCTGCACATTAGGTCCTTGAAGTCGCCGAGTTTTAACCTCCCACTTCCTGTGTTCTGGCCACAATGTTAAGGCCAATTTTGACTTACAGTATAAAGTGTTAGCATTGCAAATACAGTTGCATAATATACTCTCATATACCTCATTGGTCATAATATTAATTTCACCATGGTGTATCCGTTCCTTTAATAGAATACACCAACTGGTTTATGCAATGTGCTATAACTGAGACACGAAAGAAACTTTGCCACATGTCCTTGGACAGTGACTATATCAGAGAAAGGTTCGATAATAGAATCAGATCACTGAATATTGATGAAATCAGACCAAAACCCATGTGGAAAACTTTTCTGGCCCAGTACTGGGCCAGTACCGGCCAGTTCTGGGCCAGTACCGCCCAGTACTGGGCCAGTAACGGCAAGTTCTGGGCCAGTACCGGCCAGTTATGGGCCAGTACCGGCCAGTTCTGGGCCAGTACCGGCCAGTTCTGGGCCAGTACCGGCCAGTACTGGGCCAGAACCGGCCAGTACCGGGCAGTTCTGGGCCAGAACCGGCCAGTACTGGGCCAGAACCGGCCAGTACTGGGCCAGTACCAGACAGTTGCGGCCAGTTCTGGGTCTGTGCCGGCCAGTTCTGGGCCAGTACCGGGCAGTTCTGGGCCAGAACCAGCCAGTACTGGGCCAGAACCGGCCAGTACATTTTCACAAAGCTTAATCCTCCAACTGCCAAAGGTCGCGATCACGATCCAATTATGCTACACATACACCACACATTCTAAAGCTAAATAAGTCACGATGACGGCCCTTATCTTCACAGTGCGATACATAATTTGTAATCAAATATTGTATCGAAAGTAGTTTTTGGGTATTTTTTACGATTTTTGTAACCGTCTGTGCTCTCTCATGTTTTGATCAACTTTATGCACCAAACCTTCAGTCATGACAGAGGGTCGCTCACTTCGTTCCTCGTCATGAAAATTCATGAAACCATCTTGAAATGTTCTAACCCATTTGCGTGCCATTTAATTGCTTATTATGTTTTTCCATACACCTCACTAATCTGCTGATGAATTTAAGCCGTTTAACATCGTTAAATTTAGAAATTGAATCGCAGCGCGACTTCATAATCGGCAGGGTCCTCAATCGGCGGCGCCATTTTGAATGCTAACAAACAAATGAAAGCCCGGTCGATTTTTACTGTAGTTGTGTCCCAGGCTTGTAAATAGATGCACGAACACAGCGCAGTATGCAGGAATATCAACCGCAGCGCTGCAATGGTAGAATTCAAAAAAGGTACTTAGTTTAAAAACACGCCTCGTATATTGGGGAGTCGGGGGGTTAAAAACTTAAGGGTTTCAATCAAATTTGTTTATGCAAGGTTCTGATAAGATCTATTAGTTATTTGTGTATTAGGGAGTAAAGTACAACTTTGTCTCCCTGAGGGAAATTCTTGGCGCCCGCCGCCGTAGGCGAGGGTGACAATTTTCCCGAGGGAGACAATGTACTTTACTCCCGTAATGCACACAGCATTTTTCCCCCACCCCAAAATCCAAAAGTATCCATAAGTATTTACATGTACAATCACTGTCCATTTTGGTTGCGTAATGTGTAATACCTAACCTACGAACTTGGAACGTTAATTGCAGCTGAGAGAAGCAAAATATCAACCAGCTGATCCGATTCCGCTATAGCTGCAGTGTTAATTATTGCAGCGAAACATCAGCTGATTGTGTTCCGCATGTCATAGCTACAGAATAGCCAGTTCTCCACTGAACTGTGTTGCCAGATTGTCAATGTTATTCTTATGGGTTTACTTTGTCTCCCTAGGGAGATAAAGTAGCACTTTACTCCCTCATTACAAGGAGTAAAATTCGACTTTACACAGTGGGTGGGGAACTAACTTTGTCCGATTTTGTTGATTATGTTCTCGATGTTGTTTTTCTGAATCACGTTGATGAATGTAATAGTACCTGCAATATGCTTCGTAATCCTAGTTTATCTTGTGTTTATATAAACTAGGATCACGAGGCAGATTGCACATATTTAACCTTTACTACAGATCTAATAGTCCTAATAGTGATATAACATCAAAAATAAATATTACAAACAAACTTAAATAGATCTAAGAACTAAAAGGATACGTCCAAAGTAAGCACAACTTGTCGACAGACCTCCATGCAAGCACAACTTTTGATGTAATCTGAAAAAAAGAGTTGGTACTGATTTACTGAATCTTGACCAGAATAAGCATGATTTCTAATCTATCTCGAAAGATTATTCAGAAACTAAGTTATTATTATCAGTTCACTTTATAATAAAACTAGTGAAGGCTAACCCTGGCCACAACCCCTGGCATAATGTTCTAGCCAAGAATTTACCCAACCTGTCAGCTTGGTCCCATACCGTCCACCACTTTTTTAATCTCCGCACTCCATATAAACTCTGTCAAAGACAGGTGAACTATCCATGAGTTGCACATAAAAACTGACTGAGATGGGATTGAAACTATTAATCCAACAAGCACTAACCTTTGGCCAGGGGATATCACCTTAGACCGCTCGGCCACCTGATCAGACTCTACTAGCTGTATCGAACTGTGTGGTATTGGACGAGTTAGTTCAGTTTGTGAATACCAGGTTACCACATAACAGACGCATACTGCAGACAAAGCTTGTAATGGTACGATTGCTTGTATAGAAATTATCAATATTTTTATGTGGCAGATTCAAAAGCCGATGGATTGGCCCTTATCACCAAGGGTTTAAGAACACAAACATCTACAAATTTCAGAGGAGGAAAGAGCTAGCTAACTCACTTAGTGAAAGAATGACTAGTTGAACAGTACCATACACTTTAAACACACATAAATCGGTCATATTTCGTCAAGCTGTGTAGCCTTTGTCTCTTCCCTCCTCTGAAATGTCTAAGCCCAATGCTTTTTCCATAAAATCCACACATCCAAAAATATAATTTAGAGTTTATTACCGTTTGGTAAACATGCATCTAAAAGTTCTTGCAGTTCGAAGGCGTTTACAGTTCTATGTTCATCTGCAAGTTGAAGAAATACCGCTTCATACTGCGTGAAACTCTTGCCTTCTAAGTTGGCAGGAGCCTGAAAAACAGGGTTAATACACAAAGTGGCCTCGGCAAGTGAAGTACATAGCAAAGATTAGCTTCTATTAATAAGTAAAGTAGTGTAGTTTGTAGTGCTCAGCTTACAGTTTATCTTGAGGCGAGAAAAATGTAATATGAAACCTCTTCATGAGCCATAAAAGTTCAGGGGCAGAAACAAAAATTAGTAAAATAATAAATTCTGTAGTTTAGTGGCTCTTGTCTACTTTTATAAGCAAAATTGCCGCATTAATGTAAGTTTTGGGCAGTTACAGATCACATTTGTTTTAACCGACCTTTTTCACTACCTGGCTCTGGTTTTGGTCAGGTGAGGATCGATTAGGAGTGTTCTACAGTACTGAGATAACTTGTTGGTCAGCTAGTAAATAAAGGGGTGGGGGGAAAGTAACCCCACCACAATCTTAATCTTAATCTCTCTGCAAGATGCTGAAGCAACTAGGACGTATTTTAACCCTTCCCGGACAGGTGACGGATATATCCGCCTAAGTCTTTGGCGATAAAGGACGGGTGACAGATATATCCGCTTATGGTTTTGATGTTCCGGACGGGAAGCGGATATTTCTGCCTAATCTTCAGACAGACTGGCAGGTATTTGTGCAGTAACCAGATGTTTCGCGCTACCAAGGCGCTACTTTCCCGCGCTCTCCACAACCGCTGTGACCTCGCAAGCGACAAGCAACCCTCTCCTGCGCTCCCCCCTCTACGTTTTGCGCGCAACACCACGTTGAATGTGTTGGCACTAAAAGCTACAGTTGTCTGTCTAGCAGCATGAGATAGTGAAATGCACGATGGCCTATAACGTAAATAGTCCTGGTTTTTCTGGTGATATTATTGAATTATTGAACAAGAGATTTTTGAGAAGAACGTGGGACTATTTACAGGCACCTTGTAAACCTTGTCAAATTATTTTGTAACTTTTTGGAAACTGAAATTGTTGTTCAAATTTACCTTGAAATGTTATTTACTTGATGCAGTTTTGTACAATAAATTACGCAAAAACATATTGTTCTTTATTTATTGCCTATCCTTGTCATGGCCATTTTCAAAGACGGACGGCGGATATATCCACCGTTTTTCTACTCATCCGTGGACAGGTGGCGGATATATATGCATATTTTTTTTTGTTTTTAAACGAGTAAAAAATTATTTGGACAGTATGAAGTGTTCCATTGTGTTTATTTAATGTATACTGGTATAACAAAATACAAAATAATGAAATGTAGTTTTTATTTTTTCCTATAATTTACTCTCGTCCTATGTCACAAATTCGCCTGTCCGGGAAGGGTTAAGACAAATATGAATGAATCCTTCCTTATGCCATTGGATACAGTGATTCAATTTTTGTTATTGCAAGATTTTTTCACAGCTGATTATTAAACCCTAGAATTTCTTTGAAAGTTTCTTGATTGGCTTTGTCAATAAACCGTACATTATTAGTGGCGGGGGCAACCTTCCCTTAATCCTTTGTTTACAAAACCATAAGTTATCTCCTTGCAATCATACAGTTATAAATTAATCATATTTTTCCTCGTAGCAAGCAAATAACGTAAACTGAAATTATTTAAAATCCTCCATTTAAAATGACTTGCCTTACTCTCAGGACATCAGATAATCTCTTAGTTTTTAGCATAGTTGGCTATAAGTAAATACCCCCATCGCAGCAAACCTGCATCCTCAGCGAATTTCAAATGCAAAATATTTGTCTTAATACCACATAAAGCCGCATACCAAGTTTCATAAAAATATATTCACATGTAAGCGATTTTAATTATTATCCATAAGAATAACATTGGTAATGAGTACGTAGGTTTGCTGAAACAAGGAACATAAACAATTGATTTTTATGCAAATATAAATATAATTTAACTAGGCGAAGCCACATACCAAATTTCATCAATATTCAATCATAAATAAGCGCCATATAACATTTTAGTTATTCTCCATAAGAATAACATGGGGGATGAGTAAGCAGGTTTGCTGCAACGAGGAACAAAAAAATGGGTTTTTATGCAATTATCAATATAACCCAACCAAGTGAAGCTACATACCAAGTTTTATTAATTTATGTTCATAATTAAGGGAGTCATTACATTTTACTTATTCTCCATAAGAATAACATGGGGGCTGTGTATGCAGGTTTGCTGCTATGGGAATAATCAACAAAAAATCAATTTTTTGTGCAAATATCAATATACCAGTACTACATGAAGCCACATACCAAGTTTCATCAACATACATTCATAAATAATAGAGATATAAAATTTTATTTATTCTCCATAAGGATAACATTGGACAACGTACTGTGTTTAGCACTTTGAATATCTCAGCAACGGTTGGGCGTAGAATCACAATTTAAACACCAAAATGACCGTTTTGTGGAACTGAACAGTTTGGTAAAAGCAAATGTGAAGTTTACATTAAAATAAACTGAGAAAAAGCCAAAAACCTTTTTCCCATAAGATTAACATGGGCGATTTTATGAGCAGGTTTTTTTGGATTTTCTCCACAACCAATTAACCTAGGTTAATAATTCAAAATACTATATTATTTGTTTTTTTAAGTTCTATAACATGGTCAAAACCAAAATTAAGTTGTTCAAAAATGTTAGGGTGAAAAATGCAAAAAACTGATTTTTGAAAAATTTAAAACCCCCATAAACCCCCCTTCCCATGGCCCGATTTTTCTGGTTTTCGAACTTAGAGTCATGAATGTCATTTTACACATTTGAGCCAAATTTCATCAAAATCGGACGTTTTTTACTCAAGTTATCGCATTCACGGACACACACACACATATATATATATATATATATAAATTTGAACGAATAGTGTTTTTGTCATCTGGGGACCTCAAAACAAAAAATTATCATGGTCTCGGGCTTAAGTCTTACTATGAGACCTACGGTAATAGCTTCTTCCCTATAGGGGAAATTCGCTAAAATACGATACTTTATCCTATTGTTAAAAAGTTACAGTTTTAAAGGTTTTAGATATTTCTATGAAGATAAATTGTATACACTACAATAACATTGGTTTATTTGGAAAGGATATAAACCTTTGAAGGTTAAAAAAAATTGCACTGTTTTCTGATAATAAATATGCTCACCTTGATTATAGCGGATTTGACTAGAGAAGGTTGAATGTCCAGAAGTCTGAAATGTAAAATAAAACTATTACAAACAATACTAAAACATAATAGTATATTTTGCACCAAGGGCCGAAAGTGGGGTTTTGCTGGCCCGAGATCGTGTTTTATGACTAAGACGAAGTCGAGGTCATAAATCGTTCGAGGGCTATGCAAAACCCTTTCGGCAGAGGTGCGAACGCTATTTTTCACCATACTACAATTATTAACGGGTTAAATGTGATCGGTCATAAAACACGAGCGGCCTCATGCAATCTCGGACTAAAAACAGTTAACCAATAAACAAATCATCGATAGTACAATGTTTTGAATTTTATTGTTATTTGTTCCAGTGCTTCAACCAAAGAACACAAAATAGTATGCGCGTATTAACCAGGTAACGTCGTGTACGCTTGAAAACAAGTCGGCAACACTGGCTAAATAGATCAGCTGACTTTCGGCCCTTGGGCGGAAAAACTCTACTTTTGGTATTCGAATGACATTCCGAAAACAGGTGATTACAGCGTAGTGTGGTGAAAATATAATTAATATTAAAGATTATAGTTTCATTGTTGTATTTGTCGTCAGGCCTTAGTTGTGTATTCATTGCCTGAACCAGTGAATGGGCCATCTACATATTAAAAAAAATTCCAGCTTTTTGTTCACTCACTTCCTGAAGTTAATACTTAACCGATTTTGATGATTCCTTTTTTTATTTAAAAGATAATTTAAATTTCTAAGTTATTGTCGAGTCAGAATTCCAATTTAGGCCCCAGGAATTACCCTATGGGGCTTCCAAGTTCTCATGTTATTCATATGGAGGAGAGTTTTATTTGGTTTATGTCACATGTGTTTTTTCTTAATTCAATAAACAGCTGTTATAAAGATTATGTCTGCAAAGTTTTGCGGGAGAGCTACTCGTTTTAATAAATATGTATTAAAAAAATATGGTTAAATAATTTGGGTGTAAGTAATAACAGTAAAATGTAAATATAAACTTACTTAAGTTTAAGAGGTTTGCTAGAGTAAACCCTGAGCGTGAAGCTGGACTCCTGGCCGGGTTCAAAGGTAGTGGGCAGCACTAGGTAGCCCCCCTGCTCTAGCTGGCATCTGTGGCTGACCTGTGGCGAGTAAATGAGATGAGCAACCGCCTTGCGAATGTCAATGAATCAATATTTATTCAATTATAGACGATTTAAAAATTGCATAGATTTGCTACCTGAGACTCAATTTTACTTGAAATGTGAACAGTATGAACGAAACCTCATTGTATTAATAGGCAAGCACAAAACTGACCCTCCTTTTTTCTCAGCATGTGTGGATCGTAGGAGAAATTCACGCATACTGTTAGAAAGGTATTGTCCTGTAGATGAGTGGAAACTCCTTAATTTACATTGGTCCTCAGGGCTACACCCCACAGGATTTAAAAGTTTCAATGTTAACCCATTGGCTTACCTGAAATTTGCCACCTGACAAACCGTTCAGTTTCCTAAGAAAAATTACATAAATGTAGACTTTTACTAAAACTGTCACTACAGCAACAATTATTGCTCAATTTACTTAATTTTTGCACTAATCTTTAGAGAAATAAATCATTCACAAGAAGAAAATACTTTTTACAGCATTTCTGTATGGTAAATATTATATATATATATATATATATATATATATATATATAATTCTTAGGCTAAATTTGTATCCAAACACCAACAAATTGTATGTTTTAAGTATTACAGAAGTGAGTAAATTCTTGAATGTCTACACTGTAGTTCTAAGGGTGTAACCATTCCAGTAGTCAGTAGTATTTTTTATTTATATTAGTCCTGAAACATCTGTTCTTCCTCCTGTGCTAGCTATATATATATATATATATAGTTTATAAAAAAACATTAATTTTAAAAGGAGTTACATGTAAAAAATAATGTTTCAGCCCAACAACTATTACTGAATGTACTTGTAGGTTATTTATTTTTTTACATGAAAATAAAAAATGTTAGTGTTATATTTATATTTGACCTAGATATAACATATTTTCCAAAATCATACTTTTTCGAAATTTGACTAAGTTTCCCCAAGTATGGGCATATGCATAAAAAATACATACAAACAAAAAATTAAAACAAATTAAAACAACAAATAAACAAAAAAAATAAAAAAGTGCTATCCCGAGTATACTTGGGGTTGTGAGCCAATGGGTTAACCTTATGGAAGAACAGTTACCAATTGAATTGTTCATTTGACATCTGATATAAAAACAAATGCTAGCACAGGAGGAAGAACATATGTTTCAGGACTAATATAAATAAAAAATACTACTGACTACTGGAATGGTTACACCCTTAGAACTACAGTGTAGACATTCAAGAATTTACTCACTTCTGTAATACTTAAAACATACAATTTTTTGGTGTTTGGATACAAATTTAGTCTAAGAATTAACAGCAGCAAATAATATTGTAAATAAAGAAGTTGATTTTTCTATTGTAAAAAAAAACAGAAGAGAAAAAAATATAAAACAAAAATTGTGGCCACAGGAATATTTTGGGGGATTTTGGTGGGTACAATATTCTAGAATGATTGAAATTAGTCTGAAAGAAATAAGGGGTGGCTGGTGTTTGGGAAAGGACAGTGCAAGTCATTAGCTACAATGATGCATCAGTCTCAATTACGCCTCTAATCTAAGTACCCATTCTTCAAAATGAATCTTACAAAATTAAGAGAAGAATTTTCATAAACCTTTAAGTTACTGGAAAATATATCGTAACAATAAAGCAAGCAAATTAAAGTGGCAAGTAGGTTATTTTAAGAAGGATTTAAGGAACTATTGAACCTTTTTCTATGTTTAATATTTCAACTAAATAAAGTTCAATGTATATACTTTCAAAAATTGTTTATAATTTAATCCTTCCTCAGGCCTCCAACCCACAGATAATCAAAGTATTAATACAATGCTGTATTAATATCAATAAAATGAACTGTGCAATTGATAACTGTTAGTACATTATCAAAACATATAGAACAACAAAAAACCTGTTACAAGTATAAGGTAAATAAAGTGGCTCCTACTGGAACTACACCAGAAGTAGGTTATACGTATCAAGAATTAAAGATGTTATTAGAAGGAATCCTATAACATTTTATAACATTAGAAAATAAATTTGATAAAATTTGAGCAGCGTGATTCAGGTTTTCATTAATAAAATATCTTTATACAAATTTACATTCTATTCAACAATTAATATAGATACTATTCATTTATCTGATAAACATTCAACTCATTAGTTGAAACAGCAAACTAGTGCATTGTCATAATACAGGGACAATTCTGAACCAATCTGGTTTTCACAGACATACGTAAGGTTTCATATTCTTTTCTAGACTGAAAATACCAAGCCATTGTCCCAGGACAACCTTAAAACTGGTCTATACCAGTATAGAGGCTGACATTGGGTACAGCAAATGAAGTTTCATTACATATGGTAAGTCTTTTGGCTGTCCATTATGACAAACTTCCCTTTCACCTTCTGGTCCCTCCATTTGCAGCGGGTGGGGACGGAAACTCTCGGGTTTGGTCCCCAACCTGAGAATGTATGGTCCCAGGCTGCTGGGTTCATGGATACCCTGTCAGTTGAAGGGCAGAGCGTTGAAGGTTTGAGCCTGATCACAGCTGTCACAGGAGCACAGGAGTTGGCCCTCTGAAAGGTCAATTTGGCTGCCTGTCCCATCCCACCCTTTCTTTTCCTGCTATATCGTATCATTCTGGTAACCTGTGCAAAATTGTGGAAGACGTGCCTAGCAGCTATTCTGGGGTTTCCTAATCCAGCAACAATGTAAAAATGTACCAAACCACTTGTAGTCAAATGGATAATTTAGTGATAAGGTCCTCATCAAAATTTGCAAGGTATAACCCATGATAGAACCACATAAAACCCTCGTGGTTGTTTAATAAGTGTTTGTGGCCAACAAAAACAACTACATTTTCTCACTTACTATTCTCTCATGAAAAAAGAATATACATATAATTTTAGCTTACCTGCCTACTATTTGTGTACTGTGAATTCACCAAAGATTTATTCTTTTTGAAGAAGGCTTTTCCTATTGTTTCAAGGCTGTTTTTTGGCAGTGAGTAACATGTGAAACCTATTACCTGCAAACAGAACATAACAAGATCACTTTTAGTACATTTTTAAAACTCAAACTATAATCATAAATGGTTTAAAATAGAACATTACTCTTTTAAATGTACAATCATCTACATTACTAAGGTGTCCCAGCCTCCCCTCAGGGATTTTCTACACATAATATGCAATGAAGTACACTGTATTATGTAAACAGCACAATGACAGGCTGCAGTTAGAGACAGTTCTTATAAAACAGTTTTTTAAGGAAATTAATTTGGATAAAATATTAAATTCAGTTCAAAATCATTTTATTCATTAAATTTGTACAATCATTCAAACGTACAAAAAATCATAAGAATTGTAGAATGGCATAAATTTAGAACAGTATATATAACTATGTAAATAATTTATTTACTAGCATGATATGTGTTGTTACAATTATACCAGTAAACTGATGTAATTGTATAACCCAGTATATTTACACTTATAATGTCCTTACATACAAGACGGTAAACATTCACAAAAGATGGTACAAGGCGATCGATTTCAACCAGTTACACCGGTCATCATCAGGCCCAATCAGAGAATTACAAAAACGATATCCCACTATAGAGGAATCTAAGTAAATATACTAAGTAAAAGTAAAATAAACTTAAAGTAAAAAAAAAGTGAAAAGTAACCAGCAGGTAGGGCCGGTGTAGGGTATAAGTGTAAATATATATCATTGTGTATTTGAAAATAGCCCATTACCATATAGCTGAGATATTCGAAAATCGTCGATTTCCTTACACCAAAACAAATAATGATCAGCTGACTTTACCTGTCCCAAACAATACTTTACCTGTCCCAAACAAAACTTTACCTGTTTTAAACAACTGAAGTTCCCGCTTTACTCAACAGGAGCACCAGTGTGATTTCTTTATTTTTGGCGATTCTGTGTTCAAACAGCTTACTTTAACACTAAAATGAATTGTAAAACCGTGATGTGTTTACTTATACAATATTACTAGACTATGAAATATCAGATAATTTTTGTTAAAGTTTAATGTGGTTATTTGCATTGTGATGAAAAGTATCGTTCACTACTCGTCACAAAAGCCCATTCAGAGCTTAACAGCGTTTTTCCACGCTCGGCTTCACCTCACGCGGAAAACGCTGTCTCGCCCTGAAATGGATCACTTTTGTGACTATTAGTGAAATATACCATTGTAATGTTGTGAGACAAAGTTTATTTATTCTGTATAACTATATACTATAATTACATGTATATATAACTAATTAAAGAGCAGCTTATTAACCCATTGGCTCACAACCCCGAGTATGATCGTGGCCGCCGAAAGTAGCCCGGACGTGCAACCCCGAGTATACTCGATATGCACGTTTTTATAAAAAAAATTTTTTTTTTATTTTTAAATTTTTCTTTTTTGTTTATTTGTTGTTTTAATTTTTTGTTTGTATGTATTTTTTATGCATATGCCCATACTTGGGGAAACTTAGTAAAATTTAGGAAAAATATGATTTTGGAAAATATGTTATATCTAGGTCAAATATAAATGTATCACTAACATTTTTTATTTTCATGTAAAAAAATAAATAACCTACAAGTACATAATAGTTGTTGGGCTGAAACATTATTTTTTGTTTTTTACATGTAACTCATTTTAAAATTAATGTTTTTTATGAACTATATATATATATAATTATATAATATTTACCATACATAAATGCTGTCAAAAGTATCTTCTTCTTGTAGATAATTTATTTCTCTAAAGATTAGTGCAAAAATTAAGTAAATTGAGCAATAATTGTTGCTATAGTGACAGTTTTAGTAAAAGTCTACATTTATGTAATTTTTCTTAGGAAACTAAACAGTTTGTCAGGTGGCAAATTTCAGGTAAGCCAATGGGTTAAGTGTTTTCAGTAAACTCTTGAAATGAGTACAACGCTTTTCCTGTTAAAACTTGTTAAAACATTTCTTAAATATTTAATTGTTTTTCATCAAAAGAAGATCTTATTCATTTTTGATGTGAATGCCCCAGGATTGAATAGAATATTAGTGGTTTACATACCTGTCGTCATCAATCCTAAATGTAACACAATGGTTATCATGTGTCAAAGGTAACCATTGTGTTACATTTAGGATTGATGACCAAAGGTATGTAAACGTAAACCACTAGTAAAAGAAGATCTTTTGGGAAATGATTTATGAATTTTACTCCAGCAGAAGTTGGCTTTTTATAGTGAAATTCTGTTGAATGTTATTTGACTGCCAACTGATTTTTGTTTCTTGTTCCATAATTGTGGCTTAACCCCAATCCGGTAACCTGTCACCATTGTATCTTACAAAACTAACTGTTTCAAGAATATATAGGCCATAAATTGTTAATATTCCAGAGTAAAGCTAGATAAAACTTCTTTTACTGAATCCCAGTTATTCAAATTCATAATTATTCATGTTTTTTTGCAGTCTTAAAGTACTTAGCAAATTTCTGTTACTAGTTGCCCCGTACAACACAACCCCAAAGAATATGTGGGAATATTTATGAGCGTAATAAAAGGTTTTTTCATGTCTGTATTGAGCCATATCTAGAGATAAATTTAAGAGCATATAACCGCGAGGAAATCCTTTTTTGCAAAATTATAATGTGATTGTTCCAAGTCAAGTTTTCATCTCATAATAACCCAGAAATGTTTTTCTTTTTTGATTTAACATAAGTACATGTAACATAAATCCAATAACCATCAGAATTCTCCCATCAGAATAACATGGGGACTTTGAAGACCAGTGAGGCATAGCCTTAAGTTGCAAGGCAAAATAAATTCTATTATTCTATTTGAGTCATTTGGAGGAAAATACATTTTATCTTGACACCTCATTCATCTAAATCGGTCTTGAAATAAAAATGAAACCGACTGGAAAACAAATTTCTTATTGACAAGTAAGAAGATGCTGGAAAAGATCTATCTGAACTGTATAAAGCTAGAGTTTTCTGTTTCGCTGATTTTCAATACAATGCATAATCAGGCTGGAGTTATTGACAGAAGTTTCTGTAAATCAATCCACAATTGGATTAAACTATTAAAACATAAATGAGTACCTTTGTACTTGAGTCTTAGTTTTCAAACAAGCCCCGTGGAAAATTGATAAAGTTTGCTCTCTTGCGCTCTTGAGAAGTGTCTTAGCCAGATATCATCAATAGGAACTTGAGCTATTTCTAAATCTTTGGAAATTCATCAATCGAATATAATAAAAGTATTGATTTAAAGTTAGCGGGCATTAAAGAATTAAAATCCTATCGCTTGTTAAAATACATTTTAACTTAAAAAATACATTGGAAGATAAGTTGTACTAGATTGTTGTAATTTTAGTTTGAGTACTTCCTATTTCATATAAATACTTGTTAGCTCTTTTGTATTTTTAAACATAAAACGGGAATAAATTTACTTTACAAGTATTAAAATGGAAACAGGAATAGATGTTGTGTTAAGAGAATAAAGTAGGACATTTACAAAACTAAAACCGTCTCAAAATTATTATTTCATTATAAAATGTTTTTATTTATTCCTGTATCTATTTATTATTTTATTAAAACGATTTAAAAATAAAACTGTTTATTTCCCATAATTATTAAATACATATATCTATATATGTAATACACTAAGGTGATTATTTTAAAAAAGATCTGCTTTTTCTAAACTGTACACAGAATTGTATTTTTATTCTTAAGCTGGATGATTTGCAGAAATTATAATAAAAAAGCCTATTTTTGGGGAATTTTGAGGCCCCGGGGTGCAGTACCCAGTTTTCCTCGGCATTTGTTATCCTGATTTTAAATTATTTTCTTCATGACTGCTCTTAAATAGTTTTAGGTACAATCAAATTAATGACATTACTCTATCTGTAGAATATGGTTCCTAATTAATTTGAATGGTTGGTTTAGTTGAACGTGGGCCTAGAAGAAAAGTGCTCAAAGTGATTTGGCCGTAGATGTTATGAACAATGTGTGAATATTTTCATTAAAACGTCATGGGACTTGACAAATGTTTATAAAAATGACCTCTCTTGTAACCCTCAGCCTTCTGAGCAGTCTATTTTGATCCTGAATTGTTTTCCAAACCCAAAGATGTAGCCCCAGTATCTGCTCTCTCCTATGAGCTCACACATTTTCATTAAAACCATCTCATTTTTGGTCTTAATAAAGCTGTCCCGTACTTGTCGCAAACAGGCCTGAACATTCGGTTGAACATTCTCCCAAACATTTTTCTGAATATTTACTGAACATTCAGTCCCATATTCAAAAGTTTGTGCAGCTTCCACACTTCTCGCGAATACTCCAAACATTCAGAGTTTGGCCGAATGTTAGGGTGTATTCGCGAGAAATATGGGACAACCTTTAGAAGCTAGAAGTTTTAAACTGGATTTGTTGGCAGATATAAGGTAGCTGTTACTTTATGAACCAGCTGAGATGTGTCTGATGGCTGTATACAGAATCAATTTTAGCCCAGGGGCAGGTCTAGCTTTGGATTTAAAGATAAAAATACTGTAAGTACTTGAACTGCAGTGGAACCTTGATAACTCGAACCTCAGGGGAAACGGCAAAAATTCGAGTTATCGAATATTTCAATATATCGAGGTTCGACTTATCAAGGTGATTCCACAGATAACTTATTGAGGGTCATGTTAACACAACAGATGTGGATCATGGAAGGGTATAATCCTTACATAAGTTTGAACTATGTATAAAAATAATCATACCGTATAATAATAATAATAAAAATTAAAATAGATTTGATCACTTTTAAATGTGTAAAATAAGCCCTGAAATATATTGTAAAGCTTCTTTGGTTAACATAGTAGAGGATGAAATGCTTCCTTCAGTGAAAATATTGTAGAGGAGGAAAGTAAACAAATAATGACTGACAGTTTGGTATTTTGGTGATGTTTTTCCCGTTCGACCACTTCCTGTCTATTTTCTAGACTTTTTTGCTCACTTTTTATCACCTGCCCCAAACAAATCCCTCCCGCTTACGGAAGTAAGTTCTCACCAACTACACATCAATTTCATTTAGCTGAACATTAATATACTGTGGGCCATTAAAATAATTTGCAAAACTAACAGGGAACAAAACATGATAACAATTAAAATTGCAGAGCATTGTTGGAATTAGGGTGAAGCAGTACGACACTTTTTTGTTTTAAAATTGTCGACAGTGTTCACTGGTGTTCCAAACTGTTTCCCGGTGTCACTGTTTTTATTTCCTGTTTCAATAGCCTCAAACAGTCTTGATCTTCTCCTCATGGGGTAGGGTTTTGCCAACACGTTTTACCAAATTGCAAACACTTTTGAAAACAACCTAAAAACTATGTTTCACGTACTACATCCAGAAACTCTGAACTCACACTAACTAACGACTAAGAACACAAATCTAATCAAATCAAAACCATTTTATCTAAAAAATATATATAATTTACAACAATATAAGGCTGTTCCTTATTTATGAAATGAAATCCTCACATAGGTGAAACCCGTGTGTGAGGATGAGTGTGTTTGATATGCGTGTTGCTCATCAACATAAATTTGTCGGTTGTTTTACCGACACCAGGAGCACCCGAGAAAGAGATTTAGTGGGGAGGGAGGGTTGAAATTTCCAGCTGCAAAGTCACTGGAGATTTGGTGAATCAACAAGTTCGACTTATAGAGGTTCTCTACTCAATACTTCGACTTATAGAGGTACGGCAACTGTACATATTCGAGTTATAGAGGTTCTCTACTCAATACTTCGACTTATAGAGGTACGGCAACTGTACATATTCGAGTTATAGAGGTTCTCTACTCAATACTTCGACTTATAGAGGTATGGCAACTGTACATATTCGAGTTATAGAGGTTCTACAGCTAAAACTTCGACTTATAGAGGTGCGGCAACAGGCGAAGAATACTGCAAAAATTTGAGTTATTGAGGTGTTTCCTGTTAACCCTTCGACTTATAGAGGTAAAATAACATAGCATTAGGTAGGCAAGTTCAAGGGGAATGACAAAAATTTGAGTTATCAATGAATTCGACTTATTGAGGTTCGAGTTATCGAGGTTCCACTGTACTTAAAAAGACAGCTTTATGCAGTTGAAAAATTAGAACGTTTAATTCAAGTTGTGGGTTGATTTACACACAATTCTTATGCATTCTCATGTTTTAAATTGTACTACATAGTTACTATTTCTTATAATTATAATCTATTACTCATCAATTTAAATGTATGTGTAGTACCATTCAAGGATACCAGCTGGTCAGTTATAAAAATAATAGAATGATGAAAACCAACCTTTGGTTCCATAATACTGTGTTGGTTGAGGGAGATGATAACTTCTTCCATTTCACTCAATATCAGGTGTAACTGAGGGTTGATGTGGAATGTGTCTGCAACATTTACATTGTTTAGTGCTTTGGTTTAGATATTTATCTAAATACAAATTTCTTTACAATATAATTTCTATGCAAGATTAATTTTCAAAATTGTAGTGGTCTAAAATTGTCACTGTTTAATATAAAAATACTGACAAATTATAAAACAGTGTTAAGAAATAAAATATTTAGACAACCTTAAGACAAATCCAGTTAAGCAGCTCTGGTTAGCAATGCTGCGGTGTTTCATTTTGAAGTTATATAAGTCTGCTGCATTCTGTCTAAAAAAATCTTTTGATTTTAAGGTTAGTGAAGTTTTAATTTTCTATTTAACTTAACTTTGTGTCATCGACATTAAAATAAACGGTATCAGGAAACTGACATATACTTTCTCCCTTTTAGCCCAACTTTATTGAATAAATTACTTTTATTTACTAAATATAGAATACAAAGCACGGTCTAATGTACAGAAAATCTTGTAAACAAGTTGTTTTCAAAAATGTCCACCCAAATCCCTGTTTAGGACGCACTTCAGAATCCTTTGCTTCACATGCGGTTTTAAGAGGGGAAATGCCCCCTATACCCCCCATCAGGGTTATTAAGGGGCAACTTATACCGAATTTCCTCTGTTGGTCAATGCTAACTCGACAAGCATATCAAGTTTGAACGAAATTGATCAATAAATTAGAGAGAAATAGTAATTTTTGTATTCCCCATAAGAATAACATTGGAAAACGTACTGTGTTTACCGCAAAATAAAAATTTAAATTTTCTCCACAACCAGTAATCATAGAAAAGTAATTCAAAATACTAAATTATTTAGATTTTTGAGCTATTTTTAATGGTGAATAGTAATATTTTTTATATTTATGTTATTTTTATAAAAAATCAAAAAACTGAAATTTTGATATTTTAAGTCTTGTAATTTCTGAATCAGAATTTTTACAGAAATGCGGGTGGTGTAATTTTGTTGGAAAAATAAAGTTCTACAAACGACTAAAGTTTAATCAAAATCGTTAGAGCCGTTTTAGATAAATCTTGATTTTTCTTGTTTTTTGGCGGTTTTTGGGGGATAATTACCCTTAAAAATAAAAAATAAAAAAAATTTAAAAAACGCCTGGAGATATCGTGGATTAGTACCTACAAACCAAATTTTATAAAAATCGGACCATTGGTTAGGGCTCTAGCTCTATACACATCCATACATTCAGACAGACAGACACACGTAAAAATAACTTTTTGGGTTCAGGGAGCACCAAAACAAATATTTCCACTAACAACTCAAATTCGAAAAGTTTGACGAAAACAATACTTTCTCCATATACTATGTATAAGAGGAGAAAGTAAAAAGATTAGTTATATAGGTAACGGGTAGACCTAGGCCTACATATATGGAGTGTTGTCTATGATATTATAGTCTATTTAAAGTAGCTTTATAGGATTGACTGTAGCGCCCAAGTGATAGCTATCGGAAGCTTTTGTGGTGCAATGTTGCCAAATCTACAAGCAACAGGAGCGACGCTATATACATGAACAAATATTATGTTAATCACTTTCCTCAATTTGCCAAAACAACCGGAAATAAAAATGAAATACTCAGATATTATAACATTGAAAAGATCAAAATCAAAGCAAACAACGTTAGGTAACATTTTAACTGGCATTTATGCATTTAATATAATTTCCATGATTGAATAAAAACAAACATGCAGACATCTCAAATATGGTGACCAGTAAACAAAAGCAATATGATACTGCATGACACACGTGTATGGTTGCTATGGATATGTTCGGTCAAAGCTGGCCCATCATTGGCCGGGCGAGACGCTACTGCTTTATAGTTTCCAATACCCTAACAGGTACCATAATAGACTAATAAATAACTTACTTCTAATAGACTATAGGCAGTCATATCACAATTTTACGAAATTTGGTAGATTGCTCACAATCTTCCATGGATTGAGCGGATAAACTATAGCTCGATTTGTATAAATAAGATTGTTTAAAAACTTTGAGCCAAGTTTGAATAGTAAAGTTTCTCAACCAGAATGTCAAATTCACCAGAAAATTTGGTTTGGATTAAATGGAAATGCTCGAGAATTGACTAGAAAATGGACTGGGAATTCTCAGAATATAGCCAGGTAAACCAGGAAATATGTGTATATTTTCCTTTGATTGACTGGCTACTCTGTATTCCTATAGCCAGGAGGAGCTAATCTCAGACCAATCAACCATCTGATAAGATCAGCAGATGTGTGTTGAACCCACCAGTGTTTG
Source organism: Allygus modestus (assembly GCA_963675035.1). Taxonomy (NCBI): domain Eukaryota; kingdom Metazoa; phylum Arthropoda; class Insecta; order Hemiptera; family Cicadellidae; genus Allygus; species Allygus modestus. The sequence goes on along the minus strand of OY776114.1, from coordinate 6,978,730 downwards.
AAGCCCACACCCTAGACAACCCCTAGAGCCCTAGAGCTAACTAGCTCTGCTTTTGTCCACAGTTTTCATCATATGTCATTTGAAAACTTCAGACAGTTTTTGTTACAGAATAACTGTGAATGTCCGAATTATTAACCGGAATTTGGCCCGTCAATTAACCCTTTGAGTGCTAAGCTTCTGAAAGAAGAAGTTAAATCTGTGATGTTTTGTTGTTTTACTTTCTCCCCCTATACATAGTATATGGAGAAAGTATTGTTTTCGTACAAATTTTCGAATTTGAGTTGTTAGTGGAAATATTCGTTTTGGTGCTCCCTGAACCCAAAAAAGTGGTTATTACGTGATGTCTGTCTGTGTGTGTGTGTGTGTGTGTGTGTGTGTGTGTGTGTCTGTGTGGATGTGTACAGAGCTAGAGCCCTAACCTATGGGCCGATTTTTATGAAATTTGGTATGTAGGTACTAATCCACGATATCTCCAGGCGTTTTTTTCATTTTTTTGAATTTTTGATTTTTAAGGGTAATTATCCCCCAAAAACCGCCAAAAAACATGAAAAATCCAAATTTCTCAAAAACGGCTCTAACGATTTTGATTAAACTTTCGTGATTTGTAGAACTTTAGGTTTGCAACAAAATGACACCACCCGCATTCCTGGAAAAATTCGGGTTCAGAAATTACAGGACTTAAAACATCCAAAATTCAATTTTTTGGATTTTTCATAAAAAATCATAAATGTTAAAAAAGATTACTATTCACCATTAAAAAGAGCTAAAAAAACTAAATAAATTAGTATTTTAAATTACTATTCTACGATTGCTAGTTACGGAGAAAATTGAAATTTTCATTTAGCGGTAAACACAGTACGTTGTCCAATGTTATTCTTATGGGGAATAAAAATATAACTATTTCTCTCTTATTTACTGATCAATTTCATTAAAATTTGATATGCAGGTCAAGTTAGCATTGACCAACAGATGATGTTCGAAATGTGTTGCTATTTAACCCTGGGGGGGGCAAGGGGGCATTTCCCCTCTCAAAACCACTGTGTGTAGCAACGGACTCTATAGTGCCTCCCAGAAAGGGATTTGGGTGGATATTTTTGAAAACAACTATTTTAGAAAATTTTCTGTACATTTATCTATACTTCATATTCTATATTTAGTAAATAACAAATATTTTTGTCATTAAAGTTTGGCTAAAAGGGAGAAAGTATGTGTCAGTTTCCTGATACCGTTTATTTTTAATGTCTTGAACGCCTGAACAGTTAAAATTAATAAAACGTACTCCGCTGGACACACACACAGTAAAGGAGAGGTAAAAAGTAGCAAAATAACTGATCAGAAGTGCAACTCACAAAGAATCCACCCATCCTGTCACCTTGGACCCGAGCCGTCCACTGTTTGCTTAAGGTCCGCCCTCCCTTCAACTCTGCCACAGACAGATGAACTCTCCATGAGTTGCACATAAAAACCACCGACTGTGACGGGATTCGGGCCCTCGATTCAAGTACTACCCCCGGCCGGGAAGGTAACGCCTTAGACCGCAGAGCCACTGATCAGACTAGCAGCTGTAGCGGACCAGGTGGTATTAGAGTCTAGGCGCTGGACGAGGTTGTTCAGTTTGTGTCTACCAGGTTTCAACACATGTCAGACTCAGACTACAGACTGAGCACCTAACGGTACAATCGCTTATGAAGCAGTAACAGTGTTTATTGATGACAGATTCAAAAGACGATATTTCGGTCCATAGCACTGAAAGAGTTAACTGATTTTTTGTAGTAATTCAGAAAAAATATACATTTGACAGTACATGTGGAACAATAAACTCAGGTGAAACTGACTTCAGAATCAACCGTATATTTAAGAAACTTGCGTTACCAGGATTGTTCCGACAGCCCCCTGCGGAGACTCCCTTCTGCCACGCCCCTTGGTACAGCTTCATCTGCCACGTCTGCTTGTGGTGGAGCGAGGGTTCGTCCCTGGAGGTATCATTGTCTAGGTGGACTGCCTCCAAATGTGTGAATGTCTTGACAAAGTCAGAGTAGGAGATCCTAGAAGGAAACCAAAGAATAGTGAAGTATAATTCCCATCCTACTGTCTTTGTCTCTTTCCCAAAGGAGCTAAAGAAAACAACAATATAACTCAGTAATACTCTAATTATATTTAGAAATCTGAGATGAATATTAACTGTACTATGACTGAATATTTTTTGGTTTCCTGCATGACAACTATTTATTCCACTAAACTGTAGATCTCTCAAATGCCATTTTTAAATGAGTTAAAAAATAGATAATCTTAAGTAACTAAGCTACATTTTGAATCTCTATGATCCTGTGAACTCATTATTCACTTAAAATTACATACAAGTTTGAGCCAGTGATGCATATTTCCTCTGTAAAAAAAGAAGCATGATAAACCAATATTTGTTTTCATTAAGTAAATCAGGGTACCTATATTATTAAAAGAATTTCTTGATTTTAGATTGGCGATTTTCGACTCATAAAACTATTATTTTATATACATATTTTGTAAAAGTCTAAAGCTGTTATCCTAGATATGCCTTTTGGGGGTTTTGAAAACATCCACCTACAGGGCTTCACCCCACAGGCCTTCAAAGTTCCAATACTAATCTTTTAGAGTTATGATTTTATTTAGGAAGTCAGCTGATTATAATGTATATATTTTTTAAACACATGGCTCTATGACTGCTAGATTCCCAAGCTGAGAACGGGACACCTGCTAGCTTGTTTTAAATACAACCCAGGATTAGGAAATTAAACCACAAATATGATCCGTCATGAATTCAGTGTTACTTTGAATAATGCAAAACCTTAACTACATTTGACAGCAAGCTGCAGCAGAAGACAACCTGGAATGACAACTCACCAGAACTCGCCATCGGCCATGTGTCGCACCGCAAGTCGCTCCTTCTCCTGGGGCGGGATCTCGTCCCACTCTGTCGACTCTCTCGCCCACGCGCCCACGTATTCGCCCCCCACCACGCCCAGCGGGTTGCGCAGCCTCACCAGCTGCACTGGCTCTCCGTTGAATGTCTCGACCTGCAGGGGCGAAATGGGAAATTTTAGCATACTTTAAACACAGTAGAGTTTTATCAACTCGAAAATTGGATAATTCAATATTACAGGAATCTCAACTACCGTACTAGTACTATTTATTCTAGTAAGAATGTTACTTACTGAATGCCTAAAGGTGTCAAATTTTCAAAGTGTAGCAGAATGCATTTCGATCTAATTACAGATCATCTTCAGCCGCTGTTTTCTTACATTTAGGCCTACGTTCATTGATCGGTAAAGTGCGGTGCGGAAAGCTGTACCGGTACTGGGTTTTTAATGTAAATGTTTGTACTATGTGTTCGTGTGTGCGTTTTATGTGTCAGGGACACCCGTGTGACAACCATCAGTGATGGAATAAACATAAATGTAAGAAAACAGCGACTAAAGATGTAATTAGATCGAAATGCATCCCGCTACATTTTGAAAATTTTACACTTTCAGGCATTCAGTAAATAAAATTCTTACTAGAGTAAATATTATCAGGTGTCAAGGCTGTTAAAAAAAATAAAATCATTACTAGTGCTAATTCCAGCTCGAGTAGGCTCTAAGTCAATACTATTTTACTTTCAGTAATGTATCCTACACTCTAATATGAGCAAGGTTTGCTTGCTTGCTTGGTTGCTTGGTTGGTTGCTTGGTTGGTTGCTTGCTTGCTTGCTTGGTTGCTTGCTTGCTTGGTTGGTTGCTTGCTTACAACTCTTATCTTAAAAACAACTCCAATCGATTTCCTTAAAATCTTGGAAGTAACTAATTATGGGTTACAGGTAAGTTCTAAACAAGGCTAATCCCGAGAAAAAAATTTTATTTTTGAAAAAATATTTAAATTATAAAAAAATTAACATTGTATGGAGTTTGAAATCAAAACAAAAGAGACATAACAGCTATTTATTTTCATTCAGTGAACTTTCAGACTAATAATCATGTAGTTCAAATACTAACGTGTGGTTTCCTAAAAATAGTGAGTAAAACCATTGAATGAAGAACACGTAGAATGGTGATTTTGATTTTAATAAAATATGCACATAATCAAAATACGATCTGAAGGGAAATTGAGCTATAATAACAACTAGGGCGACCTTAAACATGCAGGAAAGACGCGAGGAGACTGAGAAAAGCAAATCCGCTCGTCAACATTAGAGGATATGGTGAACAATTATTCTAAGCAATCTTAACAAACTGACTGACCATCCCCGAGTAAAACTCGGACCCCCAGGTACTTATATACATTTCCTTAGGTTTAAAATGCAATAACATTTATTCAAATAATAATTGATGAATGGATTAGGAAATTTTAATTTCAACTTTTATTTGTTCAAGACTGTTTATAAGCTTAAAAAAACTCCACATTCTACAAACTTAAAATGTTTAAGTCCACAATGTTTCAATTTCGTGATACTCTACAGCATTTTTTTGCAATTTAAGTGGTTATAAAATCTTGACTGGTAACTAGTTGCTGGATTAGAAAGTAAATGAGCATATTATCAGATGGTTTCCTGATTTTCTGTATCTTCCATTAAATCACTACAGTTTATATTAAAAACAATTTAAAACCTTATCTGCCTGTTCATATGTCGAAAGGCAGTGAGAAGCAGCAACCGGGTTAGACACTTAGGCTATTAAAATACCAGAATCGGTGAGAACTCTCTGGAAAAATTGTCCTGAGCATCAGTTCTGCTATGTATACAACAGGTCTAGGGGTGAAATGCCCTTAAGATTTATGTATCCATAGTACTGCAGGTAATTTCAAATTAAAAACCAGCAATATACAAAATTAGCTAAAAATTATTCTTTGCATAACCTTGAAACCCAACAAAATTAAAAATCCTAACTCACCCTTTCAATAGCATAGAGTCTGTAGTTTGTTCCTATTTGAATACCATTTGCTAGTTTTTCCACTTGATTTCTGACCTGAAATAAAATAAAATATTAATAAATACCCCTGTTGCAGCAAACCTGCATACTCAGCAAATTTCCAATGAATATATAACATAACACATTAAACCACTTCACAGGATTCATAAGAAATGTATTCACAAACAAGCAATATTTAAAATATTAATTATTCTCCATAAGAATAACATTGGGGATGAGTACGCAGGTTTGCTGCAACAAGGCACAGAAAATAATGGGTTTTTATGCAAATATCAATAGAACTCATATTAGTGAAGTCACATACCAAGTTTCATCCATATACATTCATAAATAAGCGATATATAACATTTTAAGTATTTTCCATAAGAATAACATGGGGACCGAGTACCTAGGTTTGCTGCTACAGGAACCATAGGCGAAAAATTTTTTTTGTGCAAACAACAATAAACCACAACCAGATTAAGCCATATACCAAATTTCGCCAGTTTATGTTCATAAATAAGCGGGATATACATTTTTTCTTTTTTTCCATAAGAATAACATTAGACAACGTACTGTGTTTAGCACTTTCAATATCTCAGTAACTAATTGACGTAGAGCAATGATAAAAATACCTAATTGTTTGTTTTTTTAAGCTAAATTCAATGGTATAAATTAAAATTTGATTTAAATTAAAATTACATGTGAAAACCCCAAAAAAACACATTTTTGGGGTACAAAACCCCCCCAAAACCCGCCTTCGGATGGTGCGATTCATCTGGTTTTCGAACTCGTTCAAATAAATGGTACTTTACACATTTTTACCAAATTTCATTAAGATCTGACCTTTTTTACGAGAGTTATCGTGCTTACGGACACATATATAAACATATATATATATATATATATATATATATATATATATATATATACACATATATATATATATACATATATAAAAATTTGAACGAATGGTGTTTTTGGCATCTGGGGACCTCAAAATGAAAAGTTATCATGGTCTCGGGCTTAAGTCTTACCATGAGACCTACGGTAATAGCTTCTTCCCTATAGGGGAAATTCGCTAAAACAGTAAATTAATTTCTAAAATCTTTAATATAAATATTTTATAAACTAGAGTGTATGAGATGATGTATAATGGAACGTAACTGTCAAACTGTCACCCCATTTTATTGACCCACCATGCTATTTATTTTCCATTAGTCCTAATGGAAAAACCAGTGAATAAAAGAGTCAACTGCAATTATTGCTTCTGCCTTTGTAACATTCTCGAAATTTAAAAAGTTATTTGGGCCAGGTTTAGTTTGTAACATTTTACGTTAGATAGTTTTAGTTTGCTTAAACAACTAAATATAAATATATAAAAAGCTGTAAAATATCATAAAACGTTACAATACAAATTAAAAAGTAATTAGTTTAAACTTAGAGATAATTTGTATACACACCTTTCACAATAACCCTGCATTCTGCACACAATAACTTCTGAATTTGTTATCTTTAAAATACTTATTTTACGATGCAAGGTTAGGTCTATCTTCCCTAGAGCAGGATAAAAGACTGTTGAGGTCGTGGCTTACAGGGCCATAGTGACTAAGATCACAGACAAAGGAGCCTATAGATTATAGAAACTATAGATAATTTGATATAGATTTGTGATATAATTCGTTAAAAAATATGTTTTTAGCATGACTTAGTAAAACTAGAACGTTGCCACTGAACAGGAGTGTGTGAGAGGGCGTTTATCTCGTTTTGGCCGGATTCGCGTAAAAGTCGCCCTTTTTCAGAGCGCTCTAACTCCCACATTCTTTATCATAGAAATTCAATTGTTAAATGAAATTGTAAGGAATTGTGTCATTTTTAATTTTGTACTCAACAGTCTTTTTAACAAAATTGCATAGTTTTCAAGAAATAAGTAAAAAGCTAAAAAAAGTGGAGAATATTTAAGGTTTTTTGTGATTTTCTCAGTGAAGCCGTCCTTTCTCGAGGTGACAAACATGAAATTCGAGTTCAGCACCCCAAAAAACATACAGAACCATTGAGAAAAACACTTCCGGAATCTTTTCATGTATTAGGCTATTATAAACACCATTTGACTGGGCTATTTTTCTAAAATATAATATGGGACTTTTTTAATTTTAAGCTGATTCTTCAATTGACAACAACAAAGAGGATTTTCTTTACTCAACATAAATATCCAAGAAACCTGTTATCAATAAACCAAGAATATCATTTTATATAGAATACTATATAAAATGTTTGAAATACATTCTTGTTTGTCTTAGTTACCATGAAGACAAAACTTTTGCATGCATAATTTCTCCTATTCACTCCTCATTTATCAATAAGGGTCTTAGATCATTTTGTATATGGAGAGGGATTTCACTATCTCATTTGCTTTTTCTGCATGGAGGAGAATTTATAATGCCCATTTATGCTTCTGGTGAAGACAAAAAACCTATGTTCATTCCAAATGTTGTGGATTTCAAAAACAAACATTACTTATATCTATCTATACTTAATAGGCGAGCAGGTTTTTTGTGACAATCACTCCTCCTAAACTACTGAACTGATTTTCATGTTTTTGGTGTCATTGGAAAGAGGTTAACGTGAAGTTGTGCACGAAACTTTTTTTATAGAGAAATAATTTGTGAGTGAGGCCCTGGGGCCCCTTAAAGTTGAGTTTTTCCCCAAAAGCTTAACGTTGGGAAATAACTAAGTTTTAAGCAATCAGCTGGATAGAGTAAACACGGTTAATGGGCAGGCCATGTTGGCTTTGCAACGGTAACACAATATGTATACAGGAATGTCAGTATAGTATTACGTTGTGATCGCGAGCGAAGCCACGACTGGCTACTAGTTATTAATTAACAGCAAATACATGAACAAAATTGAAAGAAATAACATGTTACCTGTTGTAAAGAAGACTGTACAGTGCACGTGATGAGGGATGTCATCTCCAACAGTTTTGCCAACATTCTGCCACAAGTGGTGGGGTCCTGTCTGATACTAACACTCTCGGTGATGCCTCCAGTCAGGTCTGCCAACCCGTCCAACAACGTCCCGTACTTGAGGGCTTCATAGGACCCATGGAGCCTGAAATAGTTATGCAAACGTTAGACTTAAAATGACTTGGATCTTTTCTGGCTCCCTTAGTTTTTGAAGACCTTAGGAATTCTTTGTGGCAAACCTTGACCTTAAAATGCAGGGTGTCCTCTACAGGAAGTCCTAGAAATATTCAAGTTAGAGATAGTACTTTTAATTTATTACTATGTTTTTGAAGACCTTAGGAATTCTTTGTGGCAAACCTTGACCTTAAAATGCACACACTCACGTTTTTGAATAGCTACATCTTTAGTACTTTGACTGCCCTTTATGAATCATATGCCTTTTTGAAGTCAGTTTTGAGGCTTTGAGTTCTACTAATAGGGATCTTTAATGCATCTTTGATGTACTAATGTTAATGTACATCACAACCGATATTCTCGTTAAGGATTTTCTTCTGACTTGCTGCAAGCTATCTGTATGAGGTAATGGGAAATTGAGTTTATTGACATGTTCACTAAACTTATTGGTACCCATAAGCAGACATTTTGGAAATCAATTGCCTTTTTCAAGGGTAAAGACATGCAAAATAAATTATACCACACAGAGACAAATGTGTCTATCATAGTTGATGGACATCCCTATATATCAACAAAAGGAAATTTGAGCCAATAAAATAGACCATCAAAGAAGGCGAGAAACTACTATTTTATATCCATGCTTTGTTTCCATTTCACTACTTGTTTCCATGTTCACTATACAGTACCTAAATCATAGTTGACAATTGTCTCAGGCAATGATTTTCGCATTACATGTATTTGGTTATAATGTAAATTTATTTTTTCTGAGTTATGGTGAGCGTATGAAGCTCAATATAAAATGCAATACAATGGAACTACCGGTATTCCAAAACTAAGGGAAGGCGGATGAGCATAGCAAACTTTTATTCTATCAAAAATACAAACAAGCAAACAATTTCCTGTGTATCTAGGACTGAACCTCAGTCTGAACCTAATATGATTCAAACAAAATCCTGACACTTCAAAATTGTTAATTTGATTACTACAGTATATAAGTATGTTTCTAATACTCTATATTCAATACACTTGCTGTTGAGTCAATTGTGGATTATATTTTAAACGGGTTTGAAAATAAACAAGTAGTGGGTTCAAGCCTCATAGATCTAAGTAAAGCTTTTGATACCGTTTCCCATGTAGTTTTATGTAATAAGTTAGAATTTTATGGAATAAAAGGCAAAGAACTTAGATTAATAGAAAGCTATCTAAAAAGAAGAAAACAAATGGTTTGTGTAAATGGATTAAATTCTGAATTTGCAGATGTATTTGCAGGAGTGCCTCAGGGTTCAGTTTTGGCCCTTTCCTTTTCATTGTATTTAATTTATTAACGACTTCAGCTGCAACGTGTCTTCATTTTCTGTACTGTATGCGGATGATACCAAGTTGGTTCATTCTGATAGGGATATTCATAGAGTTAAGATTAAACTCAGTGAGGAAGTTGATCAGGCAAATAATTGGTTTTCAGCAAATAGCTTAAGTATGAACAATTATAAAACTGAGCACATAATTTTCTCTTTGAAAAACCATTTAGATATAGATGAGGAAATGTGCAAACCTGTCAAACTATTAGGAATATTTATAGATAGTAAATTGTGTTGGGATGAACTTGTAAATAATGTTTGTAAAAAATTAGCTCGAGTAACTTGTCTTTTAAGAAAACTAAAAACATGTGTTAGCCTCGAAGTCCTTATCATGGTTTATTTCGGTCTTTTCATTCTCATTTGACTTATGGTATTCGTTTATGGGGAAATTCAGCATCAGCAAGAAAAGTATTTACATGGCAAAATTACGGTGTCCCTCAAGGATCTATATTGGGACCTCTATTGTTTTTAATATATTTGAATGGTTTCCCATCAATAATAGAACGATATAAACATAAAAATATCTGGTAAATCAAATGCTGATATGGAAATTTCATCTTTTGTTCATCTTTCTAGTGTCATTCAACATTTACATAATATGAATTTGTTACCAAATCCGGAAAAAACAAAAATTATTAATTTCTCATTTTCAAGGCAAAGCTCAGCTAACACAAATATTTTCATGAATGAAATTTTATTAAGTGAAGTTAAAACAGTAAAGTTTCTTGGACTGAAAGATGATAGATTTAATTGGGATTGCCATGTTAGTTCTGTTTGTAAAAAGGTATCTTCAGGCTTGTATGCGTTGAGGCGAATGTATAAATTTAGCAGTTTCAAAACTTTAAAAGTAATTTACCATGCACTGATTGAATCGCATATTTCTTTTGGGTTATGCCTATATGGGAGTGCATCAGTTAATAATTTGAATAGTATATTGATATTGCAGAAAAAAGCACTTCGTATCATGTTAAAATTAAAACCAAAAGAATCTGTAAAAGAACACTTTAAGGAAACAGGAATTATGACTGTGCACAGTTTATATATTTTTCAATTAATTCTTCACGTTAAATCAAAATTAGGAACAATGCCAACATTGAATTCTTTTCATAACTATTCAACCAGGAAAGGTAATCAGCTGGCTTACAATAGGCATAATTTGTCAATGTACAAGAAAATACCCTCTTATAATGGAGTTCAATTTTTTAACAAATTACCCTCAGGTATTAAAAATATCGCTGGATTTAATTTATTTAAAAACATCTGAAAATATTTCTTATCAATAGACCATTGTATAAGACAGAAGAATTTTTTACTTATCTTTAAAACACTGATCAAATGGAATGAGTTTGTAAGTTAGTTTTGAGGTAAAAATTATGTTTTGGTTAGTTGGGTAGTTGTTTATACTGTATTACTGTATATTGTTGACGCCATTCTGTACTATTATGTGCATTTTTGGAATAAAGTTATTTTGATCGATTGATTGATTGAAAGCATTAAGAATAATAGCAGGTATTGCATCAACTGAATCTTGTAGATTAGTTTTTCCAGAATTTAAGATTATTTCATTGGCATGTAGTTTTATTCTCTCAAATCTCGTTTATGTTAGAAAAAATATTGATGACTTTTATGAACAATCCTCAATACATGGGTACAACACAAGAGACAAAGGAAATTTAGTTAAACCAAATATAAGATTAAATAAGTATTATTAAAGTTACAAGTATAAACAAATTTTTATTTTTAATAGGCTTCCCACTACTGTTAGGTCCCTCCCGCCAAGGAAATTTTCAACAATGGTAACCAATTGGCTTAATAAACAAGGATTTTATACACTTGAAGAGTATTTAAAATTTAATATGAATGACTTGAACTAGTGTAAGGAATGCTTGTAATATCTGTTTTTTATTGTGTTAGATAAGTCTGTTTATGCTCTTTTGCTATTGTTAGGTTTATTCATTTTAATGTACTCTAAACTGACGATGCCTATTGTAAAGATTTTTTATTTAATGGAAAATAAAATTCTTGATTCTATATTTAAGATAGAGATGTTGTGCTATGATTATAATGTAACATGTTCCAAACTGCAAGATTAATGTAGACTGCCTCTAATGCCTTTGGGATACTGAAGAACACTGCTGAGGTAAGTTTATAATTATTTGAAGTCTCTATTCTTATTGTTGTTGTTACGAAGTGAAGGTTTTTATCAGAAACCCAATTGAAAGTATACTTAGTATACATAATCTTTCAAGGAAAGTTTCATTCTTTCACCTTATTCAGTGCATGTTACAAATCCATTGTTGCTGTTTTGGTTTACCAATACTGGGCAAAACCATACTTCCAATAAAGTTAATAGCAAACAGTATCTAATAAAACTTTTAAAAATCAGCACCGCCATAAAACTTGACAGTGAGTGATTACACTTAGTTTTACTTGCAAAACAGCATTAATCATGTAGTTCAAAAGAGGCACAACACAGGGAGCATGCAGGTAAGAAAATTTCTCAGTAAATATGTATATATTTTATTATGACTTGCATTTACAAATGTAACACATTGCCTTTGTAAATGTATATAATAACTGATTTTATCAAACAAAAGCAACACAAATTCCTCTGCTTGGATACACTATATAATATTTAATGACTTTTCCAACACTAATTAAACATTATACTCATCAGGTTAGATATATAAATATCTTATGCTTACCCATCAGAAAATGCATAAAATCTTTAACAAATATTCCCCCTTTTCCATACATGAGAAATGAAACTGATACATTTTGATTTGTGTAGTTCAGATATCGCAAAATAACAACCGAGAGAGTCTTCAATCAATATGATTGTAACTGAATAGCATCAATGTTTCTCTCAGCCCACTACAAAATATCACTTATGAATAATTGTGAGGCAACAGAAGAAAACACTACTTTTTTGTTCCTTTTGGTTTCAGGTTGCGGATGATCCCTAGAAAATATACCACCTCCAATCAGACAACTTCTGCAACCACAGTTTATTCTCCATCAGTATAGACGATGAGATTTAACATTTCTTTTCAGATAGGTTTATTTCGATATCACTATTCACAATCTCCACACCAGGATGGCTCAAAAATAAATTTTCCGGGTACTTTCAGAATTGTGTATACTACAGGACTCTGAGGGAGTCCTTCAAAATTACTTACTCTCAGCTTCCCTAAATATTTTAACAATAAAGGTGAAGGTTTAAAACCATCCTGAACAAATTTCCTATTTTTATATCCCAGCTCCCAATTTTTTTTCAAATGCAAACATAATTTTGCCATCTCTGTATCATAAACGATATAAAAGTCACTTTGATATAAAACTGATCCATTGTCCTAGAAACTTCTTGATATTTCTTGATAAGTTTTCAGGCCATCTTGTCACCCTGTCCCTGTATTAAATACAATTGTCACCGCGACATTCTACATAGTTATGGGATAATTGGTTCAAAGTGCACTGACCAGTACCCAGGGCAACGGACTAAAGTAGCGGTTCCGTTGCACATTCTAGACCTCTGTCCTGTGTGCGAGACCTTTGACCTTTACACCTTAGCGGCTCCAGTTAGAATTGTTCACTCCTTGCGGGTGAACCGAACGCCTCTAGGTATCCAACGAGACAACTCAAACAGTTCACACTCCGTTCAAATCAATATATAGTCTATATATATTTTATTCACAAAACATTCATACTCCCAATTTTCTTTATAGAAAGCTAACCATCACGTCGTCTCGAATGTAAAATCTGCTATCTTCTGCTTTTCCTCCATAGAACAACCCATACAGCCCAGCACCTGCTGCATCTCAGAGTTGAATTTACCCCCTAATTACAGGTTGATATAGCACAAAACTGCCATAACTTAAATTCTCTTGCTCTATTTCTGACCTTGCCTCCATGAGAACTGTAAGTATTTTAAGGAATATATATTATTTGAATAATAAAAAAAAAACAAGTTTGGAAAATGTTATACTGTGTGTTTGTTATAAACCAACTATTACTAAAACAATATTTTTACAGTGAAAGAAAACATTTTTTTTTAAATTGCTTTACAGATTTAATTGATTACCATGTCATAAGTCACTTATATCTTATGTCTCTTATCATGGTGTAGCTTGCAAGAAGCCGCAAGGATGATGTATAGAGAAATAATATATTGACATTTGTTCGTCAAATATTGTTGATTTATAAGCTAATTTTAAAACGAGGACAAACTTTCTTAAACTTTACAGTCTAAATGGAAAATGAGTTGGCTTAGCTCAATTGCTTCCCTTTTACTTATACCCTTGGACAGATTTTGATTTTCTCATTCATCTTTATTTGAATAATACTTTTGTAAAAAGGACTGCACCCTGTCAGGAAGGGGAATATGTGAATCGGACCTATCTTAACTAGTTAACAAATTTCCCTATAAAATTTAATTTATAAAAATTCTGAATCGTTAAAATTGTTATGAAATAAATACTATTATTATTATATGAGATATAAAGTTCCTGTGTGTCCTTCGTGAATCAATAGGGAAATGAGGGAAATTCCACCCCCTAAGAAAAATAAATCACAGGTGAATCAGCACATTGCGCTTGCACTACGTTGACGTCAAAAATACATCGTAGTCTACTTGTGCTACTCCTTGACTCAGAGGGATCGTTAATACATTTAACCATAAATCTAAAAATATATTTTGTTAAAGAAGGTTTATAATAAATCTCTAATCTGTAATATAATTAAGTTTTACAAAATACAAAACTCAATTTTATGGAGTCCTACATGCCTCATTTTGTTTAGGAATCATTTATCAGTAACATACATTGCGCAAAATATATTTTACAGGATTTTATAGGTCAAATTCTTTTCTTAGCTCAAGTTATTTTCATCGCCCTTTCATTAAATTACAAAATGTGAGATTCGCCTTGGCTAGGAAATAAAGATCTATAGAGAGTCACGTGAGACAGTATATTACGAGAGTTATTGGAGATAAGATGCTGACCCAAAAGCTCCTTTCATTTACGAGGAACTTCATAAAGGTCATTGTTAACCAATTCCATGTTCAATCAGCAGTTTATTTATTTCCAATAAAAATCTTACTTTGTCATTCGAGAATTGGACATCGAATGGTAAACCAAGCAATTAGGTATTTTTATTTGTTATAACATGAAAAATTACAATCGTTACAGTTGGATTTCACATTATGGATGTGATAAAGTGATATTTTTACAACTGAAATCTAAAACTAGACATATAACTTTGTGATATAACGTTTAGTGGCTCCTAAGAATTGGCGGATGCAATTATATAATATGGGCCCACAAACCATTCAGATTTATATGTCGCGGCATATTACATTCGATATAACCATCAATAACGGTATACCTAAGTTCAACTATCGATTGATCTTAATATAGATTATTACACCATTGTAATGATATGCAATATCCTACAGCTTGGCTAATGGACTTTGAAAATGGCATAATTGCCGAAACATGTCTGTCAGAAAAAGAATAAGAAATAAAAAATTGACAAAAAAGGATACTTTGGTTTTAAAATTTAATATTATTATTATTATTATTATTATCATCAGCAGCTCTAATCCATCAATCAATATATACTAATAACATTAGATTTATAACAAAAAATTATAACACATTAACAATACTTTATGACAGGTATAAACACTTTACTGTATTTAAAAACAAACAACAATAAAGTTATCAGACTGGAAAAATATGTAACTGAACGTGTGGTTTTCAACAATTTAAATTGTCATCATGAAATCCAAGAACAGGTCTTCCCCTGTTCACGTTTAACATCACTCCGATTAAAATATTTTCAATATATTATGAAAAAACAGCTATTCAAAAATATTATCCTACTTTAAATATTTTGATTATTTTTTAATAAATCACGTTAAAACGTTAGAAGAATATAATGTAAAACTAGAATTGCCCATGCACGGATAGGAAATTTTTTTTAATTTTAGCTTGAATAATGCTTTTATAAATTATTGAACAATTTATTTTCTGAACACCTTGTTATAGGTATAATTCACTGAATGTTCAGGTCTGCTGTAACGGTGTTTAGTCTTTGGTTTTGATAATTCCGCATTATATTAAATTAGTAAGTGATCAAATAATTCTGCTCCAGCACCTGAAACATGTTGTCATACATTTATTATATTAGTAGGACAACACATCGACGGGTGCGTTGCTTTAGATCCAAGCGGATTTAGGTCCAAAATTATATTTCAGATCTTTAGGTCCAATACATCTTAGTCCATCGATTTTTAGCGAATTTCTCCTATAGGGAAGAAGCTATTACCGTAGTTGGCACAGTAGGACCTAGGCCCGGGACCATGATAACTTTTTGTTTTGAGGCCCCCAAATGCCAAAAACACTAAAACACTATTCGTTCAAATTCATATATATGTATAAATATGTGTCTGTAGGCACGATAAATTACGTAAAAACAGTCCAATCGTGATGAAATTTGGTATAAACGTGTAAGGCAGCATATATTTTCATGAGTTTGAAAACCAGACAGATTGCATGATTATAAGGGGGTTTTTGAGGGGGTTTCGTACCCCAAAAATGGGTTTGAACTTTTTATATATAATTATTTTTAAAACCAACTTTTAGTTTGTATTATTGAATTCAGCTAAAATAAATTCGGTATTTTGATCATCGCTCTACATCAACTGGTTACCGAGATATTGAAAGTGCTAAACACAGTACGTTGTCCAAGGTTAATCTTATGGAGAATAAGTAAAATTGTATATCTCGCTTATTAATAAACATGGTTAGGGTTTACTGATATTAGAATACAAAACCCATTTTTTGTGGTCCCCATGGCAGCAAACCTGTGTACTCAGCAGCTACAATACAATTGTTATTCTTATGGAGAAAAATAAAAATGTAATACCTTGCTTGTTTATAAACATAAATTGGTTAAACTTGGTATGTTTCTTCATCTGGTGGTAATCCATTTTTATTTGTATCAAATCCTGATTGTTTTGGACCTTAAACCTGCATAATCACTAATCAGTCCTAATGTTTTTTCTTATGGAGAATAAATAAAATGTCATATCTCGCTAGATTATGAATATTCTTTGATGAAAATTGGAAAGTGGCTTCATTACGTAGTGAAATACCATTTGAAATTCGCTGAGTATGCAGGTTTGCTGCAACGGGGGTATTTATATTTGCACAGAAAAGTATTACGGATTTTTTAAAGATAAGTGGTCAATACATTATACCAGTTGGCTTAGAATGATTTGCTGGTTCCGTTCCTTAACAAATTGGAGTAGAACAATAGTAGGCCTATGTAACACCACAGAGAAATGGTGGTAACACTAATTTACTAATTTACACCCGGTTAACCGACTAATTTACACTAAATAACTTATGTACCGTCAGTCAGTCATGGATGATTACAGAAAAATAGGGGTTTTAAATATTAAATTGCATATTTTAATTAAAATATTGTTTTCTTTCAGTTTAATAGTCGTAGTGGCACACACACCGTAAACATAAATCCATAAATAAAAATTAGCGAAATCAATGTTAACCATGTGCAACTCCCAAAGAATTATAATTATTATAATATTACTAAGCACAATCGTTAACTAGTCTGTTTGTAAACAGTATTCGAAGACTGCAGTTATACCGACTACTTGACCCACAAAACTGGGGTGCGGAACTCACGCCGGCGCAGTCACCTTGCACACCGGATGCACGCGCGGCAGCTTCCGGTTTCGGACCGTGACCGCGCCTATGCCCATAGACTGGTTAAAGGTGGCTAAGCCATTGCCATATTGGATCACAGATTTTGAGATTTCATAGTATGGGAATACACTCAGTACCGAAACAGGAGCTAAAACGGTTTCCATCAGTTAAGGGGGTACGTTGTCGCTTCTTCCAAACGGTTTTTGGTAGCTGACAGTATGCTCAAAAGGCGTAATTCGGGGAGGCAGTTGCCCCCCAATAATTTGGAGAACATATTATTGTAATACAGTATATGAAAAGGCACAGTAATCACGATCACGACCATGATGGCCCCTCCAATCAAAGTACATAAATTCCGCTTACGGTAGGCTCAAAACTGTCTTTGCCATTTGGTGTCAGGATTGATATTAAGGTATTCCCCATCCCCATCGTAAAATAGAGAGAGAGAGAGAGAGAGAGAGAGAGAGAGAGAGAGAGAGAGAGAGAGAGAGAAGAGAGAGAGAGAGAGAGAGAGAGAGAGAGAGAGAGAGAGAGAGAGAGAGAGAGAGAGAGAGAGAGAGAGAGAGAGAGAGAGAGAGAGAGAGAGAGAGAGAGAGAGAGAGAGAGAGAGAGAGAGAGAGAGAGAGAGAGAGAGAGAGAGAGAGAGAGAGAGAGAGAGAGAGAGAGAGAGAGAGAGAGAGAGAGGAGAGAGAGAGAGAGAGGAGAGAGAGATGAGAGAGAGAGAGAAGAGAGAGAGAGAGATGGAGAGAGAGAGAGAGAAGAGAGAG